>CM037783.1:54076749-54126749 GCA_021229015.1 Solen grandis
TTCAAATTTTTAAATACATCTATAACGTCAACTTGAAAATTCAGTGAATCCTCAGTCTAATAATACACATCAACGTGTAGAAAACACAAACACTATACACATGGCCGTATTGGACATGTCTAATCGACGGTCCCAGTATGATATAGAGCTCGAAATGGGTGAATTTAACTGAAAATTGTAACATATGTTGTAAAGCCTTGTAAATATATATTTAATCATATCATAAGTACAAAAAGAATTCCATACTCCTACTATCGAGAAGAGTTCGGCATAAATTTCGAGACCTGTACATAAATCCCGTACCAAATGAAAGCTTATCTGCACTAATTTGTTTCGTCATTATCGTCCTTTGTTGTTGCTCATGATGATGATAATTTTTACATTGACATTAACACCGTCTTAGTAGCTCACTGTCTGGAAATGCCATGCATCTTGCAGACCCTAACTCTATCAATAATTATATAAGAAAGGAATTGCCTGTTTTAAAAAATATCTCATTAATTTATGTTAATTTATGACGTCTCAATCATTATCATAGACTATGTCTACTATTATTAAAATATTTTCTGTACTCCTGTGCTCATATTTCTGAATAATTTTCTAATATGTGTTTTTCATCGGCCATATTCTCGATAATTTAATGATTTTATTTTCAGATTAAATAGATAAAATTATTTGAAAAAAATAAGAAGGAAATTAGGCCGAAGGCATTTTTGATTTAAATGGACTTTTTAGAACACATTTTAGAAATCTCTGAAACAAACGGTCTGCAGCTGAGGATATTTATGAAAATGACATGTGTCATTGCATAGTTGAAATACCTGTTGTTTGTAAATGATGCATGTGCATGTTATTCAAATACATGTATTCTGAAATGGATTTGCTTTATTTAAGTCGTGCTTCAAAAACATGCGGGTCGTCTTTGATGCTTTGCATCAAAATTAATCTTGTATACTTACTTACATCCTCTCATTTAAATGATAGGTATGGCTTCTTGTCACGTGATAGTACAAATTCTCACGCTGTGCGTGCTGACGTATGCTGCCTATGGATACAGCGATCTCAAGCTTTCAACAGAGGTCGATAGTTTGCCAACTTACGAAGTCACGGTTGATGGCTATCCTGTTGTCATAGATCGGGACAGGTTCGATGAAATATTAATAGGTAAGCAGTCTCTTCTTTTCACGAGAACACCTGTTCCACATATGAGAGGTGAGGTGAAGAAAAAAAGTATACAGTTCCTTCGATGCGTTTATTATTGGACAAATTTGACTTTTGTTTTGTACGAGTTCCATGAGAGTATCGGCGAATACTCATGCGAGGGATCGGTATGTTTAAACTTGGTGTTAAAAGTTTCCTTTTTCCCATAGTTTTTGAGGTCGTAGGAAGCTCATGTTCAAGACGCAAGAGCATTATAATGGCACTTTGCGGATATCATAAGATCGTACGATACACGTGCGATTTTTAAAAATTGTTCGGATTGGTCTGACATTTTACGAGGTACATACGAGGCTCGTGCAACATTACGAGTAATTAAAATACCATACGGGCCTCGTTGTTGCCTACGGGTTCGTTCGAGCTCCTTACGATTTTGCTTTGCGATTATACGATTTCCTGCTTTAGCAATCGTATGAGCCCTATCTCATGTGTCCAAACACAAAAATAATTGAAAGCTCGTACGGACTTTGAAAATGTCTATGAACACCCATAATCGTACGATTTCATCTACAATGTTACTGCCAGTGCGTATCATATGGATACATTTATGAAGGTAAATAAAATAAATAGCACGTGTGGGGGTATGTATTATTATTTCATGTCGATATCTTTCTGATTTTTAGAAGAGTTTTATTTATTTTTATCCAGATCAGCAACCCCGTCATCGCCAGAAAAGATTCATAGGAAAGATTATAAAAGCAGTTGCAAATGCTGTGAAAGGTATCATCATCATTATCATCATCATCATCATTCTTCTTCTTTAAGGTTGAAAAAATCACTACCTTCACTAATACATGTATATGGAATATAAAAAGGCATTTGGCATTTTGCCCTCAAGTTTGAAAATTGAAAAGTAAATACACGATTGTGAGAATGTGAAAATGATGCTCAATTTCTTTCTTTTTTTAAGATTTTGCTAAAGGCTCAGAGAAAACTAGCTGAAGAAGATATTTGATATATTTCTTTTACTTTATTTAACATTTCGCATCATTGGGAGGAGAAAAAAAAATAATAAAAAAATGCCTACCTACCTACCCTCTTTTTTTCTGGCTCTAGACCAGAAACGGAACCATTCTTGTTTGGCCTTATAAAATAATAACAGTTTAACTGCGGATAAGGTTGTAATATTTTTATTATAATAAAAAAAAGTCTGCCGAGTACAACAATTCTCTTATTCGGAAAAACAGTTTTCATCTCCGATAACTTAAAAGACCGTTGTTGGCAGAGTAAAACATCATCCTTAAAGCATTGCTGAGTAAAGTTTTGTTTACCAGTAACACAGTTATTAATCAATGTACGTTCTCTTTTGTAAAGTGACGTATTATTTTTAAAATCAAGTTTCAGTAAATATCATTCTTCTAATAAAATGAATATGAAATAAATTTGAATTCAGTTTAAAGATGTACCAAGATAACATGAATTATTTTATCTAGGTGCAAAAGCGATTGGGAAGGCTACAAAAGCTGCGAAAGGGGGCAAGATCAAACCAAAGAATGGGGAATTGAAAGATGGTGGGGTAAGTATTCTAATATTTTGTTTAAACCCCTGGCCTCATATTGACGTGTTCCAACGCCTTAAACCATGAGCACACAGCTTTACCATGGAACTGAATAATCAGAGTCTCCTCTTTTTGCTCACACAATAGTGTACCTTATATTCAACAGCCTGCACTTTAACAAACAATCAAGCAAACAAACAAACACACAAAAAGTCTCCTATACTTTTAAGTGTTTCAGAACAGTGGGTGTACAATAGGTAATATGTGTTAAAAGCTTATCTGTCTGTTTTTGTTTGTTTGTCGGGTTTAACGTCCCACCAACAGTATTTCAGTCATTTGGAGACGATGTCTACTTGAGACAGATGTAGTGCTGCCACACTGCAGTATCACGCCGTAGACGTGGCATGATACCTCAACTAGTCACATTATCCTGACACTGGGCCAACCAGTACTGGAACTACCATTACATGCTGAGCGCCAAGCAAGGGAGATGTACCAATACTGTTTGTTACGACTGTGGTATGTCGCGGCCATGGATCGAACCCACGACCTGTATACTATGTTGTTTTATATGATAGGAATAAATATGTTTAAACTAAACTAACCCACGACCTCCCGCTCCCGTGGCGGACACTCTTTCGACTCGGTCACCGGGGACGGTAAAACTTTTCGGCATTGTTACGGTTTCAAGATTGTAGGAGATTTACAGTCGCTGTAGTCAAAATGATATGTGCTAAATATTATTATCAATATCTTTATTGCATTGTGAATGATTAAATTAGCACATGGCATTTTCCTCTCGTCCAATCAGGGGTTGGTATTTGTTTATAATCACCGTGGACTATATCGAATAGGTCAATACTTTTGTAAAATCAATACATGTGGACTATATGCAACCACATCACTCACACTTTTGTAAAGAAATTTCGCTAGTGGAAAGAAAATGACATGTGCTAAATAGCATAGCTCTTCCCACGTCTTAAATCAACTAGGAAATAACCTATACATAGAATTCAGCGACACAGTTTATAAACGTCATGGAATTAAATTTGTGAAAACTAGAAACGTGCCCATTGAACACGTATTACCACTTTTGTGGCATTTTTGCAAGTCAGGGAGTATATCTTTTTATGACTCAATGAATTAAGAATCGATGGCTCATTTTATGTAGGAGATATGTGAGACACATTATTTTCTGGCAAAATATATACCGCCCTTCCAGTTGTGACTGTGTTTTTCGTTCTTTTAGTCCCGAAGGGGAATACTGTAGAACAGAGATCAGGTCGACGTTTTAACCATTTAATTCACAGAGATCACGATGTGTTATACAATTATCAATCTGATTCAATAATCTATCATTACTTAATACGACGAAGTACGCACTCACACTATTTTACTCAACCAGAACAGCAAGACAGAAAGAAGGAAGAATAAGAGAAACAACATGCTAATCTCTGCTATTCCGTTACTTAGTACCTTAACGTCACATAACATTTTGAATAGAAGTACAACATGACTATGCACACTTAATCTAATGAACAATTACACAAATAATCAATTTAGAAATACAGATAGATAGAAGAAGAAAGAGGAGAAATGTAAATCATAAATTTCTCTCTCTCTCTCTCTTGGGGAAATAATAAATCATTCGCTTATGCCATGTGAGAACTTGAATGTCTAAATAACAAAAATGTTTAACTCAGCTTACACTTAGCTAAATGATTTACAGACATAACAATGATTTACCAATTACTTCTAAAATTAAGATCAGAATAAAAATAATAAATTAATAAACTTAACATACCTGTAGAACAGAGATCCTTCGATGTTTTAACCATTTAATGCACAGAGATCACGATGTGATCCTCTGTTGCAACTCAAACTATATACATGTATACTAAACTGGTGTTGACATTAAGTCGTCGACGGATCAAAACTTAAGGTAATTAACTCAAAGTTAACTAATGTGACTTGTTTGACCAGGTGTCACAGAGATGGAAGTTGTTTATTGAAAGGAAAGCGAATGCTGCACTATTCGTTTGGATACTGAATACCTATGGGACAAGTGAGCTTGTATGTCCGGTCTTAAACTGATAAGCCTGGTGCACAGTAAGCAATTAAAAATAAGTAAAAGGAAACATGGCACATTACAATCTCTTTCGTATACAGACCTAACGCTCGCACGCTCTCTCTTTGTCTCATCTATAAAAAAAGCACAATAGCAAATATCTAAGTATAACTTTGTGACACGATGTAGGGGCATGTAACTCTCTAAATTTTAAAAACAAGCTTCAGCAGAGTGATCATCCTTGTATAATCGTTAGCTATTTTACACAAACCCCATCGCGCTGCAGAAAGATTTTTGGTTTTCGCTTCACCACTTATGTAGATTTCTTTTCAGTTGAATTAACCACTGGCACTAGAACCGCAGAATTGCAAATTTCATTGTAATCTTGATTATCAAAAATATACATGTACGATTTTTTTTCTCCGGTACTGTATATTAAAACATGGTAAAGAACGGTTTCTGACTTCATTAGATTACGAACGTCTTACTTTGTATACATGTATGCTACCATCATATTCTATGCACAGTTCGATCAATTTTACATCCAGTTAACAATTGTTATTAAAAAGCAACCGTAATGAAGTAATAACGCGAAATATATACAATTTGTACATCTTCATAAGTCTGTCTGATCCACTATCAGCATCCGGGTGTTTGGGGCGTATGTTGTTGCTGAAGTTGCAAATTTTGAATCAATCAAACTGATTGAACGACTTGAAATTGACATCGACAGATTGAGGGAAATTGCATGTGTAGATGTTTTAAGTCGCCGAAAAATAAAACCCGGAAGCTTATAGATGAGCAGACTTATAAAAATGTACATATTGTTGACATTCGGTAAGGTTGTCTTTTGACAGTGATTCGATATTCCATGTGTTAATTGAATATCAGACTGATCGAACCGTGCATAAAATATAATGGGAGCATACATCTGTGCAAAGTTACGACCTCCGTAATCAAGTACTGTCAGATTTCGTTCCACAGGTTTGACTGTACATGCTAATACATGTTACACCTGCAGTTTGAAACAGAGACTTAAAATTCACGTACCGTCTCCGAGAATTATGATTAATTGAACACCTATTTATTACATATTATTTCATTTAGATGAACGAAAACGCTGGCGGTGGAAATGAAGAAGGTGAAAAATCCGGAAAATGGAGCTGGTTGGGAAAGCGGAAAAGAAGAAGTGTAAAAGTTTCCGAATAAGTGCCCATTCAACACAATATTCAAGCATTTAGTAGTAATTCAATACTTTGATCGTAACTGCCACAGAACCTTGCTTAAAATTAAAGCAATTGGGGAAAATGAGACAGGTAGATACGTCTGGGAGCCGCCTGAAGAACGACTGTGTATGTTCTGTGATGACGGTTGTGTTGAGAGACAGAGACTTATTTCCTATTAGAATGTGATCATTCTAATGAAATTCGCAACGAGCTACTTTGTACTGTAATACAGAATTCTGTCTCTTTAAATCTACGTCAAAAGGGAAACTCTTATTATATTGTTAAATAACCATGTTCGCCAAGTTTCTAAGTTTATTTTAAGAGCGTGTTTAGTTGTTGTAATTCTTTATATTTGAGCAGGAGGTAAAATTATCGTATCGAAATATTTTAATAGAGATAGTTATATGCTATTTTGTTGACAATGTATGATAATTTATATCATTTTGGTATTAGTATGTGCATAAAGGAACTTTATTGATTTACTTGCTTATTTATGCCACGCACAAGTCACTATAATACAAGATTTCTTATCTTTACAATCCAAAGTCACATCGACAAACTTTAAGAACGCGGTGGATTTAGATAATCAGACAAAAACACAATACAATAATGTAGATTTTATTTCATGTGATTACTGTTATATCATTGAACATTGTTTAGAAAAAAAATAAATATGTAAAAAAAACCCAGCTTTTTATCATTTTAAGAACGTTCTGGTTACACTCGGACCCGCAGTTCTAATTTGGTGCCTCATAAGTGCTCGGTCATTTTCCACAAGTTTATCAGATTTGCCGAGGTCTTTAGTATGATGTACTGCCCGCAGACTACATGTACTGTAGAAATTTGATTATATCTCACTAAAAAGTGATCAGTAGTTGATGGGACATTTTATGTCATAGAGCGAGCGGCATTATAGTTGCGTTTGACGTCAGTAAAAAATACCCCCCCCCCCCCCCCCCCCAATTGTCTGCACAGAATGTAATCGTCCATTTCGATGTCTCACATCTCATTTTTCCCGCCTGCCGCCCAGTCGAGAAACATTTGATTGACAGAGAATAGGGTAATATGAATATTGTGTCCCGGCTTCAGTTCAATAGGTTTGAATTGAGCTTCTAAGTAGGACAGAACTACTTTTCCCAGGGCGATGCGTAATTGTTTTATTCAATTCTTGCATTTCCCATATAGTTTGTTTTGGTCACGTGATTGTGTATACCTGATTTGTGGAAGACCGTCAAACACTTGCTGTTTTAGTGAAAAAATTAGGTGATCTTAATTTCAAGTAATAGTTACCCTTTGGAGTGGGTTACTGTGTGGGGGAGAATAGAAAGATAAATGTACACCAGATTCATTAGTACTAAAGTAAGGTCATGACCTCCTTAGGTATTCAACTTATGAATGGAATCAGGGTACTACACACACTTCGCATCATCATAAACAAATTAACCATATCAAAGCTATGAAAGAATGTCGTCGGGATTACTAGTTAACAGTAGCATTGCAGGAAAACGTGTGCATTTTTGGCGCCATAAGGTCTTTACGTTTATCGAGTTCAACCTTGCTAAAACGTCGCCGGGGTTAGAACTACACCAATTTCATGTAAATCCAATCTCATTAAAATCAGATTCAGTATATTTGCTGAATCTGACTACATCCTTTAGAATGTCGTTTTAGATTGACCTTTGTGTAAGCCAATCAAATCGGCACCTATAAAATCGTTAGGTATAACCAGGGGAAGTAACCGCATCAATAAATATGAACAATTATAAGATGATATCCTGTTGGGGGAACTACAACACAGTCCATAAGGTGCAAAATCAGCTTCTTTTTGTTCAGGCTTTAATTCTGGTATCCGTTATTTAGCAATAACTTTTTTTGCACAGCAGTTGTTAGGGCAATCATTTGTGATGTTTTACCGAGGTCAGTTTGAATCGCACAATTTAACTGGTTTAAAATCGAGCACTTGTTTAGGCATTTAAATTACTTCATAGGTCAATCTGACGTGACCTTTAATGCGATGTTGTCAGATCCTAATCGCGGATAGCAGAGGAACGCAAATTAGGATATGATTTTAATGAGATTGATGTGAATCCTGCCAACAGTCTTTCAGTGACGTGAACACTTTGATATTAAGCTGCATTTCGTCAAACTCTCTTTCACCTTATAACGCCTTAACCCTTTCCCTCATAGAGGAAACCATGAAAAGACCTATGCGAACAGCATAAAACTAGATCAGCCTGCAGGCTGATCAGGTTTTATGCTGTTCGCTGCTCCTCAGTGGTCTGGTAATGAGGATTTTACAATTAAATTTGGTAAGGTTTAACTGTGGTTTTCTGCAGATCAGGCTTTATGTGGTACCTACTGAGGGCGTCAAAATAAGTCTATATGAGGGAAAGGGTTAAGCGCTTTTAGTTTTAAACTGTCGGCGTATGCCGCAGTCTTTGGTAGGTGTAAACTTTGATGTCTGATTTAGGACATTTCGTTTTTCGTACTGGTGCGCGTGACAGAACAAAGCAATGACACTGTGAACTAGGGCTGCTACAAGTCCAGCTTTGTTTACACGGGTACCCGTTATAGTTTTACCCGCGGGTACCTGGGTACCCATACAGATGAAGTCTAAATAACACTTTACCACCTGTAATGATTAACACATTTCAATACGACACGGGCTTTGTATAACCAAAAATACGCCCATCTTGAAGCATGTGAAGAGATTCCTTTACAGAGAGTAGAATTCTGTAGAATTCATTTAAAGAATATCATGTGAAATGGCTGATAACTTAAAATAAAGTCATATACTATGTGATATTGCCACACTGAATTATAAATATACTGAGTTTTCTCTTCAATGTATTGCCGATTAAACCAAATATGTGTGTCTCTCATCTCTTTATAACTGATACTGTAAAGCGTTTGTCTGTTAAGCGTCTGTACGATGATAAGCGTCTCAGGGAGACCTCGTTTAAATCTCGTTCACGTGTTGTTTTTTTTTGTTTGTTTTGTTTTGTGTTTTTTTTCGTCACGAAAAATGCTATTTCGGACCGTTTCTTATTTCTGTTGAATAAGCCTTTGTTTCCAACTCAATCCATGTGTGTGCGTGTGTGTGGTTTTTTAACTTTATGTATTTCACAAGCGGTATTTGCAATTTGTTTGTCTTACTTAATCAAATGATAATAAAATACACCTGACGCAAAAGTGAACTCAAATTTACCATTTGAATCGATTTTATTATTATGCAACATTCTCCAATGTGTGGAAATATATGAAATGTCAAAGTGACGCATGAAACTTTCAAGTTTTCTTTTTATGTTTAATTCGCGAACTAATTAATTGTGTTCTATGGTGAAATAAAAAAAAACATATAATAGACAAAACATCATCATTTATTCATTATTTCGTAACTGAAGATAAATGTCAATAGCCGGAGCCATACAAGAGGTGTTTATTTTTCCTAAGAAAATATCCGCTCTAAAGTGAGTATAAAAGAGAGGCGAATATAAGTATGTTGCAATAGACCAGGCAAGTCATAGTTTTCTTTACTTTAATTATTTTAATAGTTTTTTTTCCTTTTTAGAAATCTCTCTGTCTCTCTCCCTGTCTGTCTTATCGTTTAAAAAAGGTTAATTTAGACCTTGAGGGTCTTAAATGCTATACAGCCAACCCTGTTTTTAGCGGTCAGTCAAGGGAACAAGAGATAGTGTTCGCTTAACAAAAGGTGAGCGCTAAACGAAGTTTAACTATATGACAAAATGCTACAGTTTGTTAATATCGAAACTGACCGTTAAATACAGGTTGACCGCTTATTACAGGGGATCGCTAATACAGGTTCAACTGTATACATTTCACACACGCATGTATTTCTATATTGAGTGGTTCCATGAATTTCTTCAGTTAAAATAGCCTCCTATGAGCTTTATGAGCTGTTTGAAATACAATTGCAAATTGTAAGTCAGCCAAGGGGCCCATTTCACTTCACTTCGTACCAATAGATTTCATCTAAGTCGCAAGTATGGTGTCTCACAAGTCATATACTAATTTCTCTCTCTTTATTTTTTTTTCATGATAAATTATCAGAAGAATAAAAGCATTTGATTGTATTACATAAATTTACTACTTTTTGTGAAGAAAAATATCAGAGGATAAATACTTTTTAACATCATTTTGTGAAATTTGCACATTAGATTTTCTTTCAAACGAAATAAATGTATGAAACGGATCCCAGAGAGTAGGGAATGCTGATTTCGTATTTCTTTTACAACAGAGTTAATGTGTATTTTATTGTTAAGATAATTAAAGCAGTTCTTTCCCAGATGGTCATTGACTAAGAATTTGATTTTTAAGCATCTGTATGTATTACATCTATCTAAACTCATTTACAGACGAATGTTCAAACAGTGGGAAAAAAATGGTTTCTCAATCCCATCCAAAAGCATTACAAACGATCTTAAACCTATTGCAAAACTTATATTTAGAAATTCTATTTTCGTGTACCGTGTACCATCACTTGTCTGATCACAATCACTCTTCGCGCATGCGCTTACTTCATATGCTGAACATACGAATTGGTACCGGAAACTGGCGAAGAATCCATGTTACGGAACGTACAACGTGTCTAATCCTATCCATATAAGAACTTGTTTTAAATTCATATTTGTTTATTTACGTTCATCTGTTTACAACTATGTCATCAAAGGTCTGAAATCAAGGTCTAATGATTGATAAATCATGATACCGGTAATAATGATAACAATGATATTCTCCAAATTACCAAGTTTTCGGATGTGTGTTTTCTTTATTGTACACACTATTCTTTGTTTTTCTTTCTGTGTATCTGTTTTAATATATTACGTGACTCATCCTCATTTAACTAACGGGTATGGCTGCTTGTCACGTGACAATACAATTTCTCTCTGTGCGTGCTGACGTATGTGGCCTATGGACAAATCGACATCAAGAATTTAACAGTTGATTGCTATCCTTTGTCACAGATCGGGACAATTTCCTTGACAGATTAATAGGTAAGTTTGACACTAAAATAATTATAAAATCTATTTTTTTTATTTGTGTATGACGTCTGTCACTCACTGCTATGCTACCTAGTATCAAGCATCCATTTGAAGGCATTTCCCTACTTTGAAAACCGAAGTATCTCTAAATGATGTAAAAACCACTAAATGATTGAATATACCTCTACAACATACGTAGGCTAAAATGTAAGCAACAGTGTTGAAAAAACAATTTTATAAATAATAATAATAAGAAGAAGAAATATAAAAAATAATAAAAAATAAGGATGATAATATTTACAGGATACACATATTGTCTCTGACTTTCAAACATAATAAAACTACATTAGATATGTATTTTTCATATTCCGATGCATAAATGTTTTATTATCATACTATTTCCTCGGGCGAATATAAATCACGTGATATATGCTAGGCTTCTAACAATTTTGGATAGTGAATATACTGATATCGGTCATTTTATGATGTTACAATAGCCCATGAGGATAGAAAGCTTGGAATCCCATACAAATGCGTTTAACATAATTATAATCATATCAAGCTATTGTCCAAGTGTAAAACCATAGAATTATTTACGAGTCCATTTGCCTGTAACACTGACATTCCAGAGTAAACAGGCATAATTTGCATAATTACTACAGCAGTTTATGAACAATAAGTGCTCGGCAGACGACGGTTAGATGAGTTTTCATCCTCGGGACATATTACTTAAGTTTAAGTGGTATTTATTTTGCTACATCCCGGTACCCCCCCCCCCCCCATCACTTGAGACTCACACAACTTCGGTGCATTCAGCGCTTTGAATTCATAAGTTAGAAAAGATAGACAAAAGTTTTCATGTAAACAAAGAACCAAAGCATAAAAGTACCAAAGCATAAAATGGCTGGTTTCCATTATCAATTAATCTTACATAATTACAAGTATACCATGTATATACATGGGTTAAACAGGGGTATACTACACCTTGGCTGATGTAAAACCTTGCTGTTGAGGCCAAAAATTAAGGCCACTTGGTTCTTGTCCCAAAGGTGGCCTTAATAACAAGGTTCTACTGTAGTTCGACATATAGATGGTGGGGCGCAAAAATAAAACAATGCAATTTCGTTTATGTGTTAAACTATGTGAACTTGGCACAAAGAAGTACACACGGCATAATTCCGTAATATTAGTGGCAGTCCTTTTCATTTTTCATATGAACACATATTTATTTATTTGTTTGTGTATTGGATTTAACATCCCACCGACAATATTTCACTCGTTTGGAGACAATGTCTACTTGAGACAGATATAGTGCTGCCACACTGCAGTATCACGCCGTAAACATGTGGTATGATACCACACCCAGTCACATTATCCTGACACCGGTCCAACCGGTCCTGGTGCTACCCTTATATGCTGAACACCAAGCAGGGGAGCTATACCAGTATCAGTTTTTACGACATTGGTATGTCGAGGTCGGGGGCCGAACCCACGACCTCCCGATTCCGAGGCGGACGCTCTAACCATTCGGCCACCGGGACCGGTGGGCTCGTACATATTTAAATATGGGGTATTTATTCTTTTTGTGTCGATATTGCTCTAAACTGATTAACGAAGAAACATGACATTTTAAGAGGAGATTTATTTTTAACCAGAGCACCCAAACCGTTATCACCAGAAGATATGGGTTGTGCCTATCATAAGAGGAATTGCAGCTGCTGCGAAAGGTATCATCATCATCATCATAATCATCATCTTTTCTTTTCCCAACTTTTCAGAAAAGTCAAAATAATATGGATCAATAGTTTTCTTTATGATTATATTTAAATTTGACACAAATCACCAACTTCTAAATAGCACTTCCTTTACTTACATGTGAAATAAAAAAAGATTTACTTACGCCCTCAAGCTCGAAGATTGACCAGTAAATACTCGTACATCAGCAAAAACAAAAACAAAATCAAAACAAAACGAAAAAAAAAACAAAACATAAACAATTTCTTATGACAACAGAAAAGCACGGACAATTTTTCAATCGTACACATGTATGCATCTCAGAATATGAAAATGATGTTCATTATAAACACAGCCGACCGTATATAGCATTCTGACATACAATGAATCTGTACAGAGTTGGAAAACTTGAAAAACGTTTCCAAACTGTTTCATATCCGCCAATTTAAACGAACGTTGTTTGCAGAGAAAAAAAAATTCCTTTACGACTCAACATCTTTAATAAAAAAGTAAAACCCATTTCATGGAAGAGAAAACGGCATTTTCATTGAATTATCTTTTCTGAGAAAAGTTGTGTGCAGAATTTGAATGTATTTTTAAGATGCACCAAAATAATATCGCAAACTTATTTCACCCAGGTGCAAAAGCGCTAAAGATCACAAAGCCGAGTAAGAACAAACCAAGCAAATCCACAGAACAGTTCGAGCGAGACGGGACAATGAAGGATGCTGACAAAGTCTTCGATTCTAAGACCAAAGGATGTTAAATCATTTTCAAAAATGGGGTTAGTATTCAAATATTGAGTTTTACTGGCCAGTGAACTATTGACCTGATATAGACGAATATAACCACCTTTGCAAACAGAGCAAACCCTGACCCCGACAGCGTTATCATAGAGTTGTCTGATCAGTGTCTCCTTTTGCCCATATACTAGCTGAGATTTAACAGTCTGCATAAAAAATCCATTGTTTCAATCAGCAAGTGTCAGAAAGTTTATATATTTATCAAGTCAGTTTTACATAAGTGCATATAATATTTTAAACTTACTCTTCAGTTCCTAAAGTTTAGCATTATTTAAATTCGGAAAATTCCAGTTAGTTTAAATCACTGAGTTTCGGCAGAAACCATTGTCGAAAACCCACGGTATATAGTCCGTTACTTCTTCTATACATACCGGGGTATTTAGCTGTTAAAACTTCGTTTTCATGAATATTAATCAGCTTCTTGGTGACCAATGAAAAAATGCATAGTAGGTTGAATACTCTTCGTTGAAATTTACACAAGCAAAAGCTGACTCATTGTTTCCGCAAGACAAACTGCAACGCTTATGCAAGGAGCGTGACGTCAGTTATACATGGTAGAACGAAGCTAACTTTCAAATCCCGCGCCGTTTCATTGGTCAAATGATCACTGCTGTCGCCGTGCTGTCTCTGCCATGGATCCAATGAAATCAATAATTCATGAGTTTGCTAACCAAATATTTCACGGTCGATTAAAAAGCAACGCGTATTGAGCGAACATTGGTTTTCCGACGATTGACAAGAGCTAGAACACACGATTGTCTATGTCATGATTAAGGTTTATGCCCTGCAATTCACTTCCGGTTTAGGTATATGCCTCATAATAACAATCAAAGCCAAGCATATAACTTGACAATATAAGCTTTTGAAATGTCAAACCATGGGAATCTTAAAGGGAAATTGACATGTAATGACATATGATAGAAATTCTTTTATTACCTCCCTTTTATAATTTTGTTGTCATGAGTTATTTCCCCTGAGAACTACAAAACAGTGGTTTTCTCCATATTCCTACGGTAAAGTGGAGATGTGTTCATGAAATTTGAATCAGAATCATATAATGCATCTTTCTATCATGAGTTTTCCTCGAAAATCAAATTTAGTTTTTCATATTCACAGAAATTGTATATTTCCCATAGACTTCATTGTTAAATAAAGATTATCTCCCCTACATCTAATAAAATCTGGAAAAACTCTCGGTGAAACATTGTTATTTTTGGATGTCTTCAAAGTGACAAAGTTTCATAGAAATATTTCCATCCAGTGGCAAGATATGGAATATGGGTATTAGGGGGGTTAGAAGCCAACTTTGAACCCTGCTATGTATTATTAGGAACACAGTTATTGTATTTTAAAATATCAAAATAGAATTCAGTAAAACAGGTAAAAGATACGTATTTTTCAGTTATTCATATTTTTTTTTCGTCTTTTGAAAACAACACAGTTGCAATTCATGTGAAATATGAATATGCCCAATGAACACAGATGACCCAACTTTGCAAAGTCAGTGGGGCATAACATTACTATGACTCAATGAATTTCGAAGACATGACTTTTGAGATATGCACGATACTATATATTGCGACGAAAGTACAAGGGCAAAACTATACCGCCCTTTCAATCTAAGGACATAAAACTGTCAGAGTTATCATCCTTGTCTACACTTAAAAGTAATATCTATGTGTTTCACAAATTCCATCGCACTGCAGAAAAGTGTTGGTGTTCCAAATACCTCTGATGTATTTTTTTTCTAAAGGGATTCATCTTCTGGAATTTGATACGATGATTTAAAATTCACGTAACACATTTCCATCATTTTATTATAACAATTATAACGATGTATTTCCACTATCATTCTGACTAGGTGAACGGACGGACGGGTAAAGTAGGGGACCGCACGGTAATCGTCCGAGACGGAAGTAAAAGTGACCGACCTATAGAAGAGGTGTTCAAGACCGAGTCGAAGAAAGGCAAGGATCGGATTACAATAAAGGTCCGATTTAATGAGCCGAAAAGTAGTGACGGGGGAAGTAGTTAAGGAGGCGGGAAATCCGGGGAGGGGGCTGGTGGGGAAAGCGGAAAAGACGAAGTGTAAAAGTTTCTGAATAAGTGCCAATCTGTGTAGACCTCTTCAATACAGTAATCGGACATTTTTTAGAGACTTCCAAACAGTGGTGAATACCGTGACTGTTTCTGCAACAGGAACTTGTTTACATTTAAAGCAGTCAAGTTTAACTCTGGGGAGAAATACAATCCAAAGTCACATCGACAAACTTTAAGAACAAGATGGCTTTAGATAAACAGACAAAAACACAGCACAATAATGTAGATTTTATTTCATGTGGTAATTGTTATATTACTTATATTATGTAGAAAAAAATAAATATGAAAAACAAATCGACGTTTCATCATTTTGTTTCATCCCTCTACTATGAATTACATGAAGAAAGTCGCTGGCTGCTACCGAAACCGCAGATTTAATTTGTTGTGTCATGAGTTCTCGTTTTTTTTCAACAAGTTTATCAGATTTGCCGAGATGTTTAGTAGATGTACTGCCCGCGGACTACATGCTCTTTTGAAATTTGATTATATCTCACCAAAAAGTGATCAGTAGTTGATGGGACATTTTATTGGCATACAGCGAGCTACAATCACACAGTTACTCACAACTATACAATTGCTCTACCTGCTTTTCCAGACAATCGATTTCTTCTTTTAAAAACGAAGTACCACTCTATTTGTAAAATAATGATCGAACGATGGAACATAACTCAACATCACATGTTAGTTTTAAAAAAGCAAAAGTGTTGAAAATTAATTTTGTTTAAAGAATATTTAATTACATGATAAAATAATTGTCTGCGACATTAAGTAACTAAGGAACTTTTTTCTTACGCCGATGTGTAATTCTATTCTGTTCTCACTTCTTGTATTTCCCATGCAGACAAATATAAATTGTTTCGTCACTTGAATCAATTAGTATACTGCAATGACACTATCCGTGTTTAAACATTAATCATAAATAAACTTTGCTATTAAAAGTAAATATCTTATCCCCTTCTTTCCTTTGTACCTGATAATTATTTATTTCTTGAATACCATTTTTCAAAATTTTCTTCTCTTCACCACTGATTGAAGTAATGACTCGCGTTGGATAATAACAAACGGCATTAATATAATTCACTCAAAGGACATGTAATAAAGACATAGTAACACACATATTTTAATGACACAAATCTATGTTCTTATTTAATGTGAATAAAAGCCACGTGAACACATGCTTATGTATAGTGTAACGTCATCAGCTGAAAAACTTACCAGGACCTATACGTTTACTGAAATTCAAATTAACCATAAAAAACATACTCATATATATACAAGTATCTTTCCTAAAAATGATAAATTTTGCGAAAACTGAAGTAAAAAAGTAGATCTTATTCACTAAATCAATATTATTTTGGATTTGTATTAGGTGAAAGATACCAGTAATAATACGCTTAGGGTGAAAAAATAACTGCAATCCATTTCGAGGTAAGGTCGACGGATATGATTAAAAGTTTTCTTTACATAGATTGCCACACCGTCGTGACTGTCAGTGGAACGCCTTTTCCTTTCGGGAGACATGTAGGGATAAAAATCTATTTCAGATTTGTTTATTTGATCATAGAGCCAAATGTCTGAGAAAAAACAACAACAACAACAACAAAAAAAACAACAAAAAACAAAACAAAAAAACCCCCAAAAAACTGAACTTTGTCGAAACAAGAAGTTGAATATCTAGCCTATTTACAATACTTGTTATTCCATAATAAACAAGAGAGAGAGAGAGAGAGAGAGAGAGAGAGAGAGAGAGAGAGAGAGAGAGAGGTGATGCGACAAAGTATCAAATACTATTGTGGAAACTAACAGATGACATACCGGTAGTTGGTCTACCGTTTGGTATTTTGTTTTTACTTAAATCAAAAGTATCAATCTTGACGGCACGGCCATCAAGATGCACATTAATCCATTTGGTATCAATAATGTAAGTACATGTACAGTCACAGGTGATGCTGGCGATTAAAAAGATGAGGTGAAGAGGTGTCCGAAAAGAACTTGGGAGATCTTCAACTAAATATTCTTCTTCTAACCTTGGAGAATTTTTTTTTTTTTATACATTGTATTATTATTTTTACTTTAATATTTGTAATTCATATCCAGTTTTAATCTTATTTTCTATGAATCATTATACTAAAGCATTACAACAACAACGACGAAGACGATGACAAAAGAAAATCAACAAAAAACAAACAACAAACAAACAAACAACAACAAAAAAAACATTTTATCATTCATAGAAATTGTAATCTGATGTTCACTCAATATATGGAAATATTTCAATTTCTAATGCGTTGAAAATAATAACCAGCTATCTATGATAATGATATACAATATACAATTTATATAATTGCCACAAATGCATTTACAGTGTGTACAACTGGAAGTATAGCATAACCAATAGAACGGAGTTACTCACCCTGACATCATCCCCACTGGTTTTCGTCTGGAGTTCCTTCCACTTTCACGGTGTAACTAAATGCAATTATTATTACAACAATAAATCTTGGAATTGGGAACTGCATTGATGTGTTATTGTTCTTAATTATTGTGTTATGTTCAAAATATGAAAACAACAACAACAACAAAAACAAACATTTATATGCATAGTTGCAGTACATCGTCAGAGCATCGGCTGGCGGCGGTACTAACGATGTTCTACCGCGCGTTATGAAACCGTAATACTACCGATCTGTTACCGAAGTACTTCCATACTGTTGACAGAAAAATTGTATATGGTAGCACATCGGCACATTGTACACTGTAAGATACGTTATCACATTTACATCAGTACGGTAAAAAATGAGGCCGATCTATTATGCGGCGCTTCCGGTGCTCTAACCATATCGGTGTTCTGTCGTTGTAGTCCCGTTGTTGGCTACTGCAGGACTCCCAAAATTTATACCGTCGCCGGCCGTTACTATTTTTTCCGCCGATGTTCTGACGCCCTGGCGATATATCGCCGTTCCGATGTACGACCGTTCTTAGCGATGTTATACTGTTGTGCTGTCGTACTGATATCGTTACCCGAAAATCGCAAAGGTTGTGTTCCGGTATTGCTCCGGCGAGCCAAATCGGCTAGGTGTGACATACCTATTTTCAACAATTGTACAGTTTGTCAGATACATGTTGTGAAGTTGGTGTTAGACCTTGCATACTATTGTATCTTCACGCCAGCGACCCCAACCTCCCTCATCAAAAGAGCGTGTAAATAAGTGTAGAGTGGTAAAGTTTTTCGTGCAGGTTTGCTATGCATATGGATATTTGAAATCAAAGCCAGTACAAACTTTTATTCTCTTCTTGTGGTTTAACCACTTTATAAATTTACATAAATATAATAGCACGTCTAAAATTTTATGATATGCACCTGACATGAGCGTTTTCTGGAATAAATTACATTGGCTATATTACAGAACAGATGTTTTGAATCCAACTTTAAAGTTGTACAGTTATTTATACACAACTGGTTGTCCATAGCAACCACCGGAAATAGCGTAATCCGTTGGCCGCCTCCAATAACACAGCAGGGAGGTCCACGTTTAAGCAACAAATAGAGGTTTTAAATTCTAGTTTTCTTCCCATTGATTATGTAACGTTATAAATAAATGTTTCAGATTTGTTTTCATCTGAGAATGTTAATCCCGTAACTGATAGATCGTGAGTTCGATCTCCGGCCGCTTTATGGATGTTTTACAACCAGAAGCAAAATGCAAAAAAAAAAAAAAAAAAAAGAGAGAAAACAGAGATTTGAAATGAATTACAGATGAAGATACATAGTTAGTGATATTTTAAATATAATAACATGGCAAATTTAATGACGTCATAGCGTGTGCGACAATCTATTTTTAGAAATTGCCAACGAATAAAGATAAATAAAGAACAAGTATCAGAATTATTGAAAACTATGGAAAGCAGTTTTGAACCAACTGTCTTTATATCACACCAATTTAAGAATATATTGGACCAAAAAGCAATATATGATACGGATTCGTCATTATATAAATCGACAATTTCAAGTGGGATCGTCAGTATATCAATCCGATGTTGCATTGTATGATTCCAATTTAACAATGTATTAAACGGAAATTCCAATATATGATTCCAATCGAACCTTGTATTGAACCAGCTGTTCTTATATCACATTAAGTTAACAATATATTGAATCGAAGAGCAATATATGATATAGATTCTTCATATATCACTCAACAATTTCAATGTTTTGGACCCAACCGTCAATGTATTAATCCAAAGTAGCATCATATGATTCTATTTTTACATTTTATCATACGAGCATATCTTTATATGATTCTAATCGAACCTTGTATGGAACCAGCTGTCCTTATATGGCATTTCTTTATATGAAACCGATTTGTCATTATATTGTTGACGGGACTAAAGCAAGTGTAGGCCCTATTTTATGTCAACACCGGAAAATGATCCGCGGGATGGTAAACATGTTTTACATAATAATTGATTAAAATGATATAATTTCTTTCAATATGGGAGTGGACATTACTCGCCATTCCGCGTATTGTTTCTGATTTGGACATGAAATACGCCCATTTTAACCCTTTACCGTTCATAGAACGATTTTGACACATTAACAAACAGAGCCAACCCATATATATCAGATAGCTCCTGAAAGGAACTGCCTGATCAGGGTCTCCCCTCATCCATTGAAAGCCAGAAGGGGGCTATCAGCATATGTAAAAAGAAGGCTGATAGCCCCTTCTGGCTTTCAATGGACACAGTCTGTTAATTCATACAAAATTGTGGCTCAGATTCTTCTCAGTCTGCACGGCAAAGTTAAGCCCTTTTTTAAATAGAGGATTTAAGTCCCTCCTTTGACAAATTGCGAGATTTTAAAGGTGATTGAAAACAGCGTGTCAATTAGTTTCCTAAGTACATTAATTTGTGTTTTTGGGAAAGAATGCAAGATTTTTCAATACCTTTAACCCGGTATGTTTATGTAACAAACCTGCTTATTAGTGCGTAATTTAAATGCTTTCGTTAAATAATTCTAGTAAAGTTTATCAAGGATTCTACTTCCGGTTTCCTGATTCGATGTTTTAACCACCGGCATTCTATTATTTTCAACATTCTAACATAAAGAAGCATCAAGCCGTAAGCTTATGTAGTTTATTATATCATATTTTATTGATTTAATTCGTTAATTCGTTTATCACGGCCATTTAGTCTCTCGTATAAGCTGACATCCCTTTGGCTATTCTTACTTTACGGAAATGATTTCGCCCTGGAAGATTCTATTTTTTGTAGGTCACGCGACTCGTTGAAAAGTATATAAGGCGGGTCCGCTCAGTCTTTCAGTCAGTCTGTGTTCAACTGTCATCAGGGTAAGATCTCAGATAGCACAAGTATATCGTCGTTGATTGTTAGGCTTTGGTACCTCGATGCAAGTTCTGTCTCCCAGGCCATCACCTAGCATTGTTAGGGGCGAAAAGATTAAGAACTTTCTTGATTCCAAGGGTTCCGATACATCCTGAAACTTGGGTTTTGGAGCTCATATAGCATTAATTTCGCTTGCTTGTCTGTCGGTACAGAGATTGTCATATAAGTAGGATTTGATCATCCTGGATAGATATTTTCATTCATCAGCTATTAATATTAAGGATGCCCGAGACATCATTTTAAGGTGGTTTTCATCTCTTTAATTTTGATTAGCCCAGGCAGGATTGATTTTAGGGTTTCATGACCGGATATATTAGAGTTTTGTACATGTATTTATATTAAACCAATCTTTTTTCATTATATTGTATGATCCCCGTGAGTTTTGTGTCATCATAATCATTTTTAACGAATCATTGGTCTCTAATCATCGGCTAGATAAGTCCAAGAAAATCACGATGTACATATTTAGACATAGTTAGCCCCGATACACGTTACATTTACAAAGCAGACCCGGATCAGACAGCCCCTGGAAGAAATATTCCTTTGTTTCTCTCATTACATTTAACAGTAATGGATAAATGAGGTTTTAACAAATATGACATATAAAGAGGCCCTGACAAACATACAAGTACGGTAAGTAGTCACACAAGGAATAAAATTTGTTTCACAAATAAAACACAGATTAATTTAAAATCTTGAAACAAATCAATGGATGTATAGACGGAGAGTCATTGTTTCACATTTGTCATTTGAAAGTGAATAATTTAAACATGTAATCAGAATGTATTCTTAAGCAAATTTGAGCATAACATTACCTTTTCTTAGTTTTTCTAAATTAAAAATATTAGGATTTCTATAAAAATAGGGTTTTACATATTTCTTTCTGTCTTCTGTTAAAATATTACATTAAAAAAGATGACGGTTTTTGTCCGCTTATTTATTGACGCATTGTAAACAAAATCGCTCATTTAGTGGAATTCGATTCCTTTTGTCTATTTTTATTTGAATTTCACGATTACGCATTCTAAATTTAATTAAACACTTTAAATATCTAGTGGAAGTTTCATCAAATGATCTTTAAAACCGAATTTTTGCTTCAATATTCTATAAAATGTATATTAAAAGAAGTTATATAGATCGTCTATATTAGTTTCAACTTTATTAACATTTTTCATAATATTTTCTTCGGTCATTAGTTTTTAAATTTCTCAAATTTTGAATATTTTGTTTCTTGACTTTATACAGTTTGTCAATTGTAGAGTGGTAAATTTTAACTTGTGGTTTTAAATTGTCTTTATTAGAAACGTTTTTCGTAGTTTGTAAAAATAGTTTGCCCCATGAAAGTTCCTACGGGCTTTTTTACATTTGCTCCAAACCAGTGTGGTAGTTTCGTTTTAGTGTCTTTAATACTAACTTGTTTATTTTGTATATTTGTATTTCATAATGACTCAAGCAAAAATAAATACTTCTGAGATAGAATTGACAATGCAATCGGCATCATTTTGATTAAAAGAATTATTGCCCTCGTAACTAATTAATTTTTACATAAATAATTGATGACATTTATATCTATATTCTCTATAAAAACATGCATTTGGCTTGTTTTATCCCATAATTTCACTTTTTGATTTTCGGACTGTTATTGCTGTGTGTTTGTCTTAAAAAGTGGTATCACGCATTAATTACTTGAGGTAGAAGATGATTTTAATGACCATGAAGTTGTTTTAACTATACGGGTTCCTTTACTTTAAACCAGCAATATGTCACTGGAAAAGGACTTAAGGCAATACATGTATTAATGAAACGCATAAACCAATATGACGTAATGCCTAAGATAGCTCTTCAATTATTTGACCCTTTCGTAGGTTCAATACTTAACTCTGCATGTCCAGTGTGGAGTTTCTAAAAATCAAAATAATTAGAGAGAATACATCTCAGATTCTGTAAACAACTACTTGGTGTCAAACAAAATTCGTGTACTGCTGCCATTTACGGTGGAACAGGTCGATATCCTTTGTATATAGATAGGTATGTACAAATAATAAAATACTGGTTTAAAGGATTCTGATAATATCCTTTCAAATAAATAATAAAATACTGGTTTAAAGGATTCTGATAATATCATTTCAAATAAATCACATTGTAGGTCCTTTGATTTATACGAAAGAGGCTTTAAAACTTGGGCATATAATGTTAAAAAAATATTAGATGATTATAGATTTTCTAAGGTCTGGTGTAATCTACATTAATATGATGCAAATATATTTATTTCCTCTTTTAAACAAAACAAAGAGTATTGAATGTTTTCATACAGATATTGCACTCGGACATTGAGTCTAGTACAGTTCTTGAAAAAAATGAAATAAAATCTACATTTTTGTATTAAAGTACGTTTTCGTTTTTTTAGTTAAAGTCATCTTGTTCTTAAAGTCTGCTGATATGACTTTGGAATATATTTTTCCAAAGACAATCTCTCTGATTAAGTCAATCTCCACGCAGTTATCTCCCCTTCATTCTACGGCATAGATGTATACTGTACAGATAAGGGGAAGTAACCGCTGCGGGCAGTTTGTGATTAAGTCATTTTAATCATGGTTCTGTGGCTGTTACGGTCACAGTAATCAATCACAGTTTGGAAGTCACTGCTAAATATCCGAATACTATATTGAAGAGGTCTTCAGTTGGATTCCAATTTACGATTTTTCTTTTCCCTACCACCCTCTCCTCCGGATTTTCCACCTCCTGAAAAATTTCTTTTGCTACCACGTTTCGGCCCATTAAATCGGACCTTATATTTAATCCGATTCTTGCCTGTCTTCGACTCAGTCTTGAACATCTCTACTGTAGGCCGGTCACTCTTACTTCTGTCTCGGACAGTTACCGTGTAGTCCCCTACTTTACCCGTCTTTCCGTTGACCTAGTCAGAATGATAGTTGAAATACATTGTATGAATAGTAAAATTAAGAGTAAAAAATTCTGCACTGCACTAGAGTTTTTGAAATACACAGAGATTACTCTTGTGTATACAAGGATGATAACTCTGATGAATATAGTATGGCGCATATCAGCCAGGCATATCTTCAAAATTCTTTGAGTTATAGTAGCATGGTTATGCCCACCTGACTTTAAAAATGTCCAAAAGTGGGATCACCCGTGTTCATTTGGCACATTATAGTTTTTATAAATCTGATTTCGCATAAATTACAATAGTGTTGTTTCTAAAAGACGAAAAGGAACATTACTAAATGATTGGATTTTTTTGAAAAAGAAATAAGTATAGAAATGTCCAAAACATCACTGAATTCTATGTTGATATTTTACAATACAATTAAGAGATTACTTTTATAATTGTGTATACAAGGATGACAACTCTGACAGATTTATTTTCCTACATTGAAAGGTGGTATAGTTTTGCCCTTGTCCGTTGTCTCAAAATATCATATCGCGCATATATCTCCAAAACCAAATGAGGCAGTCATGTGACTGACTGATTTTGAAAAAAGCCGCAAAATAGAGTAATCCGTGTTCAGTGGAGACAAATAAATGATTGTTGTTTTTTTTTGTGTGTGTGGTTGAAAAGAAATAAGTATAGATATGTCCATAACATCACTGAATTCTATGTTGGTATTTTACAATACAAATAATACTTTTTTTGCGTTCCATGTTTGCTTCTTTAATTCTGACGAAAACAATCGTGAGTTCTAAATTCTGCCGGAAATCAGTTATCTAAATTGCCTGGAATTTTTCGAATTTGAATAATGCTACAATTTAGAAACCTAGAGATGGGGTAAATACCTTAAATATTTTATTATGATATAATTCTATATGTAAAAATATGAATATATTAATTGACCTAAACTTATATGAAAAGTATGTGAAACAGTGGATATTTCTTTGAGACTGCAAGCTGTTGAATCTCAGATACACTATGTATGGGCAAACGGAGGAGGAGACCTCGATCAGACAGCTCCGGGTTGAAACTGTCTGGTCAGGGTTTGCAGAGGTGCCAAAACAAGTATATATGAGTAAAAGGGTTCACTGGTCAGTAAAATTCAATACTGAAATACTAACCTCAGTTTTTGAGATTGGTTCAACATCCACTGGGCCCATGGAATAGAAGAATGTCCAAGCATCCTGCATCGTCCCGTCTTTTTCATATTCTTTTGTGAATCTCCCATCTCTAGTTAATTTTGCGTCCTTTAGAAGATCCCCCATAAGATGAACTGGATAAAATAATAAGTTGATGTTATTTTGATGCATCTATAAAATGATTTGAAAATTTCTGAACACAACTTTTCCTAGAAAAAATATATTTACCTGCATGAATTCAAAGAAAATGTCGTTTTCAAAAGTACAAATCTGTACACATTTTTAACCTATTAAAAACATCCGTGCTTTTCTGCTGTTAAAATGAATGTTTCTTGCTGTTGTATTTACTTGTCAGTCTCCGAGCTTGAGGAAGGCAATGTAGGACATAGTCTTCTTATTCAACCAATAAACCCCTTTAGCCTATGTGCTACATATTGTACTACAAATGAGCTAAATGGTATAAACGGGTTGAATGTTGTAGCCTATTAATACATATGCTGAATATGCTAAACAGTATAAATATTAAATAGGATAAAAATAAGATAAAATTTATAGCCTATGTACTATTTAGGTTGAATGGGGTCAATGGTCTAATAACATAGCCTTTTGAAGTTAAATAGACTAAATAGCATAAACGGACTGAATGTTGTAACCAAATCAATACGAAACGGGCTAAATGTTGTAGCGTAATCAATACCTTTGCTAAAAAGGGTAAATACTTTTAGCTTTTTTAATACTTAGAGGCTAAATGGGCTAAATAGGGTTGATGGGCTATTTCCACACGCATTCCGTAGTGGTGGGAATCGGTCTAAAAGACTTTAGTTAATTAATCAGCACCAAGTCAGTGATTAATCGATTAATCGTGTTTTTGTAACCAAAGTAACAAAAATCAGAAATATTTGTTTTTATCGATGGGTATGGTGCAAAAGACAACCAAACAACAATATAAAAAGGGGAAGTTAGTTCACTATAAAGTACCGGTTCCCTTTCTTACCATGCACACATATTTTAAAACAAATGCATTATTTAGATGGTAAAAATCATATGTTATGGAAACATAAAATACCAAAAATATGTGAGCTTTCAAGGACCTGTGCAGTTTCATATTAACCTTTGAGAACAAGATTAATAGCAAAAATATCAACTTTACGATTTCAAAACATGCAATAAGCATGAAGATGTTTAGAACTTAAGAGAGCCATTGCTAGAAAATCAGTACTAGATGACAGTCTTCTAATTCCCTAACGCTTGTTCGCCGTAAATACGAAGTGTTTGATTTGCAAATAGTCAATTCGCAAGATTTAAAAAGTTCAAAGTGTTCATGACCAGTATCCAACAATGATCTTGGTTTAAAAAAACAACAACAAACAAACAAACAAAACCTCTTAAATTGTAGAGAAAAGTATTCATATAAGTCAACACTTCCAAGATTTTTTTATGGGAAGCAAAAACAGATTGTTGTTATATTACTTAATATAAAGACTACAGCTAGATGAACATTGAGTATTGATCCAGTACTCCTGAAAGTTTAATCACAGTAACAGACATGGAAAAATACGTGCATTATTAGAAACGAATCTTATTAAACAAGAGCAAGAAAACTGACCAATCATACAAAAAATTACTTTCAACTGATTCTGACAAGAGGAACTGCTCTGTACGGAAGCACCGAGGTGACATGGTTTTGTTTTAGTTATTATCTCGTGGCCACGACTTAATATTCGTTTTTTGATTTGTTACTAGTTATATCTCGTGACCACGAGATAGCGATATTTTTTTTCTCGTGGCCACGAGATAATAATTAAGAAAACCACCATGTCCCCTCTGTGCTTCCGTTGCTCTGTATAATAATTTTTCGACTGATTCATTTTCGACGTCACCGTAACGTCACGTTCCAATTTATCATAATTACATGAATTTATTTAATGCTTTTCAATGGATTATAAGGGAAAAATCAGTGAATTAAAAAATGTTATTTCACTGTTTGAAACAATGAATTTTACCATTTTTATAATTACTATTTGATTCACGGAACTACTGCCCCCCCCCCCTCCTTATCCAGTGCCCTAAACTACTTCACTTGTAATGTTATAAAATTATTGCATGATTACCTCCCTTTGATTATACAAATGTAAACTCTAAACAAGTTCTGGTGGTATAATGGGCCTTTTTTCATCGAAACTAGGTCAGAGGTCAAGGTCAGCTGCATAATGGATAAAGCCATTAACTAAAGCAACTGTACAAATATTGAAGCAATCCAAACAAGCACATAGAAATTATAGCAGATTAACCAAAAGATAAAATTGTCAAAATACCGCATTTATATGAAAATTTGGTCAAAGGTCAAGGTCATCGTCACAAGGTCATCTGTATAGTGTAAAGGTCTATTCACTAAATCAACTGTCTAAATACTGAAGCAATCAAATAAATGACATAAAAGTTATAGTAGATTTAAAAAAAGATCAACCTGAGCGGACGCCCGACATCAATTTAAATGACGGAATTTTTCGTTGAAAAACCCGCCGAACAAAGCAAATCACTGTCGTCTGCTTTACTGAAAGAGCAATGAAGGAAATAGACAAAAATGAATATTAAGTTTTTTTATGATTTATTTGATGTTGACCACTTTTTGGATGACGAAAATGAATAAAAACATAATGATAAAATTACTGGAGATGTTAATGTTAATAGTATCCTAAATGAAAATACCAATACAAAAAGGAAAAAGGAGAGTGATTTGAAAATATTCAAAATATGTCTAGCTTACAAATATTGAAAATGTCAGTTATCCCTGAAATTGGGTTTGCTCAATAAAGACAGGTGTTAAAAGCCAAACAAAAATCCCTAGAAAAAAGCAAGGCTATGGGAACAAACTGAAACTGCCCAGTCCCTGTCTGATGAGATGTTAATCTGGTACTCTTGGTGATTCAAATTCCATGGCTCTTATTCACTCCCTGTGGTTAGTATGTACTACCCACTTTAGAATGCGCACAGGCCAAGAAATAAATCAATTACAATGGGAAATCATTGTCAATGAGACTGATGACCAAACCGGAGAGGAGTACCTATAGCTCTCATAACTGAACGACGGACTAAAACGAGCACAGATGGAAATCCAAGATTCCAAGTAAAGATAAATTACAAATTCATTTCCCAAATTTTAAGTAAAAAGAACTTAATTCATACTATATAATATATAAATTATATATAAAAAAGTCAACAGCAACAATTTGGAAACATTAATGAAATAAAATTGAAACACCCAAACAACAACTTCATGAAAAAATTCCATATTCAGAATCAATCAAGTTTTTTTTAGTTATTCCAAGATATTTAATAATTTAACAAAAGAAACGTGCGACTAAAGGAATTTGGGGCACCCCATAGGGAAAATGTTATGATGAACTCGTTTAAAATGTGATAAGCTTTACAGAAAAGCATTAAAGAAAAACAGTTTGTTTCAGAGGAATATCATGTATAATTCATCTCGAGTGGAAAATTAATACTGATTTTCCTCCTCATTCGATGTATTAATCATCGCCTGGCATACTGTATTAGTTTGTTGATCGTCAATGGAGACGGATCTGATAGTTTGAAATCCTTTCGGATGCAATTACGGCTTTATTTAGTAATATTACATGACTATTTTGGTTAGAATTGAAATCAGAAATAAAGGGATAATCCAGAAAAACAATTTAGTAATGAATTGTATTCAATGCTGGATATGAAGACAAAATATGTAGCAATTCGTAATTGATCCTTTCGTATCCCACTCTATTTTAATCATGATTTTATCCATTTCAAAAGAGGAACAAGCATATATAAATGATTACTAACTGAAATTTACAAGTCCATGTCAATATGAACAAGGTATGTCAGAGGATGTTACGAATGCCCCGAAGTGCATATTCATGGTTTTGTGAAAATATTTCTGACATTTCTTTTGACTTTTCCCTGACACATTTAACAGTGAAATCACTACAGCATTATGCATTTACAAAATACACAATAGCTAAGAATCATATACATAACTGAACCATAAGTCCCCTACTGATCGTGAATATTTTGATTATTCCATAACCATAGCAACCAGTATTTTTATCCAAGAAAATATCAAAGTGAGGTGCATTAATTCATCTCCATATTGCCTTCATAAACCAAGTTTCATTGATCTAGCTTATAATATGGTTTTTAAGTTATCACAGTTTCCCAATTTCTGGACAGGCAGACGGAGGGCAAACCAATGCACAATCAGGGCTTATGACACTTGACCTCTTAGTGTGACCATGACCTTTCAGATATGAACCCGGGTATTGTACACATTGTATCATTACGGTGCATATTTATACAAACAGATTTCAAAATCAATTTAGGAGTGACAAAGATATGGAGCGGACACAAAAAACAAACCCTTTGAACTTAGAGTGACCTTGACCTTGGAGCTGCAGACCTGTTATTGCACGAATATTGCTTCATGATGGTAAACATTTTTGACTATAATTCAAAAAGTCACCAAGGAATGTCAGTTATAGAGAAGACACAAAAATAGACCCATTTTTTACTTTTCCTTTGGGCTAGAGATGGAGAATGCGTGCAACACTCTGTCTTATGGTGGTGAGCATTTCTGCAAGGTAATTTTAAAATTTCATCAAGGAATGTCAGAGTTATGCAGCAGATACAAAAAAGACCCCATTTTTGACATTTGAACTGCAAGGTAAGTGTGATCCTGACCTTGGAGCTACCTATCTTTTAAAAATGGGAGTAGCGCAAAACCATCATTGGTATCGTGACTTTTCATTTTCTAAAAAGAGGTTGTAGTGCAACATACATCATGTCGATTAACAAAATTGCCATCTACAACTGTATTAAAATATGTATACAAGGTAATCTGATATTTTTCGCAATGTTTAGATAAACGAAAATAAACTGTATTTGCGACACACTCTTAAAATGAAAGTAGAAAGAAGAAGAAACTATATTGCGAAAAAAAACAAAAAAAACAAAAAAAACACGGGATGCCACTTGTTTGCAACGCACTGATAATTATGTAGTGTTCACTCTTTTGCTGTTATCGTTTTGCAGTCATTATAGATGTTGACGTTCATACTGAAGGGGGATTTAGTATTTTATGAAAATTTATCTAAATATTCCTGTGTTTTTTTTCTGTTTTGATCCCAGAAATGAAAATACATTTCGGTTATGTTCGGACTTTTACATTTCGGTAATGGTTAGCGATTATTATGATAGAAAAAAGGCGAAATATGCATTCATTGGTCACAACGTGATGGTAACAGTATTTCATGGCAGAGGAAAAGTATTTGATAAAATTTGTGAAAAATGCATAGATGTTAAAATATCTGCTAGCTAGCAAATATTTATATAAAATAATATATATTAGAAATTAATGAAACTTGGCATACATCATCTTTGGGTGATCCTCCACAAAAAAATGCTAAAATAAACTTGATCCATGCAGAAATATGGTTGCTATGGCAACCAACATCATTTTATTTTTTAAAAAAATCATCTCCTCTGAAACAACCGGTAAGAATGTTATTTCCTTTGTCATAAATGGTCAACTCATAGTCATCTACAATAATTGCTAAAATGAAGTATATCACTTAAAAGATGAGGCCCTACGGGGTTGGCAAATTTTCTTATATACTCTTTTTAGAAATTTTCAATAATTATATTCTCTGAAACCAATTGTCAGAATTTAATTTTATTTGGCACAAATGTTCCCCATATTTTTCTCAACAATATTTGCTTAAATAAAGTTGATCCCTTGAAAGTTGAGACCCCCATGGGGCTGGGCAGTTTTCTATACTTTGTAAAGAAAATTTCAAAAATTATCTTCTCTGAAACCAATGATCAGAATTTAATATTCTTAAGGCAAAAATGGTCACCTTACTTTGCTAAATTGAACTTGATCCCTTAAAAGGACCCCCCCGTCATTGGTCATTTTCCTTAAAATTCATTCTCTATCTATAAATATTTTTTTTCAAAATATTGATAATCTCCCTTTGTTAAAAGTTGTGAATATCATGGGAATTGTTTCAAAGAGTTTGATTTGGTTTATAATTACACTATATAAGTTTCTTTAAATAAGTTTAAAATAAAGGTTAAACCAGCAGTGCTGTGTGAATTTTTTTTGTAAACTTTTAACCAGGCCGAGAGATAAAAAACATTAAAATGTATAGACTGCTCTGTTAACACATGAGCATGAAAACAATACATTCTTATACTCATGTAATATATGTTCTCTTCTCAAACCAGCTATATTTCTATTCCTCTCAAACCAATGCACAGAATTAAATACTGTTTGAACATGGCCCTATACTGTAATTACATGGTTTTGATCCTCTGAAAAAAGAAGTCATGCAAATAATTGGCTAGTCTTCTTATGTATTCCGTATAGAAACATTGAATTCGTTTGTGTCTGAAATTTTAATTAAGTATAAACTGAATTGTTTAATTAAGCTTATGGTACTCTGTTGGGCGTTCTGGGGCCATGATGGCCCTCTTGTTTTTTGTCTTGAAACGATGTGTCCTGCATATGACCCTTCTTAGCTCAACACAGCACATCAACCTCAAAGTGAGCTTTTCTGATCACCCAGTGTCCCATCTTCCGACAACTATTTGCTTTAAAAGACATATCTTTTGAAACCACTTGGAGAATATCCATTTATGGTTGCCATAGCAACCAACAAAATCTGATTTTGAAAGCATCCGGGTAGAACTACCGACCTACCGCAAGCCAGCTGGAAGACTTCCTCACATGAAAATCCGAATGACCCTTTCGGAACCTGAGAGGCTGAGTGAGTGTTTAACTTAACCATTTCGGCCACGGAGGCCCCGATCTAGTTTGAAAGCATAGTTTTTCGCCCCCCACCCCATTACAAAATGTGTCATGTAAGGCAAATATATATATACATAATATATATATATATATATATATATATATATATATATATATATATATATATGTATATATATATATATATATATATAGTTCTGTTTTTGGTCGCCCCACCGACCCTCTTTTTTAACGAACAACCTTTTTTTTTACCTTTCTTTTCATTAAAAAATAAATAAAATTCCGATCTACCGACCCTCTCTTTTATTTGGAGACCAGAAACGGAACTATTTTCTTTTGGCCTAATTGCCAGGCGTTTCATCGTAAGGTCTCCCAAATACTGTACAAGGCTATTATTGATGCAAAGCGCCAAAGACGCCGCGAATGTTTTTGAAGCACGACTTAAATAAAGCAAAATCAATTAGACTATTTTAATAACATGAGCATGCATCATTTACAAACAGTGGGTCTAAATATTTCCACTAGGCAATGATACATGTCATTTTGAAAAATATCCTCAGCTGTAGGCTGTTTGCTTCAGTGATTTCTAAAGTGTGTCCTGAAAAGTTCATGTAAATCAAGATTGTCTTTCTATAAATTTATATTTTTTTCCAAACATTTTAATCTATTAAATCTGAAGAAAAAAAAATCAAATTATCGAGAATATGGCCAATGAAAAAAGAAGAAACTTATTTTATCAAATCATTCAGAAAAAAGAACAGGAAAAAACAACAACATTAATTATAGTAAACATATAATATGATGATGATTTGAGAAGCCATAAATTAACTTATCTATAGAAGATAAAGATACATTTTACAACAGGTAAATTCGTTTCTTATATAATTGTTGGAAGCGTTAGGGTCTGCAAGATGCATGAACTTTCCAGACAGTAAGCTAACTAAGGCGGTGTTAATGTCAATGAAAAAAACCCATCAACATCATCTTCATGAACAACAAGGACAATGATAACGAAACAAATCAGCACTTGGTAAGGGATTTAGGTGCAGGTTAGATAGTTACAATCTTCACGATTCAGGGATACTATATACTGTAGATTTGCTGCTTCCCTTGATAACGTAGCGAGAAGTAGGAACTTACGGCATTCTTTTGTATTAATGATATGTATAAATTTAAATATATATTTACAAGTCTTTACAACATTAGCTAATTTGTTCAGTTAAATTTACCCACTTCAGAACTATATAATAACCAGCTTACATACTGGGACCGCAGATTTGACCTGAGGCCGTCAATGTCCAATACGGCCATATATGTATGTGTTTTTTACACTTTCTACATTATGCTGTAATATATAACACTTCCGTTTCATTGAGTTTTCAAGTTGACTTTATGTATCTAAAAATCTGAATATTATTAGGTCTCAAAGCATCTTCCAAAACCCTTTTCTTTCTGAGCTTAAATCATCAGGTTGCTTGCAAGGTCCTTTAACCTAGTTTTAAAAACCTCGGTCTTTGAGTTTAGGGAGAAGTCATCAGATACCCATTAAATTTGTCGAGTTGAATATACTTGCAAAATACACTCTTGACTCAGTGAGCAGTCTCATGCGAAATGAAACAAAGCATTTATTCCGTGCCGGCTCCTGATACGCCTTTTAATTGGTGAACAGTTTTATGCGTTTCTACATGACGTAATTTTGTAATTGAAATTTTTTTTTTTTTAAAAAAAACAACAACAAAAAAACAGTATAGAAAGGTGTATGTCGCTCGTGTTATCTTAAAATTATCAATGTTAATGATTATGACAGATGTCATTTTGTTTTCCGTTATTTTAAATTCAGTTTCATCTACGGAGTAGGTCACGCTCGTAGCGGTTTATATTGCGGCACAATTCAAATCAAGTATACACGTACTTTCCGTTTTCGTACTTACACTTTTTCTGCTAACAATACTAACAACTTTTGACAATGGGAACATTGGTTGTAAAACAGATGATACCACATTATTATTAAAACTTTTTTATTATCAGTTTTCTTCTAGAAATGTAGATCTTCGACATTTAGTTGCAATTATGCTGAAATCACTTCCACGAAGTACGAAGTCAATACGAAAACCAATAGGTGCGAATGTCATTTAATTTAATACATATTTAATTCAAGAAAAAATAGGATTCCCTACCCTTTAACAGGTCATGCATACATATCATATGACAAATTAAAAGTATTTCATGCGTTATGACAATAGATATATAGAAATAAAAATAAAATAATATATTGCATTACAGGAAGAAATATCTGACAAAGTGTGTGCCTCAAATGATCTCAGCGATGAAATCATTCGATACAAAGCAATCTTTTATCATGCATCAAGAAATAATATCTTGCTAGAATATAAATGAGAAAAAATAATGGATTTTATTTTACTCCCTTAGGCATTAAATATAACGTCATTTATCAACCGGTTACATCACGCTACGCTACTTTAAAGTGGTTACTGTAGTATCAGTTATTTTCGCGCAGTCTAAATTTCGCGCTACCCTCTCTAAAAACCATTTCGCGCGGTGCTAAATTCGCGCATTTCCCATTTCAAAAAAAAAAAGTATAAAAAATAAACATGAATAAATAAAAAAATATCCATTTCGTTCTGAATGACTGATTTGGCGCCCCGGATATCGAATGCTAATTAATTACCGACTGATATGTTTGCGCTACCCTCCCCCAGGTAAGTGACGTCATAGGGGTTGGTTACTGATAAGGGTTACTGGTAAGTTGTTAATTAGCACCGTCTCCTAATTGCTGAACTGCCGAAAGATGGCATTTCCTTTGTTATCGACTGCAGCACTTCCGGTGATCAGACAATCTATTCTCCGGGACCTTTTTGTTTTACAGGTCTCACTTTGATTGTTGTATAAACAAACTGTCAATCTAGAAGGTGGGGACATGTCAGTACACACGATCTGCCACCATACAGTTAGTAGTAATGTTTGTCCGAAATCTGTATGATGAATTTATGCATAAAGGTCAGTGCCTGAATAATGACTCGGCAGAAATGAGTTAACATCACGCAAGCGTAAATTTCATGCACCGGTTCAACACCGGTAAAAGGTAAGTTAGAATATACAAAAAAAATCTTATTTTAAAAAGAATAACACAGATTATTGATTTGATATTAGTCTCAAATAGAACACGAGTGTAAAACCCTTGGGAAACTGTTGGTTTTATTGAACTAAGATGGTAATGATTATAAAACAACGCATGAAATTTAGTTGTCAAAATCGGTGTCAAACAAAAAAATACCATATATATTCTATGATTATACAGACTTAATATCGCGCGGTCCTAAATTCGCGGAAGGCCCATTGCGCGAAAATCGCGAAAATTAGACCAGCGCGAACAATACTGATACTACAGTATCAAAAATTGTAAGGGGAGACGGAGTTTGGTCATTTATAGGGACCATCTTAAATCAAAGCGCTGACAGCGCTGAGAGAACAGGGTTTTTAATATGATGATGTCGCATTTCTTTTGTTTATCAAAGTAAATTCAATAAACGAGGATAAAATTTTCAAGCGATGCCAATAAACCCAATGTTATTTAGATCCGCTTTAACTTTGCTTGAACACGGTCGTTAAAAAAAGTTGAACACGTCACTTGTCTCAATGAATTTCTAACAATAAGCATATCGCCACTCTTATTCCTCCCATTTTTCTTGCCCACAGTTTACAAGATTATATGAATATGTGGAAGGAAATTTTAAAATAAACACACTTTCATTATTTATGATTTTTTTTTTCATTTCGTTTTATACACACACGTACTTTATACAGGTAAATTAATGATATTCAATATAACAAAAATATATGTATCTTATATTGCAAAAATAATTGAAAAACAATGTGAAAATTGTTCTCCGGCTGTGACACGAACCTACACCCCTTTTAAACGCCATTTGTATGGCGATCAAGCCTGACTATTTTACCCACTGCTCTAATGGGCCAACTATTATATAGAAGAAATTTTATCTATATACTGTTGCCTGTCACTGGAAATTCCAGCAAGTCATGTTTCAAAATACCTTCGAATGAGGTGCGATTTTTTTTCGCTCGCATACTTTCTTTTTTTCATTACAGTTTATTATACACGTAATCGCCAGCATCGATTATCAACACATTTTAATTCCGTTTCGTCTTCCATAACGCAATCGTACTGAAATAAACATGAAAATTATCGCAAGTTAGAGATAAGACAGAAAACAAAATTTGGAACTATTTCTCTGCGTAGGAAAAAGGGGGAAATCAATAAATATAAATGTCTAAATATAGCCCCGAATTGTTGTCCGATTCAAAATGTGTGCTACCATAGGACAGCGTTGCAAGCATCCCTGTTCAACATCTCAAAATGCAGGTTTGTTTTTACAGGCTGGTTCCCAATGAATTTTTGCGTTAAGTAAAGAAGCAAGTACCAGTAGAGTAGCAAAATGGATATTACATAATTTTCCCGCAATAACGGAGAATCACGCCAATAGCAATAGTTCTTCGGCCCGATTCTTTGACGCTTGCGTCAAAATCTCTTATTTTAGATTTATACAGATTACTTAAGATTATTTAAAAATTAGACAGATTGTCAAAGACATGACAAATTTATAACATATAAATAAAAATTGCTCGGAGATAAAAAAAACAACTTCCATACAACTGAACTAAATATTATGCTATCCACTGAAAATATATCTTATACAAATATTTCACCCATAAATAATTGTTAATATATATTGTAGTTGAAATGAAAGTTGGTTTTGGGGGTTTCTATTTGAGTCTCGAGAAAAGGAGGAAAACGCACGTATGTATGTAAGAAATGTGTGATTTAATTCCATTCTTGATAAAGATGGCTGAAACACTAAAGTATGTGAAAATTGATTCTTTCTTTGCGATTTGTGGCATTTGCTGGTTAATTTGCATTGCATACATCATATATAGTAAAGCTCACTGTACCGGGTAACTGTACTGTAACGAACTCGGATAAGACAAAAAAGGCTAATTCAAAATAAAAAAAATCATTCCACCGTCTACTTCCTTCATTATTCCTATGGCCCCTCACCCGCTTAAGATAAAATCGGGTGTAGCGAAAACACGGCTAGGACAAAAGAATTTACAGGTCCCTTTACGTAAATTTGCCTGTAAAATGGTTCGGTTTACACAAAATAATCCGTCAATTTATAATTTGACAAGTGTTTCCTTGTTGCTAACTAGTAAATGACTATCACCTCGGACGGTAAACTGCACCCGACTATATATATACGTCTTTATGTAAGTATGCTATGAATGATACCGTCCCCGGTGGCCGAGTGGTTAGAGCGTCCACTTCGGGAGTGGGAGGTCGTGGGTTCGATCCCCGGTTCGATCCCCGGTCGCGACATACCAAAGTCGTAAAAAAGGCACTGTTATAGCTATCTTGCTTGGCGCTCAGCATATAAGGAAAGTTGCAGGACTGGTTGGCCCGGTGTAAGGATAATGTGACTGGGTGTGATATCATGCCAAATTTAGAAGTTAACCTACATATGTGGCCAATCAGAAGCTCTGAAAATTCAAATCTATCCACGATTTATTTCAATAGATCACCTTTATATTTTCTCTCAAAAGTACAAAATAGAACGGTGTTTCAAGTGCGCATGAAACAAACCCCGCATTTAGGGTGTTGCATTTAGATGACGTAAAATCTAACTCGGTTCTGTTCAACTGCATATTTGAATTTTTCTTTCAAAATGATATTACAATTGTAATCATACATGGACAGTAAAATCCAGGCTAATGATATTACTTTTTCTTTCCTCTTGTCTTTCTCAGTTCTCTCTGTCTTTCTCCCTCTCTCTCTTTTCAAGTAACTCTTATATTTTCTTTCATTCGCATCCGTTTTTTATTCTGTTTCTTTCACCCATAATACTTTGAGCTGTTAGAGATGTTGTGAAAGATACGGACACGAATCTCGCCTCCAACGGGATTCGGACCCACAACTCCTGGTTCAGTGACCCGGCGTTTTACCACTGCATGACGCTACTTTAAATGTTCACTTGAATAAAAAAATAAAACTTTATGAAATGATACCAATCGCGTCGCACTATCTACGCTTTGCTAAGTAACATAAGTATATGCCTCGTTAAATTATTTACGTTGAAAAATATTGATCAAATCGACTCTAAATATTTATTCAAATTTGCGGCCATCCATCCTCACTTGTTTCCAATTCATTGTGAAACCTACTTTAAGTTTGTCCATTTATAAAACGACTTTAATTTGCCGATTATATCGAACAGGGGAGACATTTCTTTACTTTAGATTAAATTTGAACACACAAATGCTGATGTAACATGACCCCCCCCCCCATTGTCTGCACAGAATGTAATCGTCCATTTCGATGTCTCACATCTCATTTCCTGTCAGCCGCCCAGTCGAGAAACATTTGATTGACAGAGAATAGGGTAATATGAATATTGTGTCGCGGCTTCAGTTCAATAGGTTTGAATTGAGCCGGGAAACTTCTAAGTAGGACAGATCTACTTTTCACAAGGCGATGCGTAATTGTTTTTAAGTTGAGCGGGAAACTTCTAAGTAGCATAGAATATATAGAACATTTCTCCAGACAAAAGAAGCCTACGCTCGTTACGCTTGCTTCGGTCTTCTATTGTCTGTAGAAATGCCTTAATATACTCTATCCTATACGTTTACGGCGTGATACTGCAGTGTGGCAGCACTTTATTTGTCTCAAGTAGACATTATCTCCAAATGACTGAAATACTGTCGGTTGGATGATAAACCCAACAAACAAATATGCTATTGATATCAATTTAAGCCAGCAGAAAGGCAGTTTCGTGTGAGTGATAAAGGTATGTCTCGCTCATACATACATTATATTCTAATTACCTTAACTTACAATAAAATCGTGTTGAATATTTCTTGTTGCATTTAATGATATTGCTCATGCCATATCAAAATGTATAGTCCGTCAAGAAGGGTAAAAAAGAAAGGCCATATCACTTGAGAAAAAATACGAAATGTTAGATAGAATTAAAAAAGAAATCAGAGAAGAAAGTTGAAATCGCCAGTGACTTTTTCAAAAGTTCTTCAAAGATATATACATGTGTGTGTGTACATGTATATACATGTACTGAATATTAATAAAGTTTTTCATGAATATCATACAGGGAAATAGATATTAGAGAATTGGTTTAACCATGTGTTTACGTCTGGTCAGCAGGGTGTGTATTTGTGAAATATGCATGGCTGGGATTATTAGAAGTTTGTGTTTTAAATAGTAGTTAAACGAAAACTGTCTTAATAATCTTATTTTGATGTAGAAAGTCTTAACTGTAAAACTTGAATCCTTTGTTCAAATACTTCTTCTCTGTGAAAATGTAAGTTATATTAAAGTCTTCTAGACCTCAAAAAAGCTTAAGCTCATGTAAATATTTACACGACTTAAGTCTCTGTCAGTGTTAGCTGCTGTGTTTGTTTTCAGCCTCGTTCTGGTTACCTTATTGAATATGCATGAGACAATATTAAGAAGGGTCTATATTATTACTTTATTAAAGGTTTAATACCAATCGCCGGCTAGAGTTACCTGTCGGATTAACATATTGGTAGAGAGTTATCGCTATCTAACGCGGAAGACAAATTGGATATTAATATTGAAACACACACACGCGCGCGCGCCGAAGACAGACAGACAGACAATTAGATAGATAGTCGTCTGTCCCCTAGTCTTGTCCCGTTACGCAAGAGTGCGCTCGAAAATTAGCTACTTTAAATTAATCGATTTCCAATTTTGCGGATTTATAAAGAATTACAGTCGTTTCGTCGACCAACCGTTTCGTCGAACTGGTTATATATACATGTATAATAAATGAAAAGTCGTTTCGTCGATCTGAATATTCAGTAGGCGGAAGGTGTGAAATACTTTTGTAGGGTCATTCACACCTAATTACTCGTGCATGTGTAACTGTAACTAACTGTAGATGACTTTTGTGAATTATATTCGGATGCGCATAACCCAGTAAGTGCTGTTTTCAAAATAATTCAATTCAATAGTTTATTTGGCATAAACATACACAGTTTATCGCCATACAATACAAAATAAGAGGCACAAAACCAGTAAAAGTAAAGTCAAGCAGTCAAAAATCTAAATAATGGGACTGTAAAAACAAAGACAAGTTTATAAATAAAATTGACGGGGATAAAATTAACGTGTAGTAAATGAATTAGATACGTTATACAAGTCAAATGATATCAATGGTAGTGATATAAATAATGTGATTACAAAAATTGAAAATATATTTCATGACAGTGCTAAAAACAGTTTTGAACCACATAATTTTAGTACAAAACCAAAAGAGCATGTTAACAACAATAGATGGCTTAATTCTAAATGTAAAACGACTAGAAGAGATTATCGCCGTTCAAAATATAGATACAAACGTTATTAAAACGAGTGTAATAAAGAGAATTTGAAAATGAAGAGTAACTTGTATAAAAATACGTTAAATAACAATTTTAAAAGATACCAAAAATATATTGCAGATAAACGTAAAGAAATCTGCAAAACAAATCCTTAGAAGTTTTGGAAATATTTTAAAGGCAGCAAAACAACTAGTTGTAACGCATCATTAACCACAGGGACTTGCTTGTGGACAGTAAGATTTTAAATCAAAGCGCTGAAAGCGCTGAAAGAACAGGGTTTTTTAAGATGAAAGTTTTTGTCTGGTGTACAATTTTTGTTTGGTTATATTCAATTCATGTAGGTTATCTAACTTTGCTGATGTAGCATTTTTGAGATCCCTTTACGTTTGCTAGAGCGCAAACAACCTGGGCTGATTTGTTTGTTTGATGGTTTTAACGTCCCACCAACAGTATTTCAGTCATTTGGAGACGATGTCTACTTGAAAGAGATATAATGCTGCCACACTGAAGTATAAGCCGTGGACATCTGGCATGATACCACACCCAGTCACATTATCCTGACACCAGGCCAAACAGTCCTGGAACTACCCTTATATGCTGAGCGCCAAGCAAGGGAGCAATACCAGTACCATTTTTAACGACTGTAGTATGTCGTGGCTGGGGATCGAACTGACTACCTATGCATCTGAGGCGGACGCTCCAACCACTGAACCTGGGTTGACAGCAGATGAGAAATACTGCTGCAAGTATAATAGCTCTCATTTTCTTCTAAAAATTGAAATACAAACTTGTCTTAAGCGGCCAACCAAGGGTACAAAAAATGTGACCTCTTAACAGAGGTGATCGTTCAATGAAGGTTAAACATATATCATTCTATTTTGGGATATCAAAAACTGACCGTTAGATGCAGGTTGACCGCTTAATACAGGTACAACTGTACAGCGATACCAACCGACAGCATTTCAGTCAACTGCTTCAGCAGGATACCACACGCAGTTACAATCTGACACTTGGCCAATATATTCTAGACCTACCCCTATTATACTGAGTGCCATGCAAGGGAGGTATATCAGTTCCATTTTTAAAAAACTTCGGTATGTGGCAAAATGTGAATAAACCAATGACGTGCTTCAGAACTACTAGGCAATCAGAGGTGGTCTGGTTTTTGGAGGTCGTCTGCTCGAGATGGATAATGTGTTGTCGCACTGCAGTTTCTTACTGTACACATGCGGTGTGATATCACACCCAGTAACATTATCCTCTCACTGGACCAAGCAGTCTTAGTGGACACTCTAACCCCGCGGCCAGCATGAATGGTAGGCTAAATACAATGGGCAGAAATATATTTGAAGATCAAGCGCAACGTGTTGTTAACAATGGTCTCTGGTAGTTATACAAACCCATTGTGCTCTTGTGAATGGAGCTATTGTTAAACCAGCAGCACGTGATGATAAAAATTCAAGGAAATATTACCTGTAATGTAAGAAACAGTGGACAAACAAACATTTTGTATCATTTTAATGCTTGTGTAGTGAACATAATAAGAATATCAAACAAAAGGTAACATTTTGCACTAACCTTGCAATAGTTTCTACGAATGACACAGTGCATCAGTATATGAATTTAATAAACTTGAAATAATGCTTGAAATAATGCTTGAAATATAATGAAAAAATATTAAAAATGATCTAATTTAGAATGTTTGACAGTTTTGTAAATCTAATGCCCATATTTTTGTCAGAAATAAGTGGATTAAAACAAAACTCGACCTTCATCTGTAAATGGTATGAATGAAAAGGACTTGTCAACATAACGTTGCATATAGCATGATTAGGATGGCGTTTACTAACCTCACTAAAATACATGTTGATTAAATGGCATTACGTAACTCTTCAAGTAATTGAGCTAAAATTTACCGTAATAATGGTTTGCAGTAGTATGATCAAAATGCATAAAACAAAAAACAAACAACAACAACAACAACAACAACAAGGCAGTCCAAAGGACAGCTATATCCCCCGCCGCTGGCCAAATATTAGAATTTGTTTGGTCATAGGATTATGTTCACCTTAACCTGGCATGGTTGTAGCAGACATAAAAGATCAGTTTAAGACAATTTAACTTTCCGGAGTTATGTATGAATCTCAGAATTCGGAGGCTTAAACATTTGACCTTCAAGTATGACCTTGACCTTGCGCCAGCGTGACCGCCTCATGCCTTCTGCACATCAGCTCAATGAGGTTAACATTTTAGCCGAGTTTGAAGAAAATGTGTCCAAGCATTCATGAGATATGGAGCGGACACGAAAATAACATTTGACCTGCAAGTATGACCTTGACCTTGAGTCAGCGTGACTGCCTCATGCCTTCTGCACATCAGCTCAATGAGCTTAACATCTTAGCTGAGTTTGAAGAAAATGTGTCCAAGCGTTCATGAGATATGGAGCGGACACGAAAATAACATTTGACCTTCAAGTATGACCTTGACCTTGAGCCAGCGTGACCGCCTTATGCACATCAGCTCAATGAGGTTAACATTTTAGCTGAGTTTGAAGAAAATGTGTCCAAGCATTCATGAGATATGGAGCGGACACAAAAATAACATTTGACCTTCAAGTATGACCTTGACCTTGAGCCAGCGTGACCGCCACATGCCTTCTGCACATCAGCTCAATGAGGTTAACAATTTAGCCAAGTTTGAAGAAAATGTGTCCAAGCGTTCATGAGATATGGAGCGGACACGAAAATGTTTCGGACACACTGACGGACTGACGGACGGACTGACGGACGGACGAAGGGCATTCCTATAACCCCCCTCCCGTTTCGCGGCGGGGGATTAATAACAACAAAACACATTAAATTACTACTTGCAACTTTTCTATATTCAAAATAAATGTATAGAAAAGAAAAGAAAAACAAGAGCACCGCTAGGTGGAGGCAAAAGACATATTATAGGAAAGGTTAAGTTTCATGTTAATACCTTCTATATTTTTTGAGTTACAGCCTAGACAGAAATGAAGTATGAAAATTTACAAAGGGCAATAACTCAAATATGCACATGAAAGTTATGGTTGTTGGTCACTGCACCCCCCACCCCTTGATGAGATCTATCCACATATGAAGTTTCTTGTTGATACCTTTTATACTAAAAGTTTAAAGTACCGGTAATATAAATAGGCACATGCATATATATTTCTGAAATAAGTTTATCTCTTTATAATAAGCCATTACTAATGAGTGAAATAATCTGTAAGAATGCTGATGTCTGAAGTGGGTCTGATATGAATATAGAACATTTACATACAGGCACAAAAGATCAAAAGAACTTGTTACATGCATTTACAAAATGCATTTGGCACAAAAGTCAAGTTTAAAGAACATGTTAAAATCAAGAACATATTTACATGCATTTGGCACAAAAGATCATATGAATTTTTTTATATAAGGATTAATGCAAGGAAAGTTGACAAATGTTTTACATGGACAGCAGTCCGACGCCGATGAATAGGTGACCACAATAGCTTGGACTGTTCTCTTAATAGTCAAGCTAAAAATAAACTTTCAGTTTTTGTACTTTTACAAGTTCGTGCTCAGGTGAGCTAAGAATTATAAATAACAAAAACTATCAATGAAAATGATGATGCTGCTTTGTCAGTTATTGTAAACACATCAGATTAAAATGAACACAGCTGAGTAATGAAAAAACACACACGCATGACTGATAGATCTTATACATATTGAAACATTAAACTGCTGATATGATATGGTAAAATAGCACAAGGCATAAAAAGTAATAACAAGAGGGCCATGATGGCCCTGGATCGCTCACCTGATATCATTAGGCTATGTAAAATCAAGTGACCCCTGGGGCAGAGCCAATTTTGACCCCAGGGTCATGCTTTGAACAAACTGGGTAGAGGTCTATTAGCCCATGTTACATACCAAATATCTAAACTCCAGGCTTTGTGATTTCTGAGAAGAAGATTTTTCAGGTTTCTTCTATATTAGTCTATGTTAAATCAAGTGACCCCTGGGGTGGGGCCAATTTTGACCCTAGGGCCATGATTTGAACAAACGTAGAAGAGATCCACTAGACAGTGCTACACACCAAATATCTAAACACCAGGCCTTGTGTTTTCTGAGAAGATTTTTCAAGTTTTTTCCTATATTAGGCTATGTAAAATCAGGGACCCCTTTGGTGGGGCCAAATTTGACCCAATGGTCATGATTTGTTAAAACATTGTAGAGACCCAGTAGACAATGCTACATACCAAATATCTAAACCCCAGGCCTTGTGGTTTCTGAGAAGAAGATTTTTCAAGTTATTTCTATATTAGCCTATGTTAAATCAAGTGACCCCTGGGGCAGGCCAGTTTTGACCCCAGGGTCATAATTTGAACAATCTTGGTAGAGAGTCATAAGATCATGCTACACACCAAAAATCAACAAGAGGGCCAAGATGGCCCTAGATCGCTCACCTGAGAAAAGTATCATTCATTGCCTGTACAAAACAGATTGCTTCAGAATTAAGATGATGAGGTGAAACAATGTTCAGGAATTTTCTGACCCCATCCACAAAAGATATCATCATGACAAACATTCTGCCAAATTTTGAGGATGATTGGACCAAAAATGTTGCCCTCAGAGTATAAACAAGATTTTTCTAAGATTTGACCTACTGACCTACATTTCTATCCAGCCCCACCCATTTTCAAACTGGTTCGAGATATCATCATGACAAACAATCTGACCAAGTTTGAGGAAGATTGCATCAAAACTGTGGCCTTTAGTGTGTAAACAAGATTTTTCTAAGATTTGACCTATTGTCCTACTTTTTGGTCCGGCCCTGCCCATTTTCGAAAGGGCTCAAGATATCATCAAGACAAACATTCTGACCACGTTTGAGGAAGATTGGATTAAAATTGTAGCCTCTAGTGTGTAAACAAGATTTTTCTAAGATTTGACCTACTGACCTACTTTTTGATCCAACCTGACCCATTTTCGAAAGGGTTCAAGATATCATCAAGACAAACATTCTGACCACGTTTGAGGAAGATTGGATTAAAATTGTAGCCTCTAGTGTGTAAACAAGATTTTTCTAAGATTTGATTTTTGATCCAACCTGACCCATTTTCGAAAGGGTTCATATATCATCAAGACAAACATTCTGACCAAGTTTGAGGAAGATTGGATCAAAAGTGTGGCCTCTAGTGTGTAAACATCAAAATTGTTGACGGACGACAAGATTTTTCTAAGATTTGACCTACTGACCTACTTTTTGATCCAAATTCTGACCAAGTTTGAGGAAGATTGGATCAAAATTGATGAACAAGATTTTTCTAAGATTTGACCTACTGACCTACTTTTTGATCCAACCTGACCCATTTTCGAAAGGGTTCAAGATATCATCAAGACAAACATTCTGACCAAGTTTGAGGAAGATTGGATTAAAATTGTGGCCTCTAGTGTGTAAACATCAAAATTGTTGATGGACGACAAGATTTTTTTTGACCTACTTTTTCCCCCATTTTCGAAAGGGTTCAAGATATAATCAAGACAAACATTCTGACCAAGTTTGAGGAAGATTGGATCAAAACTGTGGCCTCTAGTGTGTAAACATCAAAATTGTTGACGGACAATCAAGTATCCCAAAAGCTCACCCTGAGCTATGCTCAGGTGAGCTAAAAAGCTAGGCCTTGTGGTTTCGGAGAAGAAGATTTTTCAAGTTTTTTTTCCTATATTAGCCTTTGTTAAATCAAGTGACCCCTGGGGCGGGGCCAATTTTGACCTCAGGGTCATAATTTTTACAATCTTGGTAGAGTCATAAGATAATGCTATATACCAAATATCTAAACACCAGGCCTTGTGGTTTCTGAGAAGAAGATTTTTCAAGTTTTTTTTCTATATGAGCCTATGTACCAGTAAAATCAGGTGACCCTTTGGCGGGGCCAAATTTGACCCAGGGCCATGATTTGAACAAACTTGGTAGTGATCTACTAGACAATGCTGCACACCAAATATCAAAAGGCTAGGCCTTGTGGTTTCGGAGAAGAAGATTTTTTCAAGTTTTTCCTATATTAGCCTATGTTAAATCAAGTGACCCCTGGGGCGGGCCAATTTTGACCCCAGGGTCATAATTTGAACAATCTTGGTAGAGAGTCATAAGATCATGCTACATACCAAAAATCAAAAGCTAAGCCTTGTGGTTTCGGAGAAGAAGATTTTTTTCAAGTTTTTCCTATATTAGCCTATGTTAAATCAAGTGACCCCTGGGGCGGGGCCAATTTTGACCCCAGGGTCATAATTTGAACAATCTTGGTAGAGAGTCATAAGATCATGCTACATACCAAAAATCAAAAGGCTAGGCCTTGTGGTTTCGGAGAAGAAGATTTTTAAAATTTTCATTTCTAAAATCTATTTTTAGCTCCTGTGACTTAGATTTTTGACCAATCAAAATAATTTTAACAACTTTGGTAAAGGGCACCATAATGAACATTCCTGTGAAGTTTTATCAAAATCCAGTGAGTAGTTTAGAAGGAGATGTTGTTTAAAGAAATTGTTGACAATGGACGCACGCACGCATGCACGCACGGACGACGGACAAAAGGCGATCACAAAAGCTCACCATGAGCACGTTGTGCTCAGGTGAGCTAAAAATAGTTCTACAGAAAAATGACAAAAGGCCATACATCAATGAAAATTGATGCAAGCATGACACACCTAATATATGCACTTGTGGGCTTTGTACTTATTACTGAATATCTAATCAAGGGTAGTTACAAAATACACTAATGTAAAAACTAAAATCAGTCTAACTGTAGCCGAGAAACAGTGTAGACAAAATATATAGAATAACAAAATACATGTATATCAAAAGTACCATAACTCATTTACATGACTAGCGAACAATATATGGAATTTGACTTTTTATACTTATGAAAACTGTGAAGTAAAGTAATATCAAAATCTAAATAATGGTAGCTGAAAAAAATAGCATGGACAAGATATTTTAAATTTATATAAAATAGCGTCAAAACTCCTTTAAAATGTAGCCAATCAAGATGTGCCAACAATGTGCAAAATTATACTGATACTTTCATCTACAATGAAGTTAAATATAAATCCAACAAATGGTAACTGAGATACATGTATATAGTGTGGACAATTTATGCTAAATAAATACAAGCAAGGGCCACAACTCCTTTAAAATGTATCCAATCAAGATGTTCCAACAATATGTGAAACTAGACATGATACTAAAATATTGTGAAGTTTTATCAAAATCTGACTTTTGGTAGCAGAGAAATAGTACATAGTTTGCCTACAATCTGATGGAAAGATGCGACTTCTATATATAGTGCCCTCAGATTCTAAATATGTGGGGGTATATTAACCCTTTACCTCATACAGATGCATTTTGACACCCTTAACAAGGAACATTTCATTGTTATGCAAATTTATCACATTCACATTTTTCCAATTACATGAAACAAATGACTTGTTATTAAGGTAAACATGGCACTTAAAATATTGTTTGAACACTTAACAGTTTCTTTTGTGAATGTTTGGGCGATAAGTGACAAGCACAAACAATAAATTCTTTAATCACAATGACTTAATTTTTTTTTTAGAATAGATTAGTAACAAATATTTTGAACTTAAATATTTTACACTGATTGGGAAAAAGGTTCTTAAAGCTTACATTAATAGTTCCTGGGTTGGATCAGTACTTTGCACCTGGGAAGGTCTTGAAAAATCTTTGTCAAAAATGGGTATCTAATCTACAAACTTTGAATCTATAGTCGAGTATGCGAAACAAACAAGATAGCAAAGACTTTACTGTTTGACAGTATTGGAAATCCTTTTAACATTAAATATTTTTCTGATTATTGCCACACCTAAAATGATAGCAGCTGCAAATATTGCAAAAGTAAAGTATCAAATGCACATCTGAAAGAAAAATGCTTAAAAAAATGTACTTTGAAAAAAAAATGTTAAGTATTGGTTTTGAAAAAAAAAATAGGCCTCAAAATAATATGAGAAAAGTTTTAATTCTGTTCTTACAAAACATCCATGTTTACAGATGATGCTTACAGCCTTTATTTCGGACCATGCTTTTACAAAGAATGATATTTAAATATTATCCTCTTTGACCTACCCAGTTGGCCAAGTGGTTAGAGCATCCACTGTGGGAGCAGGAGGTCGTTGGTTCGATCCCCAGCAATGACATACCAAATTCATAAAAAATGGTACTGGCAGTTATACTACTGTTATAGCTCCCTTGCTTGGCACTCAGCATATAAGGGTAGTTTGCCTGGTGTAAGGAAAATGTGACTGGGTGTGGTATCATGCCACATGTCTACAGCATGATACTGCAGTGTGGCAGCACTATATTTGTCTCAAATAGACATTGTCTCCAAATTACTGAAATACTGTTGGCGGGACATCAAATCCAACAAACAAATAAACATTACATTTCTGTGCTGCATAAGAATTACAATAAAAAATAAATGCTAAGATTAATATTCTCAAACTGGTCAAGTGGTACTGGTATAGTTCCTTTGAATGGCGCTAACCACTTAAAGGTATCGGTATATCCAAAACTGGTTGACCCAGTGTCAGGATAATATGACTGTGTACAGTATCCTGCCATGTTTTTGAAGTAATACTGCAATGTGGCAGCACTATATCTGTCTCAAGTACACAGTCTCAAAATAACTGAAATACCGTGAATTGGATATCATACATGTACCAGGTTTACTCAACAAACTATGTTCTCAAAGTGAGATATTTAAGATTTTTTTTGACACTTTTAAGTCTGGACAATTTCATATTTATCTGCAATTTCCTTTAACAATGGTGCTTGAAGATTTACAAGACAGCAGCAAACCTGAAAATTTTTGTTGATAAATGCCTGTATTTGGCTGGTATGTGACTTAAAATGTCATAATTCTTTATACGTTCATTAGCTCGCTCAACATGAATCCTACTTCTTCCAATCTTAAAACAAAGTTCTGCCTCCTCTTTGGTAAAATGACCTTTGCTTGACATGAAAGGAGGAATATTTAATGAAACGCCAGCAGGCAGTTTGTCAAATATATTGAAACCTTTGTCAGCCAATATCATGTCGCCTGGCTGTAACTGGTCAAGTAACCTAGAGTGTTCTACAATGGCTGCATCTGATGTTGACCCTGGATACAAATCAGAACAATATACTAATGCTGCATTAGGAGCGACACAGGTAACGGCTTTGACAGTATGCCTACTTTTGTAGTTACTGTACGAAAGAGACTGACAGTTCATGTCAGATGGAACATCTTGAAAGACCTCTGTAGCATCCATAGCTATCCTGGCAGAACTAAAGTTTTCAAAAGATTTTGGCATAGACCCCTTACATTTCAACTGACTAGGGATACCAACAGCTTTCAAGACACAATCATATAAAATTTCATGCAGCAAAGAAATGTAAGTGTTGATAACATTTGACACAGTTGCCCTGCTTGTACTGAATCTCTCTGCTAAATCTAAGTCCTTGCAGTTTAACCTTAACTTCATCAGGACCATTAAGAGTTGGTCTTCTAGACTGAAACAGGT
>CM037783.1:54126849-54176849 GCA_021229015.1 Solen grandis
TATTTTTAAGTTGCAAAACATCTTTCAAAACCTTTTTTCTGAGCTTTAATGAACTAGGTTGCTTGCAAGATCCGTTACCTGTGGCCTACGAATTTAAGGAGAAGTTATCAGATTCCCATTGAATGTGTCGAATTTCTTTTTAATAACGACAGAAGACTTGCGTATTTTGAATCTTTTTTTGTGTGTTTTTTTTTTTCATCAGATATTACAAGTAACTGATTCATAAAGTGTATTTCAAACATATTACATAGTTTTATTTTACAATAAAAATATATTCCATACTTCCACGCGTTTATTTGTGTGTGTGTGTTTTTTTTGTTTTTTTTTTTTTGTTGTTGTTTTTTTGTTATATTTATGTGATGTACATGCGATCCGGAAAGCTACAGAAGGAAACAGTACTTTAAAGGTTAGTATGTTTTCGTATCAATTATAATTTCAACAATTGTTAACAGATTAATAACGTAGATGAATCAATATGAATATATATACGAGGAAAAACAAGTCCCGAGATTGATAATCTGAATTTTAAAGACCGGATAAACCACAGATTCTTGTTATTTTGCTTTACTAAAAACAATTTAAAAGACGATTAATCAGTTATTTATACAATAAGATTTTTATCCCTTTTAATTACTTATTTTATACAGTTTCCATATCACGTATATTTTTTATGCTTAGTAGCAAAAGAAAGATTACACTTGTTAATTTCAATATTTTATTACTTTTCAAATTCTTTTTGGAATAAAATTTAGTATAGCATGTGATCATTATGATGTGCAATTTTTTATATTTCAGGGGACAGTTGGCATTCCAAACAGTATGCATTTATTGAAGATATAATATATAAAATTTTAAAACAATCTGAGAGAACATGTTCTGTTGCAACTGAGTTTGAATTTTTATGCTTCAAATGTTTAAAGCGTTGACCTTGACAAAGTTCTTAGCATGAAAAACAGTGGTAAAGAATACAATAAAATAAAACCTCAAACGGCATGTCGGAGAGGGTTGCTTATATAGCATTTCATGGAATATTTATTCTATCATTAGTTATAAAAACACTATAAACTGTAATTTCTGGCCGTAAGAATCAACAGTTTTGTCTAAGCAAGGTCTCAGAGGCAATGCACTATAATTAACGAAATATATTCTTCAACTGTCAAAAACATCGGGTATTTAAATCACTGGTGATAAACATATATTTCCCTTCGTGCTATAGAAAGAATAGTCATTTTCAAAATTTTCAAATAAATCAATATCAACATCGAGCAATTTCGGCGCTTATGTGGAATAATATACATGACAAATATAGCAAGGGTTTCTTAATGTTAACAATTTTGAAGACAATTTGAACCAGAATAAACCTTCTCTTTTTAATCAGATAAATGTGCAACATTGAAATACTGTGTTGTAAAAGAGATACAAATAAGCATTTCCTATCTTCTGGGGATCCGTTTTACTATAAATGCACATGAACTTCACAGATGTATAACAGTATTTATCATCTGTTTGTTTGTTTTTTTCTTCCCAAGAAAGTGATTACAGTGCGGTAGTTCATTGTGCAAGGCATTTTCTTTATTTTAATCATGTAGGACTACTAAGATAAAGCTTATTTGTATGAAGTAAAGTAAAACGGACCTCAGCTAGCCTGTCCATACAATTTACCAATCGTATCTACTTTCTAAAACGTTAGAAGAAATGGACGAGGTGTTCCGAAGAGTAATTTGCATTACATTTCATAGAGCTCATAGAGAGCCGTTTTGACTGTATAAATTCACAACATCACCTTATAAACAACTTTTTCTAACGATTATAGAGAAAAAAAGAGAGTGGGGTTTAAGAAATAAAATAATTAGACAGCTAATTTCTAAACGATCGGAGAGAATGAAATAAAGCGGGGGTTTTAAAAAAGTAGATGAAAGAAACAATGACTTACCTGATCAAAAGATGTTTCTGTATTGCAACAAATTTGAATTCGTCTATCTTTTTATACTGACTATAAGGCGGATGTACCTCTTGTAGTAAGTCCGGCTTATGTAAGTTTTTAGTAACCAATCAGCGCCATTTAATCACCGGATGCTTTTTTGGACATGTTCTTGCTAAAGCCACACCTTTAACGAGTTTGCGAATATGATCTAGAAAGTTTCATTGCATTTTCGGAAGTCTGATATTCTACATATATCTCTTCAACGCAAAATGTTGCATATTGTAAAAGGTAATTAAGAGTACAGGTTGGTGTCAATGTGCTTTACGATCATATGGTAAGACCAATAATAATGGAAATACAGATTGTAAAATATTTAAAGAAAAAATATAAAAAATGGAACAGGTTGGCTGAAACTTGACTGTCAATTGCATTGTATTTATCACAAAGCTAAAACAATTTAGATCAAGGTTAGCTACTGTGACCTCCCTGCGTCCGTCAGCAACAACATCATCTCTGAAACCACTTTGCAGAAATAAAAAAATAACAACTTTGCATGGATGATCCTTTGATGGTCCTTTACAGCAGTTGCTTAATAAACTCAAATATTGATATACAGCTTTGGATATCTCACGGCGACCTTTTATGGAATAAAACATTTTTTTCTTTTCTACTTTGAAAGCCGTAGTCAGAAGCACTTAAAATCATCGCATTGACCTCACCTTTAATTTCTGGTATAAACTTGCCATCGATGGAGATGATGGTTAGTTTTCTTGTGTAGTCTACATGCATATAGAAAACTTAAAAATTCTTCTCCTGAATTAAATAAATTTAATTTGAATAAATAATCAACACTTGGCTCTCTACAATAATTAAAACAAAGACGACTTATTGAGTCAATAAATATTTACAATACTAAAAAGGCATATACTTTGGAAAACATACTTTCCTAAACACTTGAAATCGGAGTACCTTCAAGTTTTATTAAATGTATTAGCGTTCATGTTTAAAAGTACATGTATATGATGGAGAGAGGGAGAGAGGGAAGGACAGAAAGACAGAGGGAAAGACCGCGCTAGTGAATTTTGCCCGGATGTAGGATTGAGTTAGCGTTTTGAAGACAGGTGAGGTATTCTGATGAATACCAGAAGATCTGACACCATAGGTTGGACAGGTTGTGATTAATTAGGGCATTTTCTGTAGTTTCGTGGAACGTGGGGAAAATACACGGATGGTGAGTAAGTGTACTGCACTGTTTACAGGTTTAACCTACACTGATAGATCTTTATGTATTTATTTATTTTAATAGGTACAAAAAGGACAATGCATAGCCTATGGCCAGTATTACCAAATAAACACATAATTATTTACAAAATTTATAATCACTTGAGAACAATCGGCACGGCTATTATTTTTATAGAGAACTGGTTTATTTCATTTCTTCTCTTAAATAGCGATGAGTTGTGTTTTAAGCGCTGTAGATGCTTATTACATAATACTTATAAATAGACGATACATATCATTTCTTGCACATTATGAAGTTCCAGCACGTGCTTATTGTTCTTTTATTGATACTAAGTAGTCTAACTACATCTTGGCGATATTACAAGATAATTTTATGTAAAAAAAAGAGAGTCTAAAATAAGATTAGGTAGGTCATGAAAAGAATTCTGTTCAATATCCTACTAAATCGAAAAGTTAAGACAACTTAAAAGATAGATTAATAAATCTAAAAACAATGAGAATAATAAACCTTATTCCACACCATATTGCTTCTAACTCGGGCAATGTAAGATCAGAGTTACTTTATATATTGATGAGTCTATCCTTGCGATACTGTAAATTAATATTTGGTATAGATATATCTGTGTCAGGTATTATAGTGTTTATTCAGGTTTCTATAAGAACTAATACGTCACATGGCTGATCTTCGGCCTTTACTTCATTGATTTGGGGGTCTAAATGTTGATATGGTTTGTCAACTCGAAACAGCTCACGTGCTATTACGTCATAACTTCCTGAACTAATCAAAGCAACCCATAGTTAATTACTACGACAGTATGAAAAAAAGTATTTCCTCAAATTAAAGACAAGATGGAGAAAATGCTGGTTTGGGCCTAGACAATATTACTTTTATTTAAATATTATATGCAGATTGCATGGTTATCATGGATAAATTCCCTGAGGAACTACAGCATAGTCTAGACCTTTTGTGTATATACTGTGGTGATTTTGGGTTAGAGGTTAATATAGATAAAATTAAAATTGTTGTAGTAAGGAAAAGAGGCACACTGATTTTTTTCTTCAATAATTCGCCCATAGAAGTGGTTTACATTTTCAATTATTTGGGAACATTTTTTAATTTTACCGGATTTTTTACTTTAACTCAAGTAAAAGTTTAAGAGCCTTGAATGCTTTATTTGCAGTAAAGTACATCTGAAATTTTGTAAATCTTTAGTATGTGATAAACAATCACACACAACACTAAGGACGCTCGCTGTATTACACAAAATGTCCCACCAACTACTGAACACTTAATGGTGACAGTACATCTGACAGAACATCTACTAAACACCACAGCAAATCTGAAAAACTTGATGAAAATGACACACCAAATTAGATATGTGGTTTCGATAGTCGCCAGCGATTTTCTTCATGTGTTTCATATATTTCTTTGTAGAGGGATAATATAAAATAATAAAAACTATCGGATTGTTTTTCATATTTATTTTTCCCTAATGATATTCAGTAATATAGCAGTTATCACAGGCAATAGAATTAAATCGTAAATTAAATTGTATAAAATTGTAATTGTTTATCTAAGCTGTAGTGTTCTTAAAAGTTTGTAGATGTAACTTTGGATTGTGATTCTCCAAAGAGAGAACTGCACATGTTAAACATGATTGCTTTAATTGTAAGCAAGGTCATGTGGCAGTAACAGTCACGGCATTCACCATTTTACCAATGTCCGAATACTGTATTGAAGATGTCTACACAGATTGGCACTTATTCGGAAACATTTACACTTCTTCTTTTCCGCTTTCCCCACCAGCCCCCTCCCCCTGATTTCCCGCCTCCTGAACTACTTCCTCCGCCACTACTTTTCGGCTCATTAAATCGGACCTTTGTTGTAATCCGATCCTTGCCTTTCTTCGACTCGGTCTTGAACACCTCTACTGTAGGCCGGTCACTCTTACTTCCGTCTCGGACGGTTACTGTGCGGTCCCCTACTTTACCCGACCTTCCGTTCACCTAGTCAGAATGCAATTGAAATACATCGTAATAATAGTTATAATGAATCAGTGCTCATTTAATGATGAATCTTGGATATGTATTAACAGCATATTTTTGATCATATATTTATTAATATTGTTATGAATATTAAAATCATATTTTAAAGAATTTATTTAAATTCTCAATGATTCTCTGAATCATATGGAAATGTCAAATTATAACATTTCGTTAAGTTACTTTGTTTAAAAAAAATTCTTACTATTGTACAAAGTTGTTTGTATTATGTAGTTTTGTTTCAGAGGTACAAATTATATCACTGTGTCATTTTCTTTTCTTTAACTTTGAAATGTCTTATTATTATTATTTACTAATCAGCACCATACAAAGCAAGTGTCAATATCTATTTTATAGTACAGGTGTGCCACTCTCAACTAGATGTAGGTTCTCACCTTGACAGCTTGTGCTGACTTACTAATAAACCTGTCCAGTGATTATAATAGTTTCTCATGTCTACCAAAAGTTAAATATATGTTATGTATTACCTTCATCTTTAATGTACATCTATAAAACTAACCAGCGCTACATTATCATACGCTACCTTCCCTGATGAACACCTAGTTGTTTTATTTTCACTTGTGAAAATTTTCGACCACCTCGCCTTATTGTAAAATGTATTATGTATTGGCTATAAATGTGTATTGTACAATTTTAATCCAAATAAAGAATATGTTATGTTAAATAAATCATGATTAGGTTGAAACAACATTAATATCATGTCTGAGAAAAGTTTCGGTATTTAAGGGGCCGCGCACTGTCGTTAGGCACATTGCATGCTTGACTTGAATAAAGTGCAACCGAATTTATATCGGACCTTTCTCTGATGAATTGCAGGTATGTTAACTTGTTAATATTTTGTTTAAAATAATTCTGCATTCTATTTATTCAGATGTTTTTTATCTTATAGTTCTACTGTTGCTGTTTGTTTTTTTCTAACATTTTTACTAAATGTTTGCATTATTTTAAATTTTAAAATTTTTTTTTTAATTAACATCAACTTATGTAAATACGTTTGTATTTTTATTCAAAAAGAAGGTACTTTTATTCTACTTCCAAATTAATAAGATAATGATTGTAACTTATATTCATGTAAAAATGAATACATGCCAAGAAGGAAATTAAGATTATGTAAAAGAGACAAATAGTAACTTTTCTTAAAGGAATAAAAGTACATTCTTATTACCTTTGCTAAATGCACTGTAAAAATGTAATTTGGTTTACACTTTAATTGTTGTGGTTTAGTAACTTTCTAATGCTAATCGAGAATAATGTATTTCCAAAAATTAAATATATTTAGATAATAGTTTTAAAAGATTTACATTTAGGTTTTAATATTAATAGGTTTTTGTTTAGAGTGAAATAATTTCTTGTATACTATGTAATTGTTATAACACATTGTATGCTTGACTTGAATAAAGTGCAACCGAATTTATATCGGACCTTTCTCTGATGAATTACAGCCCCCTTCAGCATTTCCTGTCGACAACAATTACCGGCATCATCAGCAACAACAACAACCACAACCCCGAAATCACATCATTAAATATGTATGTTAAGTTAATTTTATGTCGCCGTATCAAATTCAATCAGATGAATTTCCCTAAAGACGTATTTTTTTCCTACCAATCATGTCAGAAATTAATTTTTAAATGTTGAAACACTGTAAGAAAATGTAGCGTTCAACTGTTATTTACCCTGAAAAGTCGAAAGCTTGAAACATACAAGGCTTTATGAGGAAATCTGGAAAAAAATAGACACCGAATTTTTAACTGACGAATACACGCGAATATCACCTTACACAGTTGGAAACAATCCGATCGAATTCGGAACCGCTAGGTAGTCAAGAATGAGGCAACAAACATATTGGAAATGTGATAGCATTATACCGACTTTAGACACGATTCTTTACATAAGGCAAACATGCAGAGTTCCAATTCCTAGTGTTTTTGTGGGGGTATTGTCTATTACTTCAGCAAAGGAAAGCATAAATGTTTCCGATAATGGCGGGCGTATTTCCGTAAACTTTTAAAACCTTAAAAAAAAAATTTTTTAAAAATGGTCCTACGGGCTCGATCGTTTTTATATTTGGTTTTTAATTTTAGTTTTATATGGGACCTTTCGTCCCGTGAAATTAAAATTCCAGTTTTCCCGACAATGGCGGACGTATTTCCGTTAAACTCGTGAATTTTATTTACTGGTGTCACCGGTCGTCTTGTACTAGTATTTTTACGCAAATATCGTTTTATAACTTTAATGTTTCAATACGTAAACATTTTTCATATCCGGTATTTATTTGAAATTTGAGCCGAATACATCTTTAAAAGAAATATACTTACTAGGTATTTGGAACTTTTCTTCAGTGCGATGCAGTTTGTGGAACACCTAGATATTATTTTTAAGTGTATACAAGGATGGTAACTCTGACATTTTTATGTCCCTCGATAGAAGGGGAGGTTTAGTCTAGTCCGTTCATCGCAAAATATTGTACCGTGCATATTACCATAGTCATAAGTTCAAAATTCATTGAGTTTATATGAGGGAAAAGGTTCACTGGTCAGTAAAACTCAATATTGGAATACTAACCCCATTTTTTGAAAATGATTTAACATCCTTTGGTTTCATGGAATCGAAGACTTTGTCAGCATCCTTCATTGTCCCGTCTCGCTCAAACTGTTTTGTGGATTTGCTCGGTTTGTTCTTGCTCGGTTTTGTGTTCTTTAGAGCCTTCCTAAGCGCGTTTGCACCTGAGTGAAATAATTACATTATGTTATGTTGATGCAACTGAATTCAAGGTTTCTGCTCACAACTTTTCTCGGAAAAAAGATATGTACTCGAATTCAATGAAAATGTCGTTTTACTCTTCATTGAAGGGGAGTTAAAGTTTTTATGATGTAAGCTCGTAAAAGATATTGTTTCACTGTTAACAACAGTCGTTCAAAGACTTATTAAACAAAGATTGGCAACTAGTCTTTATTTCACAAAAGCACTTAACAAATTGTCCAGTTCTTGCAAAATCACGTTTTTAAATATTTCCTTTCCTATTGAAGGTACCGGTATGTGAAAGTAAAGCGTATCTTACAATAGGCCATTACATTGCCATCAAAATTATCCTATTTATTAGAATAAGTCAAGTAATGAAAAAGTCATGTGTAAAATAGAAAAGTACCTGTTTAAAAGAACTGTATAATATTTGTATTTTTCTGCTCACTGACTGAATATAAATCATAATTTAAAAGAATTTTGAAAACAAATCAAACTGAAAATAATTCCATGTATGAGAGAAACGATAATCTTATAATATGGTTAAATTTTCCTTTGTAATTTTTAAAAACTTTCTTGAAAGTTTGCAAAATTAAGTTATCTGATATGTTCCTACACAAAAATTTCCACTGGCTTTAACAACATGAGTTTCCTATCTCTGTTTAATATGAGTCTTTGGGTAGATTAAATTGGCAGATATAAAAAAAAGTTGAGGAACGTTTTTCAAGTTTCAAACTCTACAGGTTCATTGTTTACCCAAATACTTTGTAGGGCCTGCAATATTTATAATGAACATCATTTCCACATTTTATGATAGATACATGTGTACGATTGAAAAAAAAATGTTCGTGATTTTCTGTTTTAAGGATTTTTGTTGTTTATATATTTACTTTTCAATCTTCGAGCTTGAGGGCCTAAGTGAAACTTGTTTTAATTCACATGTAAGAAATGTAGTGCCATTCATAGGAAGTTAGTGATTTGTGCGACTTTTTTTCCAAAATTGGGAAAAGAAGAGATGATGATGATGATGATAATGATGATGATACCTTTCGCAGCAGCTGCAATTCCTCTTATGACAGGCACGACCCATCTCTTCTGGCGATAACGGTTTTGGTGCTCTGGTTAAAAATAAAACTCCTCTTAAAATGTCATATATTGGTATTAATTTTTTTTCGTTAATGTGTTTAGAGCACAAAAAAGAAATAATATTGCAGAACGTCTTTGTGCCCAGTTCACATAGTTTAACACATAGACGAAATTGCATTGTTTTATATTTGCGCCCCACCTTCTATATGTTGAATTACAGTAGAACCTTGCTATAAAGGCCACCTTCTGGACCGGACAAAGCGGCCTTAATTTCTTAATTTATATATATTTTAGTTATAGACTAAAGTACTAATGTGCAAAATTTTAGAAAAATCTGTCCGTTACAAAAAAAAAAAAAACGCCTTTAATAGCAAGGTTTTTTCATCAGCGGAAGTGTATTATGTCCTTTTCATAACCCACAAATGTACTTGCAATTATATATGATTAATTGATCATGTAAAAAAGCTATTTCATGTTTTAGTTCATTGTTTACATGAAAACTTTCTTCCTTTTCGAGTGTGTCTTACGAAATTTAAAGCGCTGAAGCCACTGAAGTTGTATGTGTGTCTCAAATCATAGAGAGTTTTACCGGTATGCAGCAAAATAAATTATACATGTACCACTTACATTTATATACTCTGTCCCGAGGATGAATCGTTTGCCGAGCGTTTTTAGCCAATTTCCACTAATTAAACATATACTGCTGTAGAAATTATGCAAATCAACCATGCCTGTTTACACTGGAAGGTCAGTGTTACAGACAAAGGGGCTCGTAAACAAGTATTTTGTGTTACAATAGGTCAATAGCTTGATACGATTATTATTTAACGTATTTGCATCGGACTTCTACCTGGGTTATTGTAACATCATAAAATGACCGAAATCAGTATATTCAATATCCAAAAATGTATAGAGCCTAGCACATAGTACGTGATTTATACTCGTCCTTGAAATGTACATAATTAAGTTTTAAAGTGTTATCAATTCAGAGACAATTTTTGTACCCTGTAATTAGGACTTTCTGCCTACAGGCAGAAAGTCATATTGGGTTTGTACTGTTTTTTTATTAGGACTTTCTGCCTAAAGCAGAAAGTCCTATTGGGTTTTTTTTTTTTTAGAATTAAAAAAAATTTTGTCATATGACGTCACACTTGGCAATTTGCTACAAAAGTTTGTACGCGGTCCAGAGCGATAATTAATAAACCGATTTTTATCAAATTTTCACAGAATGTGTATATTAAGTTCTAGTTGTGCATCTCGGTGTCCGTTTTTCAAAATTCGAAAAGCACAAGGTTCTATGGCGAATGCAAGATTCAAACCAAGGACGTCAAATTGATAAATGCTCATAAAATCGTCCCTAAATGAGACAGAAGGTTGATATTTTGTCAGTATATAGATCTCCGATAGATTTAAATATTTTGTGAAAATGGACGTCTTGTGACGTCATATGACGTCATCAAATTTCTAATATTTAAACACATAATTATATATGTTAATATGGTCCAAGGACAATGAAATTTTGATGTCATATTCTCGAAGAGATGATATTTTGATTTCTATGATTTTCATATCTCTATGACGTCATATGACGTCACACTTGAAATAAGCTGCAAAAGTTTGTACGCGGTCCAGAGCCATTATTAATGAACCGATTTTCATCAAATTTTCACAGAATATGTATGTTATGCTCTAGTTGTGCATCCCGGTGTCCGTTTTTCAAAATTCGAAAAGTCCATGGTTCTATAGCGAATCCAAGATTCGAACCAAGGTCGTAATTTTTTAAATGCTTATAAAATCTGTCCTATTTAAGAAAGAAAGTTGATATTTATTCAGTATATAGGTCTCTAGAAGTTTTAAACATTTTGTGAAAATAAATGTCATATGACGTCACGTGACGCATTATATGATAATGTATTTCTAATATTAACAAGAATATTTTTAAAGTCGAAGGGCAATGGAAATTTAAAGACACATGCTTCAAACGCTGAAATTTTGATTTCAATGATTTTCATATGCCTATGACGTCATATGACGTCACATTTGAAATATGCTACACAAGTTTGTACGCGGTCTATAGCCATTGTTTGTACACCGATTTTCATCAAATTTTCACAGATTGTGTACATTAAGTTCTAGTTGTGCATCCCGGTGTCCGTTTTTCAAAATTCGAAAAGTCCAAGGTTCTATATCGATTCCAAGATTCGAACCAAGGTCGTAAATTTTCAAATTCTTATAAAATCGGTCCTATTTGAGATAGAAAGATGATATTAGGTCAGTATATAGGTCTCTGGGAGTCTTAAACATTCTGTGAAAATAAATGTCATATGACGTCACGTGACGTCATTATATGATAATGAATTCCTAATTCTAACAAGATTATTTCTATATGTTGAAATTTTTGATGGGCAATGAAAATTTTATGCCGCATGCTTCAGATGCTGAAATTTCGATTTCAGTGATTTTCAGAAGCCTATGACGTCATATGACGTCACATTTGAAATTGACTACGAAAGTTTGTACACGGTCCAGAGCCATTAATAATGGGCCGATTTTCATCAAACTTTCACAGAATGTGTATATTCAGTTCTAGTTGTGCGTCTCGGTGTCCGTTTTAAAGAATATGGTTCTAGCGAATTCAAGATTCAACCGGAAATTTTTAAAAAAACCTTTTGTATTTGGTCAGTAATAGGTCATATGACGTTACGTGACGTCATTATATGATAATGTATTTCTAATATTAACAAGAGTATTTCTATATGTTGAAATTGTCGAAGGGCAATGAAAATTTAATGACAAATGATTCAGACGCTGAAATTTCGATTTCAATGGTTTTCCGAAGCCTATGCCGTCATATGACGTCACATTTGAAATTGACTACAAAAGTTTGTACACGGTCCAGAGCCATTATTAATGGGCCGATTTTCATCAAATTTTCACAGAATGTATATATTACGTTCTTATTGTGTATACCGGTGTCCGTTTTTCAAAATTCGAAAAGTCCAAGCATATATGGCGGATCCAAGATTCGAACCAATGACGTCAATATTTAAATGCTTATAAAAACTGTCCTATTTGAGATAGAAAGTTGAAATTTTGTCAGTTAGTAGGTCTCTGGGTGTCTTAACAATTATGTGAAAATAAACGTCATATGACGTCACGTGACGTAATTTGTTTATTATTATTATTCTTTTCTTCTTCCTAACCAAACGCTTATTTTAATATGTTGCAATAGTCCTAGGACGATGAAATTTTTATGGGTTATTAGGCACGTGAGGAAATTTTGATTTCACCCCTACTGCATATATGTAGCCATATCTCCATAAAGATCGATTTTTGTAAATATATGTATGAATAAGAATTATAGCTGAATAATTGACGTTTCCAAAGATATTTAGTTTATTAAAATTGGTTTACGCAATACAAAGTTATAAGCAAAAAAACTAAATGAAATGAAGCTAATTTTGCTGATAATATGCTGTTTTCTTGAGGTTTAACAGTCAATATCTCAGAAACGACTGAAGATAAGTTTATACATTATGCGTATAAAATGTAGCATGTTTTAAGAGCTTTCTAACGGTACCAAGTTTATTGAAATTGGACTTCATATAAGAAAGTTACATGGAAAATAAGATATTTCATAATCATGCATCATAAAAATATGGAAAAGGTCACGCGCAGGGGTCACCAAGCTTAAATACTTGCGCAACGACTTAAAAAAAAAAAAAAAAAAAAAAAAAATATATTATCAAATTGCAATTGATGGGCTATATCTTGATTTTTTTTTGTTGTTGTTGTTTTTTGTCGAATGTTGACTGTTTCCAAAAAAAAGCATTGAAGTTAATACATGTACAACGGCACAAGACAAAAATCCGTATTTGCAACACTATGTAGCTAGCGAGCAGTTTGCAAGCCTTGAAAAATTCACACGCAGCCCCACATTTTAGACCATCTAAAAACTGCATTGTTATGCTAACGATATTCATATTGCATCAGTTTGTAGGCTGGGATGTTACCTTTCAAAATATCACCATAGTTCGAAATTCCAGGAATTTATGGCAAAACTACGGAAGCCCAAACACGCCAAAATCGCTAAATACGTTTAACTACGTTACAGGTGTCGAAAGGATATAGCACTATACAAATATTCAATACTTCTTCCTACTGAGGCTAAAATTAAACAAGGTTACAACTGAGCTGGAGTGATGAAATTCTATGTGTGATGAAAGTTAGAAACTTACATTTGAACACTGATTCATTTTTCTTTCATGTCATATGACATAGTATAAATTTTGTATGTAAACTACATGTGCAAGATATGGGCGGACTTTTATTAAAATTCACAGAATGTGTTCTATTTGTGCTATTTTATATAGAAATAGAGGAGATAGAAAGTTGCAATTTGGACAGATTATCTATTATATCATCTTCTATATATATTCTATATAAAGCAGATGTTGCAGAAAGTCCTATCATTCGTTTAAACGAATGACATCTAGTTATTCTTCTTCTTCTTATTCTTTTTTTCTTCCTCTTATATTTGTGTTAATTTCGAGGTGTTGCCATTGACTCAGAACAATGAAAATTTTATGGCATATATTTCAAACCATGAGCTTTCGGATGCAATGAATTATATATTCATATGACGTCATATAACGTCAGATTTGACGTCACGTGAAAAAGTTTGTACGCGGTCTACAGCAATTATTTCTGGACCGATTTTCATCAAAATTTCACAGAATGTATATGTTAGGCTCTAGTTGTGCATCCCTGTGTCCGTTTTTCAAAATTCGAAAAGTCCATGGTTCTATAGCGAATCCAAGATTCGAACCAAGGTCGTAAATTTTTAAATGCTTATAAAATCAGTTTTTTTTCTCTAGAAGTTTTAAACATTTTGTGAAAATAAATGTCATATGACGTCACGTGACGTCATTATATGATAATGTATTTCTAATATTAACAATAATATTTCTATATGTTGAAATTGTCGAAGGGCAATGTAAATTTAATGACACATGCTTCAAACGCTGAAATTTTGATTTCTATGAATTTCATATGTCTATGACGTCATATGACGTCACAATTGAAATATGCAACAAAAGTTTGTACGCGGTCTACAGCCATTGTTTATGAACCGATTTTCATCAAATTTTCACAGAATGTGTATATTAAGTTCTAGTTGTGCATCTCGTTGTCCCTTTTTCAAAATTCAAAAAGTCCAAGGTTCTATAGCGAATTCAAGATTCGAACCAAGGTCGTAAATTTTTAAATGCTTATAAAATCGGTCCTATTAGAGGTAGAAAGTTGATATTTGGTCAGTATATAGGTCTCTGGGAGTCTTAAACATTTTGTGAAAATAAACGTCATATGACGTTACGTGACGTCATTATATGATAATGTATTTCTAATATTAATAAGAGTATTTCTATATGTTGAAATTGTCGAAGGGCAATGAAAATTTAATGACAAATGCTTCAGACGCTGAAATTTCGATTTCAATGATTTTCAGAAGCCTATGACGTCATATGACGTCACATTTGAAATTGACTACGTAAGTTTGTACACGGTCCAGAGCCATTATTAATGGGCCGATTTTCATCAAATTTTCACAGAATGTGTATATTACGTCCTTATTGTGTATACAGGTGTCCGTTTTTCAAAATTTGAAAAGTCCAAGCATCTATGGCGGATCCAAGATTCGAACCAAGGACGTCAATTTTTAAATGCTTATAAAAACTGTCCTATTTGAGAAAGAAAGTTTAAATTTTGTCAGTTAGTAGGTCTCTGGGTGTCTAACAATTATGTGAAAATAAACGTCATATGACGTCACGTGACGTCATTTTTTTATTATTATAATTCTTTTCTTCTTCCTAACTAAATGCTTAGTTTAACATGTTGCAATAGTCCTGGGACGATGAAATTTTTATGGGTAATTAGTCACGTGAGGAAATTTTGATTTCAATGATTATCAGCAGCCTATGACGTCACATGACGTCACAGCTAAATATAGTGAAAAATTGTGTTCGCGCTCTACAGCCGTCATTTATGGTCGGATTTACTTCAAATTTTCACAGATGGTACATCTTGAAACTAAGGTGTGCATATCCTGTCAGCTAACCGAAATTCCGAAAGACCGAAGTTCTGTGGCTGAAATAAGATTCGAACAAAGGACCGAAAATTTCATTTTAGGATGAAAGAGCTTCAGGATGAGATAGAAAGTTGATACTTACACAGTTTGCAGTTCTGCAGAATTTCTATATATATTTTGAGTCGTGACGTCAAATGTCGTCATGTGACGTCATAAGCATACTTCTTAATTTTCATTTTAGGGCAAGGATTTCGACATGATGCCAGTTGTTCAGAATAATGAAGATTTTAGAGTTATGACAGTAACAAATGCCCTTTTGAACAAAAGCATCTTCAGCACCCTATGACGTTATGTGACGTCAGAGCTAAAAATAGTGAAAAATGGTGTTCACGCTCTACAGCCGCCATTTATGGTCGGATTTTCTTCTTATTTTCACAGATGGTACACCTTGAGACTAAGGTGTACATATCCTGCCAGCTTACCGAAATTCCGAAAAACCGAAGTTCTGTGGCTGAAATAAGATTCGAACATAGGTCCGAAAATTTCATTTTTGGATTAAAGAGCTTCAGGATGAGATAGAAAGATGAAACTTACACAGTTTGCAGTTCTGCAGAATTTCTACATATATTTTGTGTGGTGACGTCACATGACGTCATGTGACTTCATAGGCATACTTCTAAATTTTCATTTTAGGGCAATGATTTCGACATGATGCCAGTTGTTCAGAGTAATGAAAATTTCAGAGTTATGACAGTTAAGTATGCGCTTTTGAACAAAAGCATCTTCAGCACCAGAGATATGACAGTAACATATGCGTTTTTGAACAAAAGCATCTTCAGCACCCTATGACGTCATGTGACATCAAAGCTAAAAGAAGTCCAGACGAAAAAAAAAGAGTAAAGGGTAGAGAATTTAATATATATTCTTTCTAACGGAATTAATCTTAATATTTTTCAATTTTAGCAGAAAGTCCTATCATTCGTATCAACGAATGAAATCTAGTTATTATTATCATTGTTATTATTTTCAAAACCGTTGCTTACACTTTAGCATACATGTGTTGTAGATTTATTTTTTACAACATTGAGAGATATTTGGTTTTCAAAGTAGAGGATTGGATGCTTTAAAATTGGGTAGTATATTAGTGAGCGACTGAGGTCACATACAGCTAAAAAACCAGATTGTCAAACTTACCTATTAATCTTTCAAGGAAAGAGTCCCGATCTATGACAACAGGATAACCATCAACCGTGACTTCATAAGTTGGCAAACTACCAGCCTCTGTTGAAAGCTTGAGTTCGCTGTAACCATGGGCCACATACGTCAGCACGCACAGCGCGAGAAGTTGTAATATCACGCGACAAGCAGCCATATCTGTCATTTAAATGAAGATGAGTCAAGTTGCGGTTTGTAGATAAAAAAATTGTATATTAAAACAGATCGACGGATGGGAAAATATAGAATGGTGTGTACAATAAAAAAACAACATACATCCGACAATTTGGTAATTTCGGGAATATCATTGTTATTATTACCGGTATTATTATTATTATTTATCAATCATTAGACCTTTGATTCCGACTCTTGATGATACAGTTGTAAACAGATTAATGTTGCTAAACCAATATGAAGTAATGCAATTGATATTGATACAGTTAGACACGTGACTCGTTCCGCACCAGTACCAGGCATGTTAAGTAAGCGCATGCGCGAAGGGTGATTGTGATCAGTCAAGTAATGGTACACGAAAATAGAATTTTCTCAATATGAGTTTTACAATTCAAAATATTCGTAACGCTTTTGAATGTGATGGAGAAACCATCCATTTTTTTTTTTTTTTAATCACGGAATGATGCACTAGGTGAACATGCCCGTGTAGATGAGTTTTGATAGATGTAATACATAAAGACATTTAAACATTCCCCATCTTCTGAGGTCCGTTTCACTACATAAACTTCATTTGAAAAGAAAATCTCTTTCACAAATGTAAAATAGTATTAATTCTTTTACATGTTTCTTTACAAAAAGTGGTAAGTTTGTGTGATGCAATCAAATGCTTCAATTTTCCTGATGATTTATTATGAAAAGAATAGTATATAATGTGTAGGACAACGTAATTAGCGATCAATATTGATATTACCGAACTTTAGCATTTTGTTAAATATTAAAACTTTAAATTTAGCTGTTAAGCGCCAACTTTCTTTTGTTCCCATGACTGGGGTTTGACTATATATCATTTTAGACGGATTTTCCTCAAGGTCTAAATTAAACTGTTTAACATTTTATAAACAATTAGATAGTGACAGAGAGAGAGAGAGAGGGGGGGGGAGAGGGACACACACACACACAGATTTCTAAAAAGAAACAATTATATAAATATAAATAAAGGTAAAAAACCATGACTTGCCTGTCATAAGATATTCCTGTATAACAACATACTTGTATTGGCATCTCTTTTATACTGACTATAACGTGGTTTTTCTTAGGAAAAAAAAAAACATACACACATCTTGCATGGATCCGGCTTTTGACAGCTATCTTGAATTACGAAATAATAAATAAAATATGATGTTTTGTCTTTTATATGTTTTTGCTTTCACCACAGAATACCATTAATCTGAATAAAATTATGTCTATGTCTATTAACTAATTGGCGAATTAAACATAAAAACAACTCTTGAAAGTTTAATGCGTCAGTTTGACATTTCATATGACATATGTCCCCACAATGGAGAATGTTGCATAATAATAAACACGATTTAAATGGTAATTAAGAGTACAGCTTTGTGTCAGGTGTATTTTATGATCATATGATAAGTAAGACCCATGAAATTGTAAATACCGATTGTAAAATACATAAAGTTGTGAAAATAAACAAACATGGATTGAGTTGGAAACAAAGACTTATTCAACAGGTGAACGGGATTTAAACGAGATCTCCCTGAGATGCTTATTATCTTAAAGACGCTTAACAGACAAACGCTTTACAGTATCAATCAATCAATCATAAAGAGATGAGATACACACATATTTGGTTTAATCGGAAAAGTTCGTTTGTTATAGGTTGATTTAATTTTCTAATGCGAGAAGAAAGAACAAAACATGCGAGGATTAAACAAACTCGCGAGGATGGTTAAATCTCGCATGTATCTCGCATGTATATTTTTATTTTATTTATTTATTTATTGGGGGGGGGGGGGGGGGGTATGCGATGTGCATGCGATCCGAAGCTACAGAACGAAACAGTATTTTAAAGGTTGGTATGGCGACAGATAGGAAAACGACATTCTTAAATTTGAAAATTTCGTATTGGCGCGAGCGAAAGAACGAAACATTGACAATTAAAATACAGGCGAGCGTGACAGAACGAATGGCAACATTTTAGTGAAGCCGCGGATAAAAAGAACTTATAAGTGCCGTTTTGTCACGTTCACATTAAGACTGTACCCGAGTAAGGTACCCGAGTACCCGCGGGTCGGGTAGAAAATTACCAGTACCCGGTACAAAATTATCAATCGTTACTCGATTTGGAAGAGCATTGTGATAACTTAAAATGAAGTCATATACTATTGATACTGAATGGTTTCAATGGTATTGACTTACAGATGACAAAACTATTTCTTCTTCTTTACGCCGATGATATGATATAATTTCAGAAACTGAAGAGGGGTTACAGAAGGGTTTAGATTGTTTGCATGATTATTGTTGTATTGTTGTTAGTAATAAATGTCCAGAAAACAAAATTAGTAATATTTAGGAAAGTGTGGTTTACATGGAAATGTACGATTTAATTTTAATGGAGATATTGTGGAAATAGTCAAACAATTTTCATATTTGTGAATTTTATTTTCTCAAACTGGTTCATGGAGTCAGACACAAATTGCATTATCAGAAAAAGCACAGAAAGCTTTTTTACATAAATAATTTTTTTTTCAGATGTTAATGTAAATCACAGACTTGAATTATTCGATAAGATATCCAGATATTAAATTGTGCATGTGAGATCGGGGGTTTTCATTCAGCAGGAAACATAGAGCGTATACATACTATATATTGTAAGCCAGTTTTAAATGTTAAAAGATGTACGCAAAATGGTTTTGTGTATGGACAACTAGGTAGATCAGAGTTAATTTATGATAGATATTTTAAAATAATAAAATACTGGTTGAAAATAACTTGTTCAAATGAAATTGAATATTGTGCCATTGTTTATAATGTATTAATGAAGGATGCTGAACTTTTTTCCTAAAAAAGTATCATGGGTTACACTTCTCAAGGATATGTTATATAGAATGGGTTTTCTTGATGTTTGGCTAGCTCAAGGTGTCGGAAATATTGAACTTTTTCTGACTATTTTCAAACAACATTTTAAAGACATAGATATTCAATCGTGGAATGACAGATTACAAAATTCTTCAAGAGCAATTTTTTACAAAGAAATTATCAAACACGAGTTTCAGTTTTATTTATCAAATGTGTCTATATGCTGTCAAAATTATTATTATCATCTCATAACTTGGCTGTGGAAACTGGTAGATGGCATCGGCCAGCAAGTAGTAACCTCAGCTATCCGCTTTTAGGATCTGACAACATCGCATTAGAGTAGTAAACTAGTAATCCCGACGACATTCTTTCATAGCTTTGATATGGTTAATTTGTTTATGATAATGCGAAGTGTGTGTCGTACCCTGGTTCCATTCATAAGTTGAATACTTAATGAGGTCATGACCTTACTTCAGTATTAATTAATCTGGTGTACATTTATCTTTCTATTTCCCCCATGTGCTGACACCACACGGTAACCCACTCCTTTTTAACTTTAACTTTTATTTACAAATGCATAAGTCCTACCGTAGTAGGAAACATTAGCAGCACAAAAACATATAGATATATAAAGTACAAATACATGCAATGGAAAACGGCTGGTGGGATTATTGATTATACTGGAATCTATAATCTTTATATGTATTAAGCCTTCTCTCTCTCACTCTCTCTCTCTTTCTGACACATAGAGTCTCTTCCCTTTGTTGTTTATATATATATATATATATATATATATAAACACATAAAGTCTCTCCCTCGCTCTTTCTATTACGAGCTTTTCAAACAGAGTATTTATCATTACACAGTAACATTAACAATTGTAGTAATGTTTCTCTCTCTCTCTCTCTCTCTCTCTTGTTCGTGATCTGGTTATGTAAATAAATAGAACATGTATTACCAAAATAACTTAAAAACAGAAAATAAACAGAAAATAAACACTGATGACAATATGTGTTATTTACAGCATGAATCCTGATTATTCCTTTTATAAGGTTATACACATGTAATGACTCTCAATACTCTCAATATATATTTCAAAAAGGAATAAATGTAGGATACCATCCTACTGCAGTCTTTAATATAATAACGACTTGTTATGAGACTTTTACACTCTTGATTTGCCAAAGGGTGCTATAACTATTACTTGAAATTACGATACACCTAATTTCGTCACTAAAACAGCAAGTGTTGACGGTCTTCCACAAATCAGTTAAACACAATCACGTGACCAAAACAAACTATATTTGTTTTCATGGAAAATGCAAGAATTTATTAAAACAATTACGCATCGCCTTGGAAAAAGAAGTTTTGTCCTACTTAGAAGTGTCCCGGCTCAATTCAAATCTATTGAATTGAAGCCGGGACACAATATTCATAATACCCTATTCTCTGTCAATCAAATGTTTCTCGACTGGGCGGCAGGCGGGAAAAATGAGATGTGAGACATCGAAATGGACGATTACATTCTGTGCAGACAATTGGGGGGAGAGGTCATGTTTTTACTGACGTCAAACGCAACTATAATGCCGCTCGCTGTATGACATAAAATGTCCCATCAACTACTGATCATTTTTTGGTGGGATATAATCAAATTTCCACAGTACATGTAGTCTGCAGGCAGTACATCATACTAAATGACCGAGCACTTACGCGGCACCAAATTAGAACTGTGGGTCTGATTGTAACCAGCAAGTTCTTAATAGGGATATAAAATGATAAAAAGATATATATATATATATTTTCTAAATGATATTCAGCAATATAACAGTAATCACATGATTAAAATCTATATCATTGTAATGTGTTTTTGTCTAATTATCTAAATCCACCGCGTTCTTAAATTTTGTCGATGTGACTTTGGATTGTAAAGATAAGATAAAAAAAATCTTGTATTATAGTGCCTTGTGCATGGCATAAATAAGCAAGTAAATCAATAAAGTTCCTTTATGCACATACTAATACCAAAATGATATAAATTATCATACATTGTCAATAAAATAGCATATAACTATCTCTATTACAATATTTCGATACGATAATTTTACCTCCTGCTCAAATATAAAGAATTACAACTAACTAAACACGCTCTTAAAATAAACTTAGCAACTTCGCGAACATGGTTATCTAACAGTGCTTAGATTTAAAGAGGCAAAATTCTGTATTACAGTACAAAGTAGCTCGTTGCGAATTTCATTAAAATGACCACATTCTAATAGGAAATAAGTCTCTGTCTCAACACAACCGTCATCACAGAACATACACAGTCGTTCTTCAGGCGGCTTCCCGACGTATCTACCTGTCTCATTTTCCCCATTTGCTTTAATTTTAAGCAAGGTTCAGTGGCAGTTACGATCACAGTATTGAACTACTACTAAATGCTCGAATATAGTGTTGAATGGGCACTTATTCGGAAACTTTTACACTTCTTCTTTTCCGCTTTCCCAACCAGCTCCATTTTCCGGATTTTTCACCTTCTTCATTTCCACCGCTAGTGTTTTCGTTCATCTAAATAAAATAATATTTGATATACTAATAGTCATAATAAAGTGGTGTTCATTTAATCCTCGGAGACAGTACGTGAATTTTAAGTCTCTGTTTCAAACTGAAGGCTAAGCATGTTTTACCATGTACAGTCAAACCTGTGTTAAGCGGTCAGTCATTGGAATAAGAGAAAGTGGCCGCTTAACCGAGGTGGCTGCTAAATGAAGGTTAAACCAATAGCAAAGTGCTATGCTTATTATATGTAATATTGAAAGTCCCCTAAATTCAGGTTAGCATCTTAATACAGGTGGTCGTTACTGCGAGGTTCAATTTTAGTTAATTCCACTAGAGCCGCAGAAATGCCAATTTTATTGGGTTGTTGTTGTTGTTGTTGTTGTTGTTGTTGGAACATGGTATTAAGGAACGGAATCTGACATGGCTTGATTACGGAGAATGTAACATTTACCAGATTTTGTGACCATTATATTGTATGCACGGTTCAATATCTGATATGTAATTAACACATGGAATATCGAATCACTCTAAAAAGACAACCTAACCAAATGTCGACAATTTGTAATTTTTTATAAGTCTGCTCCACTATAAGCTTCCGGGTTTTATTTTTCGGCGATTTAAAACATCTACACATGCAATTTCCCTCAATCTGTCGATGTCAATTTCACGTCGTTCAATCAGATCGATTGATTCAAAATCTACAATTACAGCACCAACATACGCCCCAAAAACCATGATACTGATAGTGGAGCAGACTTGTGAAGATGTACAATTTGTATTGTTTTTTTCGCGTTATTACTTCGTTAAGGTTGCCTTTTGACAATGATTCGTTAAAGCATATGTTAACTGGATAGATTGATCGAACTGTGCATAGAATATGATGATAGCATACATGTAAACAAAGTAAGGCGTTCATAATCCATTGAAGTCAGAAACCATTCCTTACCATGTTTTAATATACAGTACCGGAGAAAAAAAATCGTACATGTATATTTTTGATAATCAAGATTACAATGAAGTTTGCAGTTCTGCGGTTCTAGTGCCAGTGGTTAATTCAACGGAAAAGAAATCTACATAAGTGGTGAAGCGAAAACCAAAAATCTTTCTGCAGCGCGTTAGGGTTTGTGTAAAATAGCTAACGATTATACAAGGATAATCACTTTGCTGAAGCTTGTTTTTAAAATTTAGAAAGTTGCATGCCCCTCCATTGGAAGGGCGGTATAGTTTTTGCCACAAAATAATGTGTCGCGCATATCTCCTAAATAAAATGAGCCATCTTGGCAAGGATGCCACAAAAGTGGTAATACGTGGGCACGTTTCTGGTTTTCTTGACGTTTATAAACCGTGTCACTGAATTCTATGTATAGGTTAATACATAGTTGCTTTAACTACACGATATAGTCACGTGGACGGAGCTATGCTATTTAGCACACGGAATTTTCTTTCCACTAGCGAAAAATCTTCACAAAAGTGTGAGTGGTGTGGTTGCATATAGTCCACATTTATTGATTTTACAAAAGTATTGCACTATGCGTGATAGTCCACGGTGATTATAAACAAATACCAGCACCTGATTGGACGAGAGGAAAATGCCATGTGCTAATTTGATATAATTCACAATGCAATGAAGATATTGATAATAATATTACGACATGGCATTTTGACTACAAGCGAAAAGAAATCTAAATTGACTGGAAATCTCCTACAATCTTGAAACCGTAGGGAGGGTTAAGAATGTTACATGCACTTTGTTGTCGACGTGCCGAAAAGTTTTACCGTCCCCGGTGGCCGATTCGAAAGAGTGTCCGCCACGGAAGCGGGAGGACGTGGGTTAGTTTAAACATATTTATTCCCATCATATAATACAACATATTATACAGGTCGTGAGTTCGATCCTTGGCCGCGACATACCACAGTCGTAAAAATAGTATTGGTATAGCTCCCATGCTAGGCGCTCAGCATATAAGGGTAGTACCAGGACTGGTTAGTCCAGTGTCAGGATAATGTGACTAGGAGAGATATAATGCAACGTCTACGGCGTGACAGTGCAGTGTGGCAGTTCTACATCAGTCTCAAGTAGACGTCGTCTCCAAATGACTGAAATACTGCTGGTGGGACGTTAAACCCAACAAACAAACAAAAATAACAAAATAAAAAAAAAAACAGACAGAAAAGGTTTTAACACATATTACCTATTGTACACCCACGGTTCTGAAACACTTAACAGAATAGGAGACTTTTTTTTTCTTTTTTTTTTCTTTTTTTTGTTAAAGTGCAGGCTGTTGAATATAAGCTACACTATTTTATGAGCAAGAAAAAGGAGACCCTGATCAGACAGTTCCATGATGGAAGCTGTGTGGTCAGGATTGGCTTTGTGTATCAAGGCGTCGGAACACGTCAATATAAGGTCAAGGGTTAAAACACAATGTTAGAATACTTACCCCACCACTTTTCAATTCCCCATTCTTTGGTTTGACCTTGCCCCCTTTCGCAGCTTTTGTAGCCTTCCCAATCGCTTTTGCACCTAGATAAAATAATTCATGTTATCTTGGTACATCTTTAAATTGAATTCAAATTTATTTCATATTCATTTTATTAGAAGAATGATATTTACTGAAACTTGATTTTAAAAATAAAACGTCACTTTACTCTGCAATGCTTTAAGGATGATGTTTTACTCTGCCAACAACGGTCTTTTAAGTTATCGGAGATGAAAACTGTTTCTCCGATTAGGAGAATTGTTGTACTCGGCAGACATTTATTATCAACAAATATTACAACCTTATCCGCAGTTAAACTGTTATTATTTTATAAGGCCACGCAAAAATAGTTCCGTTTCTGGTATAGAGCCAGAAAAAAAGAGGGTAGGTAGGTAGGCGGGCATTTTTTATTATTATTTATTTTTCTCTTCTATAAGATGTGAAAAGTACAGGAAAAGTAAAGGAAATAGTTTTAGAGGCGGAAATGTAAAAAAAAAAAAAAAAAAGGTCGGCCGTGAAAAATGAGGGTCGGAAGATCAGAAACGAAACTATTTTTTTTTTTTTATTTGCCTAAAGATTCAGTTTTACAAAAGATTTAAAAGACTGCAGCGACGCTGCAATAATTATATTTGTGCTTAGTAAGAGGTTTCGATGTATATTAAAAAAAAAACTCATCTTGAGTAAATACAAATAGTTTAAGCGCTTTCGGATATTCGTGTAAACTAAGCACGTTTTCAAACTCTGTAGAAGTATGCCGGTATGCACTATCGGGTCTGCTAAGCTAATAATACTTTTTTACAATCGAGAACGATATAAAGTTGTTATTGTTCCAACAATGTTTCTAATCCATTGAAGGTATTTATGAAAATCAAATCAAATATCTTCTTCAGCTAGTTTTCTCTAAATGGGCATTTAGCAAAATCTTAAAAAAATGTCCAAAAAAAAATAAAACGTTCAAAGCTTTGTGGGCATTGATTTAAAAAAATATATATATATTTTATCGTACCATTTGAACATCATTTTCGCATTCCCTGTAAGAACAGATTTTGTTGCTGATATATTTACTTTTCATTTTCCAAGTTTGATGGCGAAATGCCTTTTTATATTCCATATACATGTATAAGTGAAGGCATTGCCATTTTAGACAGTCGGACAGAAAACAGAATAATGATGATAAATGGATGATGAGGGAGGAGGATACCTTTCACAGCATTTGAAACTGCTTTTATGATCTTTCCTATGAATCTTTTCTGACGATGACGGGTTTGCTGATCTGGATAAAAATAAATAAAACTCGTCTTAAAATCAGAAAAATATTAACATGAAATAATAATACATACCCCCACACGTGCTATTTATTTTATTTACTTTCATATATGTATCCATATGAAACACACAGGCACTAACATTGCAGAATAATGAAATCGTACGCTTATGTGTGCTCATAAAAAGTTGCAAAATCCGTACGAGCTCTTAATTATTTTTGTTTGGACACATAAGATAGAGCTCATACGATATCGTATATAGGTTGCAAGGAAATTGCCAAAACAAAATCGTAAGGCGCTTGTACGAAACCTGTAAGCAACACTTACGAGGCCCGTACGATATTTTAATCACTCGTAATGTCGCACGTGCCTCGTACGTACCTCGTAAAATGTTAGACCAATCCGAGCAATTTTTTAAAAAAATCGCACGTGTATCGTACGATCTTATTATATCCGCAAAGTGTCATTGCAATGCATTTGCGACTTGAACAAGAGCTTCCTACGACCTCAAAAACTGTGGAAAAAGGAAACTTCGCATGAGTATTCAAAATGGCGTGTCGCCGATGCTCGCACGGAACTCGAAAGAAAAAGTCAATTTTGTCCAATGTCAAACGCATCGAAGGAATTGTATACTTTTTTTCTTCACCCCACCTCTCATATGTGGAACAGGTGTTCTCGTGAAAAGAAGAGACTGCTTACCTATTAATATTTCATCGAACCTGTCCCGATCTATGACAACAGGATAGCCATCAACCGTGACTTCGTAAGTTGGCAAACTATCGACCTCTGTTGAAAGCTTGAGATCGCTGTATCCATAGGCAGCATACGTCAGCACGCACAGCGTGAGAAATTGTACTATCACGTGACAAGAAGCCATACCTATCATTTAAATGAAGATGATGTAAGTAAGTATATCAAAACAGATAGACAGGATGCCTTTTTTTCATCAATTATAATTTCGATCATTATAAACAGATTAATAACGTAGATGAACCTACATGAACCTATGCACGAGGAAGAAACAAGTCCCGATATCTATATAGTTAGAGACCGGATATACCACAGATTCTTGTTATTTTGCTTTACTAAAATCAATTTTATAGACGATTAATCAGTTATTTATACAATAAGTAATTTTCATCCCAATTAATTTTATTTTTTCCATCAGTATCTTTTTTATCCAAGTAAAAAAAGGTTTATTAAAATTTAGTATAGCATGTGATCATTATGATGTGCAATTTTTTATATTTCAGGGGACAGTTGGCATTCCAAACAGTATGCATTTATTGAAGATATAATATATATAAATTAACGAAAACTGAGAGAACATGTTCTGTTGCAACTGAGTTTGAATTTTTATATTTCAAATGTTTAAAGCGTTGACCTTTACAAAGTTAACAGCATGAAAAACAGTGGTAAAGAATGCAATAAAATAAAACCTCTTACAGCATGTCGGAAAGGATTACTTATATATATATAGCATTTCATGGAATGTTTATTCTACCATTAGTAAGTAAAACACCATAAACTGTAGTAATTTCTGGCCGTAAGAATCAACAGTTTTGTCTAAGTTAAGTCTCAGAGGCAAAGCACTATTATTAACGAAATATATTCATCAACTGTCAAAACACATCGGGTATTTACATCACCGGTGATATACACATTACACTTCGTGCTATAAAAACATAGTCATTTTCAAAACTTTCAAATAAATCATTATCAATATTGAGCAATTTTGGCATTTATGTGGAATATATACATAACAAATATGCAAGGGTTTCTTAACGTTAACAATTTTGAAGACAATTTGAATCAAAGTAAATCTTCTCTTTTTAATCAACAACAAATAAATTTGTGCAACATTAAAATACAGTGTTGTAAAAGAGATACAAATAAGCGTTTCCTATCTTCTAGGGTCCGTTTCACTATAAATGCACATGAGCTTCGTTTGAAAAAATAAAAAATAAAGAAAAGAAACAATCTTGTAATGTGCAAATTTCACAGATGCAAAACAGTAATAATTATCTGCAGGGGCCCGTTTCACTAAATTTCGTACGAAAAAAAAATCTTTGAAAGCGTATATTCACAGACATAAAATAGTATTTTCCTGTGATTTTTTCTTTACAAAAAGTGTTGTGTTTGTGTAATGTAATAAATTGGTTCATCTTTTTTCATGTTTAATTGTGAAAATAAGACATCAATTGACATAATGTAGAACTAAAGATTTACGACTAAGATCAAATTTGTTCGCACGAAGTTTAGTGAAATCGGTCCCAGATTTTTTTCTTTCCAAAAAGTGATTACCGTACGGTAGTTTGTGAAAGGCATTTTCTTTATTTTTATCATAAAAACAAGAAGAGAGTTTATACTATGTAGGACTAACTAGATGAAGCTTATTTGTATGAAGTAAAGTAAAACTGACCTCTGATGGCCTGTCCATACCAAATTACGAATCGTATCTACTGCATAACCCGTTAGAAGAAATGGATGGCAATTTGCATTAGCTCATAAGGAGCCATTTTGACTGTAGAAATTCATTGCAACACCTAATAAACAACCACTTTTAAAAACGATTAGAGAGAAAGAAAGAGAGTGGTGTTTAAAAAATAAAATAATTAGATGAAAGAAACAATGACTTACCTGATCAAAAGATGTTCCTGTATTGCAACAATTTGAATTCGCTTCTCTTTTTATACTGATTATAAGACGGAAGTATTTGATTTTTAGTCCGGCTTGTGTCAGTTTTTAGTTAACTAATTGGGGCCATTAAATGACGTTGTTCTCATTTTTTAACATATCCTTGCTAAAGCAACAGAACAGCTATTACGAGTTTGCGAATAGGAATGTCTAACTGCTCAACGGAAAATGTTGCGTAATGTGAAAGGTAATTAAGAATACACCTTGGTGTCAGGTGTACTTTGCGATCAAAAGGTAAGTAGACCAACAACAGATGGGACACAGATTGTGAAATAGGTCAAAAATATATACACATGGAACGAATCGGCTGAAACATGGCTGTCAGTTGCAATGTATTTATCACAAAGCTACGTTATTTAAACAGAACAGAACATACGTATATTTTATTCAATTTGAACCGTGTACATCTTCTCAACACATAACGAAAAAATGCTACGTGCATAACACAAAAATAAACAAACAAACAACAGGTACATAGAATAAATGTATGAAATAAATAATATTTTGCATCATAATATCTAGTTTAAACTTATTTTTTTTAAGTCGATTGGGAAACAAGTTTTTACAACTTATATAAATCCTCCTCGATGGTTCCTGGGTTGGACCAGTAATTTGCGCCTGGGAAGGTTGTGAAAAATTCTTGCCTCCAACGGGGTTCGAACCCACAACCTCCGGATCCGTTACCACTGAACCACGGCGCCCTTGCAAATAATATCATAATATTGAGTTAGGAAGTTAAACAGCATTAACAACAGCAGTATTGTGTGTATGATTTTTAAAAGTAAGAGCTTCTTTAATATATATATGGAAAGTTTAACGAGTATTTGCTTATCAGTTATCAGTTGTGAATTTTACAACTACAAATTCTTATGCACAGATGGAAGGCAAAAATGATAGTTATGAAATATCAGCATATGTGGAACATATACATATAAAGTTAAAATCCTCAAATTAAACATTATCTTTCCTCACGTAAATTCTATTCCTAGCGTATCTCCAGTCTGAATTGAGTGAATTCTAAGGGGGTTGAACAGATAATCATAGTCTACAAAAGTAAAAACGTAAATGTCTGTGTAGAATGTCTTAGAAAGGTTCATATTCAAAATGCATTTTAATTTCCTTATAAAAAGATTAAACACTGCTATTTGACATGGATCTAAGCCATTCTTAATTCAAAGTATCTAACAGTCGTAACTTGAATTCTGAAATAAACCAATTTAGATCAAGGTGAACTTTTGTGACAGCCCTGCGTCCGTCGTCAACAATTTGCTTTAAATGACATCATCTCAGAAACCATTGTGCAGAAACTGATAAAACTTTTCATGGATGATCGATTATAGCAACCTGGCGGCAACCAAAATATTTTTAATAAAAAAAAAACAAAAAAAAAAAAAAAAAAAAACTTTTTTTTCTTTTCTGAAAGCCGTAGCCAGAATCACTAATGGTCATCGCATTGACCTCTTCTTTAATTGCTGATATAAAGTTGACATCGTTAGAGGTGTTGGTTAGTTTTCTTGTGTATTCTATGTAGAAAACTTCCAAATTCTTCTTCTCTGAATTCATTTTAATTTGAATAAATGATCACCTCTTGGCCCTTTACAATAATTGCTAAAAAAAGAAGTTCATTCCCGTTAGAACGAACTAATTTTCGGTTTTCAATAGCTGTCCGCGAAAATTGATTATAAATCAAATTCATTCAAGCAGACGGCATATTGAGCCAATAAATATGGGCATATACTTTGGAAAACATATTTTCCTAACCGCCTGAAATCGGAATACTTACAAGCTTTGTTTGGTGTATCAGCGTTCGTGTTCAATAGTACATGTATGTGTATGATAGAGAGAGAAATACGGACAGAAAGACAAAGGGAGACAGAGAAAGACCGCACGAGCGGATGTTGCCCGGATGTAGGATTGAGATCTGATGCATACCAAGTAATGGACACGGTAGGTGGTGCGACATTGAGAGTAGTTGGGGCAAAATAACAAGCAATGTACTGTAGTTTCGTGGAACGTGGGGAAAATACATGGATGGCGAGTAAGTGTACTGTACTGTTTACAGTCTTAAACTACAATGATAGATCTTTATTGTCTATTTATTTCAATAGGCACAAAAAGGTCTATTCATGTGGCCACATTATCAAATAAACACATAATTATTTACAAAATTTACAATCGGCACGGCTACTGTTTTTGTAGAGAAGTGGGTTCTTTCATCTCTTAAATAATGATAAGTTGTATTTCGTGCGCTGTAGAAGGCATAATATTTATAAATAGATGACACATAATTATTTCTTTCACATAATGAAGATTTCAGCACGTGCTTATTATTCTTTTATTGATACTAAGTAGTTTAAATACATCTTGACGATATTACAAGAAAAGTATTATGTAGAAAAGTCTAAAATAAAATTAGGTAGGTCATGAAAAAATTCTAGTTCATTATCCTATCGAAACGAAAAAATAGGACAACAGAACATATGTTTATTAAGCTCATCGTCACATAAACAAATTATATACAATACATGTAAACATGATGATGGTAATCAGATAAATAGGATATGTTTCAAAATCCAATTAATTTTATGTGTAAGTGTGAGTGACATACACAAGGTTTTCTGATATGTAAAGATGTATGTTAAACATAGACTATTTTATAGACGTATAATAAACAAGCAATTAATTTAAATATAAATTGCATATTTTACATATTCAAAAAACTTCTATATTTGAATGGATGTTTACAATAAAAGCTAACTTTTAAAAGCTTATCTATAAGGATGAATAAATAGATAAATAAATCTAAAAACAAATAAGAATAATAAACCTTATTTCACACCATAATGCTTCTAACTCGGGCAATGTAAGATCAGGGGTTACTTTATATATTGGTGAGTCTATCCTTGTGATACTGTAGATGATTATTGGTATAGATAGCTCTGTGTATAGTCAGGTTTCTGTAAGATTTGTGAGATTCGATTTTTACTTCATCGATTTTGGATGTTGATATGGTTTGTCAACTCGAAACAGCTCACGTGCTATTACGTCATAACTTTCTGAACCAATCAAAGGAACCCATAGTAAATTACAAATCCAGTATGAAAAAAAGTATTTCCTCAAATTAGAGTTTATGGTCTGCAAACTTTTTGATAAAAATATGAAACGTTTAACATTAGCTACACAGAAAACATAATCACATAAGATGTTCATAATACAGAATTCTCTGTTCCAGTTTGTTATCCTAGCACCCCTAAAATCGTGGGTTTCTACCTCTGGTAAAATCACAGGAAAATCATACATTGTATGAGAGGGTACACTGGCAATGTGTTTGTTTCAAACGCACAGAAAGTTCAATCAAAATGTAATTTGTAATTTGACTTCCTTTATCATTAAATAAACATATCGTATAAATATTTCAGTGCATTTCTTTCCAGTTTCCACATCTGCAGAGTAACGCCAACAGAAAAAGAAAATCAACACTTCCGCGAAAAAAACAACAACAAATTCTTCACGTTCTGTATGAAGTTACGCATGACGTTCTATGCGGATACACTTATTTCTTATAACTGGATGATATTATTATGAAGCTACTTTACTAAGAAAATACAATGACCCCAACGAAACTCACCTATATTTGGGGGAGCTACATCAATCAAACCGAACACGTGAAGTTCACTAGAGCAATACAATAGCAGTATGTGATAAATCAAGTCAGTGTTTACTGAAACTAGATGAAAGACCGACAAACAAAGTTTAACTTTTCTTATTTTTTTGATAGGATTGTAAAAAAATACCTGAATAAATGTGGTTTCTGTTCATATGGAAATTTGTTGATAAAAAAAGAAACAAGACTAATGCAATTCGCCACTAAGTATTTAAATATTACCTAGCGCTAAGAATTGTTGGTGGAATTCGACCCATATATTTATGACCAAAAATAAAATTAAGTACTTCACAAGATAGGCCAAAAGTAGTGTTAACCCTTTCCCTCATATAGACTCATTTTGACGCACTCATTAGGTACCACATAAAACCCGATCTGCAGAAAACCACAGTTAAACCTTACCAAATTTAATTATAAAGTCCTCATTTTCAGACCACTGAGGAGCAGCGAACAGCATAAAACCTGATCAGCCTGCGAGTTACTCGCAGGCTGATCTGGTTTTATGTTGTTCGCATAGGTCTTTTCATGATTTCCTCTATGAGGGAAAGGGTAAAAAATAAAAACATAACTCAAAGTGTGCTAGCTTATTAACGGCAGGGGTCCCGTGACCAGATGAAATCTGCCAGCATGTGCCCATCACTCCCAAGGACTTCCGAATTAATCAGAAATCTGTTTCCATAGTCGCGGATTTCTTCCCTAGCAGATGATGGAACAACTGACCTGTTTATATAAATGATATTGAAACTATCAGTGGGACAGGGCCATATTTGATTGCTTTTATTTATCCAAAACTATTGTGAGGTGGCATGCTCGAGCAACTGGTTCCCGGCATATGCGAGGGCGCAGTGTGGTGCCCCGGCCCTCATTAATTAACGGGCCCTCGCTCACGGCGATACCAAATGTTAAATCCCCTCATTGTTGGTCCATCCATCAGCATCTCTATGTTTTGACAGATAAATGGGGAAGAATATGGTTTAATGTGATCAAAATTGCACCCCCGTGGACCGTCAATTTTATGTTGAACACGGTATAGTCGGGCGGGGAGCCAGCGCGCGCGGAAAAAAAACTGAATTGGATTAATTTTGGAAAAAATTTAAATTTTTTTCCTTTTTGTCATATATGGAATCAGTCAAATTAACAAAAATACAGAATTTATATAACAAGAAAATGAATACCATTTTATGAAACTGTTATTATTAAGTATAAAACTAGTTTAAAGAAAGGATAACAGTAGTGTGATAAATGACAATAATAAAATGCATAATTTGCGTTGAAAATTAATTCAAATGTTTATTTATCTAAATAAACATAAACAAATTGCCTAAAAAAAAAAATTTGGTTTTAAACGAATTTTACAAAGATAATGATATGCCCTAATATTAAGGCAAATATAACATTATAAAGAATAGCCTAGGATATATAGACAATGTCGATTTGTTGTTGTGCTGGGGTTAACTGTCGTCGCAAGTATTTCATTCATAAAGCGATATCTGACTAATTGCAGATAGAGATTGACTCCGAGCACGCCAGCAGAACCTGCGACCTTCCGCACGTCAGCTGGGAAACAGTCCAAATGACCCTGTCCGGGCTCGAACCCACAACGGTAAAGTAGTCAGCGATGAACATTTGCATTTTTGCCGTGAACCAGTGATTCTTAGAAACGACTGGGGCTTAATATTTCAGATAAGTCAATTACCATACTATGCGCACTGTAAAAAAAAATTCGTAGAGGTATTTATTTTCGTTGATGTTGTAAATTGTTTTACCCAAAAGAAAACCATTCATAAATTCACTCATAAAATTATTATAAGGTTATGCAGGGTCTCTATATATACATTAAGAGACCCTATTTATGATAGATATTAAAAAAAGAAATAAAATTTAATGTAAAAAATAGCCATTTTACAGTATCATGTAGGGACATTGAGATACCCTGCATGAAGTACAATCATATATTATTTTTTTTAAAAAAGATCAGGGTCTGCACTGTTTGCAGATGTTTCAAAACGAATCTATATGAGGTATATGGTTAAACAGACTTTAGCACATGTTTCCTAGAGCATAAATTAATAAATTCATTTATAAAATTATTAATATTTTAATATAGATAACAAAAATATCCTACAGTATTATGAAGTGAACTCATAAGACTTTTGTGTTGTTGTTGTTGTTTTTGTTTTTTTTTAATATGAAAGTGATTTAAAAAAAATCTGGGTCTGTTCTTTTTCCAATGCGTCAACTTTTTTCTAACACATGAATTAATTAATAAATTAACTCATAAAACCATTGGCGATTTACGATAGATGTTGAAAGTGAAGGAAATTTAATGAAGTGAAGTGAATTCATATGGCCATATTTAATTATAAATGTATTTTTTTTTTAAAAAAAAATAAATAAACACATCAGTTGCAAAGAAACACTAAAAATAAAATGTAAAAAAAAAAGAATAAAAAAAGATGTTGCATATTTCTGTCACAGCATGCTCAAAATAGTAATGTCGCTTTCCAGCAATGGATGTCAGTCATCCAATCACGGCGCGTGAGGTGCGCGTGACACGTGATCCGTCATTAGCAGCAGACGTCATGGTGGCAGCAGACTATTTATACCTAATCAGGAAAATTCACAGATTATTTTGCCATAATAAGGCTGGTACAGGACTGTCTCCTTAAAGGTAATTATATTTTTTGTAAAATGTAATTTAAAGCTGCATGTACATTGTATATTATAGGAACATGCATACTTGAAGCGAATTTTTCTCCTTGTTAAGATTTATGTAAATTTAATCTACTTTATAAGATTAGTTCGTATTATAGCTGTTTATATAGAAATAATAAGGAACGAAAGTTATTTACATTCTGAAGTAAAATGATACACACAATTACAATAATTTAAATCATATTTTGTACAACAAATCTATTTATTTATTCGTTTGTTCATATTTATGCTAATAATATTTTGCATAAACATTTATAATAAATGTACCATTCTAATAACTTTTATTTTACAACACATGTGTCACCTGCTGAAGCGTGACGGAAAAAGTCTGACGGGTGGACAAACAGATAGACAGACGACGTCATTTTTTTTTCTAACAAATAGAAGCGAATATAAAATTCTTATTTTAATTTTAAGGTGCAGTGTACATAATAAATTTAATTCAATATTAATTAATTTTATTTTGTGTAAAAGAAAGCTTATTTAACTGAAGGTTAACATCATAGAATACAATGTGATAATCTAGCAAATTTTCCATCAACATAATACAAATATAACGTTACAGTTAATTACAACTTTATCAACTTAGATAACTTAATCTATCTATCTATCTATCTATCTATCTATCTATCTGTCTGTCTGTCTGTCTGTCTGTCTAGATCTCTAGATCTCTAGAAATGAACAATTTTATGAATATTTTTTACATATTTATGCCTGTAATTAATGCGCCATTTCTTTTAAGAATAACTTTTCTATTTACAAAACACATGATTGCCATAATTGATTGCTATAGTATGCGATTTCTATTTTTGTTGTTAAATATTAAATGCCTGTACAGTCAAACCTGTCTTAAGAAGACAGTAAAGGAAACAAGAGAAAATAACAAAGGTGACCGCTAAATGAATGTTAACATACATGTAACAAAATACTTGTTTGGTAATATCAATACCGACTGCTAATACAGGTTGACCGCTTAATGCAGCTAGATGACCACTAATACAGGTTGACCGCTTAATGCAGCTAGATGACCACTAATACAGGTTGACCGCTTAATGCAGCTAGATGACCACTAATACAGGCTCAACTGTATTTCCTTTTTATAATTATTTTTTGTGAGCATATTTTGTAAAATTAATGTAACGAAAGCATTTTCTACAAATATTTTCTTAGAAAAAGTTTCGTTGGTTACTCTTAAATATTATATATGCTACGTCGATTCAGTGTAATTTTAAGATACGGGGGCTTGTTTCACTATACCTCGTACGAACAAATTTCATCTTTGTCGTAAAAATTTTGCCATACATAATGTCTTCTTAATTTTCTAATCTGTACAATAAAATATAAACTTAGGAGGTAGCCCATTTCACTCCATTATAAAACTCATCACTTTTTTTAAAGAAAAAAAATAAAATAAATAAAACTACTTTACATCTGTTAATTTACATATACGAAAATTTTCATCGTACGAAGTTTAGTGAAACGGGCCTTAGGTATACAATCTTACGATTTGAACACTATATAATTTTATATATGCATTTATGTTACCAGAATGCGTGTCATATTTCTGTTCTAATAACCAGTTGCAAACCAATTGGATTCGACTTGTAACTGAAACAAACTACTACTACTTATAATTATAATTATTATTAGTAGTAGTAGTAGTAGTAGTTGTTGTAGTAGTATAAAATATAATGATGAATAAGAGGAGAATGTAAAGACTGTGAATAGAAAAGGATTTTTGAGGAATATAACAAAAGTAGGCCTTCTTTTTTTATTACTACTGTTATTCTGGAATTATTCTTCAGTCTTTCCGTAATGTGCCTTTGTTTTTGTTCTTATTGGTGTTAAAATATGGACTTTTAATAAAAACTAGATAAAGTAACTTGAAAAGAAATTAATAAAAATGAGAAAACTCAAGGTAACGATAAGTTCGAGCACTAGGTGAAAAGAAAACATCGGAATATATAGTTTAAACATATTTATTCCCATATAATACATACATCAAATATTTCAAAATGTTTACATAAACAAGGGATAGGATTAGAACGAAAGCTTTAAGCTTATATAGTTCTTTTCCTAGAAACAAAGTTAACGTTACCTTCTATGGCAAGATACATTTAAACTACATATTTATGATTGAGTATATTAAATTAGAGATAGAGAAAAATAACCAAATATCGATAACAATGAAACAGTGGACAAAATTTTATAAGCAACTGCTTCAACATTTTGTAATGCAAAGAAAAAAAAAGAAATAGTACTGTGGTAGTTTGGAAATGATTGTCTATGAAAATATAATAAATTGAGTACATGGGCGATGTGTGTACACGTGTGTGTGTGTGTGGGGGGGGGGTGAGAGAGAGAGAGAGTCAGCATTATACTATAAGAGTCGCTTACTGTCAGATATAAAATTCTGGACACACCTATGTGTCCAAAGTGCAAACAAGAAAAAGATGTGAACAGATATTGCAAATTTATATTTCCATTTATACCTAGACATGGTTTCATACTTAAGGATTTGATTAATCATGTCACAGAATCAATGAACAAGAGAAAAAGCAGAGTTGAAACCATGCAGGCGGCATTATCAACATGCTTTGACAGTGCGATTTTGCTGGTAGATAGAGAGAGAGAGAGATAGAGAGAGTCCATCGATAAGGGAAGATAGTATTTAGGAGAAACATGGCAGGGAGTTGGGTGACAGTGCAATGCATAATGATATGATGTTTATGATCTGTAATGAGGCTGCAAGTGTTAAAGTTTATATAGATTGTCAAAAAAGTACGAAGAGACACTAAAAATGGATGTGGAGGATATATAATACTGAATAACCACAGCTGACGAAAAACTGATAAAGATAAGACAGGAATAATTAGGAATATGATTCATTACAAATATTACTAATACATCATCGTATAGGACTGCATTAATTATTACATTCAAATGCTACATTATACAGTATAAGATTTCTAAACATTCTGTTAATCAAGCACTTGCCATATCATTATGATATGATTACATTGATCAGTCTAATATCAGCTCATACATATCAAAAATAATTTGCATGATAAAAGAGGGAGATAAAATGTTATAAACTATGGTCCTTTAATAACAGTAAATACATTCATACATATATACACACATTCACAAACATATATACATATATATATATATATATATATATATATATATATATATATACACATACACATACATACACACAGGCATACACATACATACATACATACATACATATACATACATACATACATACATAAATTAAAAAATTTTTTATATAATGATTCTTAGTAATTTATCAATTCATATGAGCTTAATGTGTGTTTCATCAATTTGATACAGGGCATACAAGCTCTGTAAAGCATGACTATTTAATAGATCCTCATTTTAGATAATTTACATTTGATTTTCAAAAGTATAAATGCAAAATCTGTATATATGATCCTTTAACACTCTATCAGCTTTGCATAAAAGTGTAAAGACATTTTTATTCTTATATTATTTACTACAAAATTACAGACACATTTTATATGACGACCTTTTCACCATATCATCTTCATGTGTGATTTATATATTGAATATTCTTCATATGTATGTTTTTTTTTTTTTTTTTTTTTTTTTTTTTTTTTTTTAAAATTCATATTAATTTAATTCTTATTACAAGTATTCTGTATCGGTTTCCTTATCTATTCCAAACATAGATATAAGAAATCTTTTCTTTCAAGGAAAATTTCACGTCTACATCATTCATTCCATTAAACATATGAACACTATATGTACACGATGAAAATAATAGGCACAAATATTGCTATATACAACCATTGCTCACGGCTGCCAGCCGAATAATATGTCACGTGATTAACCAGGCTATCCCGCCTGGAAAACCGGTACAGTGATCTAGTAAACTTATCAGCAAAGAAAGCGCATCAGATAGCTGGTACTTTAATCAGCTACTTCTGTAGAGAAATATAATATATATACATGGAATATATACATGGGAATTAATTGCATTAATGTTAACTTATGCGTATTGACCTGTTCCTTTTCACATTCAGGAAGGCAATGCAGCCTAGCGACCTGCACGGGTTGATACGGCACGTGAAACATGACATTGGAGTTGACCTCTTGCAGCCCGATGAACATGACTTTAAACAAGTAAGTTGCTCGTTAATTCTTAACGATAGAGATAACTGATAGAAAGTTATGTCCACATTCTTGACTTGACTACTTGAGTTTACCGTCGCTTCGACAGTATTTCAGTCATATAGAGACGTCCAGCTAATTACAGGTGGAGGAAGACCCCGAATGCACGGAAGCATCCGGGTAGAACCACCGACCTACCGCAAGCCAGCTGGAAGGCTTCCTCACATAAAAATCCGAATGACCCTGCCGGGGTTCGAACCCACGCTGTGAGGGGCTAAGTGAGTGTTAGTCCACATCCTTGAATAAAATTTATTGAAAATCCTTATTTCCTTCTTTTTCCCCTTTCAAAACGTTTGCCAGAGTTGTAATATTATTTATCTCATTAAAAAATCTTTATTCGATAACCGGACAAATAGGGATCTTTTTATTTTTTTTAATTATGGAAGCATAGGCGTGATTTAATTATTGCCTCCATTTAACCAACAACCCGTATATTTTTTACGATATACACGCACTTTCTTTTCGCTTCTCTTTCTCTCCCTCTGTAAAAATCCTAAATTGAAAAATTTTTTTTTTTAGATAATAACAGTCTTAAGTTGATACTGCATCCAGAATACTAAGAAAGAGAGAGAGAGATGGTGTGTGTGTGTGTGTGTGTGTGTGGGGGGGGGTAATCCATACATGTTTAAAGGTAAACTTAAAGCGATTCTAGCTTATTAATACTTCATCCAAATTAAAAAAAAATGATTTGTAGAATACGCAACTTTTTATACCTATTTTTTACTGAATAATCTATCAATTTTAAAAGGTGATTAAACAATTAAAACTACTGGCATACACAAAATTATTATCAGCATGTAATATCATATATGTTCACAATACCTATTTCATTGGACCTGACATACATTTCATACATTTAAAAATTCAAAATGAGATTTTTCTCGATTTCACATATTCAGCACTAAAAATTTAAAATTTTAAAAGGAGAAAATAAATACTCTTTTTTTCTGTATGTATTGCAAACATGATTTGTTGTTTATGTCAATGAATGTGTTATATTCTATTACATTTTAAACTGAGGAACATTTTAATTTGAGTTGTATCGTGAAACATAAAAACGATCACGTTAGCTCGAGTGATATCTCAAGAGCAGACAGTCGTTGGTTTGATCTACGATGGAAATTTACTAAAGCCGTCAGAAACTGTATTAATATAGTTTCTTTGTTTTGTATTCAGCTCACACATGTATTACCTGTATTCATACCACTTTTCCACGGCATAATAAATCATAGATCGGCAACAGGGGATCGGCAACTCGTTGATTTAAACTGACCAATCAGTGACTTGGAAAAAAATCTAAAGTGTATGTTTATTTCCCACTAAACAATGTTTGGAATTTTTACACTAGCATGAAGATTATGTGTTCAGGAAGTGCTCGTTGATTTACGTAGGTAATGTGTGGACAAATTCTGTAAAATATTCAAATACTGTATGTTGAGTGAAAAACAAATGATATGTTTATTTTTTTCAGCAATTCATCCAGTTATCTTGTCCACTTTTATTTCTGAGGCCGGATATGGAATTGGGACTTTACACGAACTGGTAAAGTACTCTCTCTCTCTCTCTCTCTCTCTCTCTCTCTCTCTGAGTTGTATAAATGAATACACCAATGTCCGACACGCTTTTTCTCTCTGGTTTGTATAAATAAATACACAAATGTCCGACTCGCTTTTTTAATGTTACTTTATTTTGAGAAATATTAAATGAAAATCAAGAATACATTATCTCTATTACAGAAACATAAACCAGTTTAAAAAAAAAAAAAAAAAAAACACCATAAAAGCCGCCGAATGAAACACTAAAACAAACAAAATCAAACAGGAAAAAACAAAAAACATAAGAATATATGATACGAACAAAGATAGGGACAAACATTAGCCGTTTTCTGGTTCAAAATAAACTCCGATAAAATATTGCAGAAATGTATAAACTTTTTTTTCTTGAATAGAGAATAATTGTTTGTTTTGGTGTAAGATCGATTAATAATTTCACTGAGTGAACATAAAAAGTGATATTTTCACGAGTGGCGAAGCCACGAGAGAAAATGCATCTTTTTATATTCACGAATGAAATATACATCGACCCTTCACCAAAAAACAAACAATTTTTCTTTTTATTTAATGCTTTAAAGGCCAGAAATAGATATGTTATTCACAAAAGACGTAAACATTTCTTGCGTAAAAAAAAAAAAAAAAAAAAAAAAAAAAATACAAAAAAAAACAAAGGACGTTTATAACTTCGGGTCTGGTTCAAATTCCATAGTGAAAATTATGAAAATGGTAATATTCACTGTTTTAAACAGTGAAATTACCATTTTTAATACACTGATATTTCCCTCTAATCCACCGAAAAACATTAAATAAATGGTATTAAAACCCACAAAGCGTTGTGTTATTTGTTTATTATTCATTTTTTTGTATATATATTTTTTTTCCCCAAAATACCATCTTCTCGAAATGAACTTAATAGAAAGATTTTTTAGAAAATGTAAACATTACGTTATAGTTTATCTTTTTACTTACGGTAACATAAGTAAATCAAATACATTGTTTCCGTGAATTTCTTTGAAAATCGCATTATATTTGACAGTCAAATATCTATGTTTTCAATTCAATCTTAGGGAAATCTACACAGCAAATTACAAATGCTATAATACATGTTGATGACCTATATAAACTAATGCAACATTAAGACAAAACTATCTTGAACTGAAAAGGGTGCCAAAAATGCTCCCAAATCGTATGGTTCACAAACGACAACATTTTCTATGCCTTAGCACATTACAGGACTGGACATTATGAGGTCTATTTTTGTAAACACAAAACTTATGACTGTACATATTGTGTGATATGCTATAACATACAATTGCAAACAATACTTAAACAATGCATACGAAACAATTCAAAAATGAAAATATTCATATCATATTTTTTCATAATTCTATTTCAGTTAGATCTACATTTCAATATAACTAAGTATTCACAACTGATGACAATATTCGGTATAATGAACTTAAACCGTAAAAAAATATATAAAGCAAAATATGAAGAGTGTCTATTAGCTGAAGACTTACCTTACTGTATAATTACCAGGACTGGCCAGTTTGGACAACAGGATTCCTCTTTCCGAAGAAATATCCAACTGAAAGACAATACAGGCGCTTTAAAACTGTGGCTTTTACAACATAAGAAGAACCCTTACCCTAGCAAACCTGAGAAAATCATGCTCGCCATCTTGTCAAGAATGACCCTGACCCAAGTATCCACGTGGTTCGCAAATGCCAGAAGGAGGCTGAAGAAAGAGTACCCAGATCATGATCAATGTTGTCTGGACGATTGTGACGGTGATCTTACACGTGAAACAGTCATTCGGGTACCTCCAGACGATATGTCTACAACACACGGCCAATGACATGCTCCCGTTTGTTATCAAGTGATAGAAAAGCAAAATACTATATTAAATAGAAAACAGTGAAAGTGTCACAAAACAGAAGATAGATTGTCCGTTGTAGAGTGAATGGACGTCGTATCCTTCATCTGAAAAACATGATGGACTTAAAGGCTTGGGGTTGGATACCGAGTTGCAAAGTGGCAAATGACAAATTTGACCAGACCATGTACTGGTATATAATGACAAAGATACTTTGATACTTCGGTTAATAACTTTTAAGTCGTTAATATAATTATAATATCGGATAGATTTGTTTATTTATTTCATTTAAGTAAAATGGGGTCAATTTTATAAGCCTTCATATCAGAGCATCCAAGTGTCCATGGGAACTGGTCTATATAAACAGTTAAAGTTTGTCCTACTTGAATGTCCAATGAAATGCTTGTGTTTCGTTCAAAATTTAAAAAAAAATATTGCATAAAATGGACCCTGATATCTTGATATGGAGGAAATATGGTGCCTAGGTGACTAAATACCAATATGGGCGGAGCTTGTTGCGGCGACGGATGATTACTGTAACGTCATGTTTTATTAGCTAAAAATAGAAATATTTCCAGTAAAATTGATTCTGAACCGTACATAAAACATCACGTGTGCAGTCAATCAAACGGGGGGGTGGTTTCACAATACGAGGTCAAAGGCAAAGTTGTATGGCGTACGTGATTAACTGTAAATATATTATTTTTTATACTTCGCGTCGCTTGCGATAAATCCATAAAATTTAAATATAAACGATAGCATATTTACAGTTTGTCACGTACGCCATACATTTTTTCTTTGACCTCGCGTTATGGAATCAACCCCCGTTTGATTGATAGTAAACGTGAAGATTCAGAGTCAGAATTACTGGGTACATTTTATAAGGCTACATGCAAAACATGTCGTAATCACCCGCCACCGAAACAAGCTCTTCCCATTTAGTCACAAGATCCCGTAGGCAGCATACACTCATAATTTTTTCATATCAATACCTCAGGGATCATTTTATGCAATATATTTTTCAAATTTTGAACGAAATGCAAGCATCTCATTGGACGATTAGGTCGGACAAACTGTAAATTAAAAGGGGCCTCCTTATTGACTGTCTGAACAAATTTTTTAAAAACCAGTCTAAATATCACAAAAGCACGTAATAATTGTCCAATTCTCGAAAAGTTGCGTTTTCAAATGTTTCCTTTTCTATTGAGGGATGTGAAAGTAAATGCATTTTTCAATTTGACAGAATGATATCTTATTTATAAAAATAAGCCAAGTAATAAAACATTTATATGTAAAATAGAAAAGTACCTGCTGAAAAAAATATTGAATTTTCGTGATTTTTCTCCTACACTGTCTGAATTTTAATCACAATTTAAAAGAATTTTGAAAATAAATGAAACTGAAAATAATTCCATATTTGAGGAGATGATAATTTTTTTATATGGTTACACTTTCCACTGTGATATTCAACACTATTTTGAAACTTTTGCAAACTTAGGTAATCTTATGTGTGCCTACACAATATTTTCCACTGGCTTTTACAGGAGTTTTCTGTCTCTGGTTAAAAAGACTTTGGTCTGATCTGCTCTGCTTACAAAGGTGTCAAGACACGTCTATATGAGGCAAAGTGTTAAATTACTTTTAATATAGTTACACATATACGAGTTTTAATATGATTAGTGTCATCCTACTTATTTCGATTGCAGAATGTAGAATTAAAATGTATACTAGAATCATACTGAAATAATAATATCTAGGATGATAAAGTGTATCTACCACGCCCATGAGTTGTGGATAAGGAAACCCCAACCGAGGTTTGAGATACGTCCAAAATCGAGGCTTGTCCAGGTTTTTGGACGTATCTCAACCCGAGGATGGGATTTCCTTATCTACAACTCAATGGGTGTGGTAGATTTATTTTCTCACCTACCAACGGTCATTTACACAAGACCGCATTACGGTGTTTCTATTTATAGACTATGCAAAACAAAATAAACCATAAAAAAATTCAGTTAACAAGATGCCACATTTTATTTAAAATCTAAATAATAAACAAACTAGAAAAATATCTCCAACGACTGAAATATAAATTCACAACATTTGTGAATCCATTTAAGTGTTGTTTTACTCATATTGTGTACCTGTAAGACAGTCAGCTGTACGAGACAAGCTCTACGAGATAAGATTATCTCACACGGGTAAATTTTGGTAAACTCTGTCCGATAGGTGATAAAAACATATCCCGTGTCGCACTGTCGTCAGTATGGATGCTATTTCTTTCTGGAACAAAAATTTGAAAATAAATATGTCAATCGAAATCCGTCATTGTCATTATTGATAAACGTTTTTAAATAAAACATAACTTTAGTGTTTGACTTATGCATGTAACATCTAATCTTATGAGTAGCATACATATACAAATATAAGGTCATATATCATACGAGCAAATGCTTAAGAACTGAAAACAATGCTGTATGGAGAATATAGTCTTCATACTAAAAGAAATTATCATTAATTGTACTACTATACGTACAATAGAACAAAGTGCGGTAGAAGAAATAATACGGATTGAAGATTGGCGTTAGCATAGACATATGAATTAGAAATTAAAAAAAAAAGTTAAAAAAATGATATTACTGGCTGAATTTAACTTTTCTCCTATATATAGCTGGTATTTGCATAATAGACAAATCTATATTAATTTACAGTTATAATTCTATAAATTTAAACATGCTAGGATTTTTATCATAATGTTTCATTATATGTTGAAATCTTAGTTCATTTCTTAGTTGCATTTTAGAACAAAGTGATACTCGTCTTTATTTGCCATAGAATTGCATAGTAATCATATAATATATATGTGTACGTGAGTTACATGTCTGGCTGTTCATGCACTGCACACAGACGCTCAACATTTTGACTCGGCATTGATTGAGATATTAATCAATAGCGATGCTAATACATTTTTTGCATAATTGACTTGTAATTATAAAATGCTTTATTTCAACGTACCTTGTGTGCCTCCGTAAATAAATATTGTAATAAGCAACTTTTCTTTCTTGGACATATTCAAATGTATTAAATTTGACGAATGTATTGTGTACTGCTTATGAAATGGGTTCAATCCCGTCAAGATGATAATGGTATATACACATGGAACCATTGTTTGGCGGTCATTATACTGCATGGTGTCAAGCCACTTGTCTACGACATGATGCCTCAGTAATGCAGGCCTTCTTTTTCATATAGATGAAGTATCTTAATGATTAAACCACTATTGTGAGACGCCCGTTTCTCTCTCAAGGGCCAGGATTGGGTGATTGAGTGAATCACATATATGCAGACGTTGGAAGAGGAATAAAGCCATTTGTATAATGCCTCTTTAATACAGATGTTGGGTGAGGTATAATGCCACTTGTACACGGACGTTAGTTGAGGTAAAATGCCACTTCAATACAGACATTGGGTGAGGTATAATGCCACTTCAATACAGACAGTGGGTGAGGTATAATGCCACTTCAATACAGACATTGCTTGAGGTATAATGCCACTTGTATACAGACATTGGGTGAGGTATAATGCCACTTCAATACAGACATTGGGTGAGGTATAATGCCACTTGTACACGGACATTGGGTGAGGTATAATGCCACTTGTATACAGATGATAGATGAGGTATAATGCAACTTGTACACGGACATTGCTTGAGGTATAATGCCACTTGTACACAGACATTTGGTGAGGTATAATGCCACTTCAATACAGACATTGGGTGTGGTATAATGCCACTTGTAACGACATTGTGAGGTATAATGACTTGTAACGATGGAGACATTGGGTGAAGTATAATGCCACTTGTATACAGATGATAGATGAGGTATAATGCCACTTGTACACGGACATTGCTTGAGGTATAATGCCAATTGTATACAGACATTGCTTGAGGTATAATGCCACTTGTATACAGACATTGGGTGAGGTATAATGCCACTTGTACACAGACATTGGGTGAGGTATAATGCCACTTGTACACAGACATTGCTTGAGGTATAATGCCACTTGTATACAGACATTGCTTGAGGTATAATGCCACTTGTATACAGACATTGCTTGAGGTATAATGCCACTTGTATACAGACATTGGGTGAGGTATAATGCCACTTGTATACAAACATTGATTGAGGTGTAATGGTAATTGTACACAGACATTGGGTGAGGTATAGTGCCACTTGTATACAAACATTGATTGAGGTGTAATGGTAATTGTACACAGACATTGGGTGAGGTATAATGCCACTTGTATACAGACGTTCGGTGAGTTATAATGTAACTTGTACAGTATAGTATCTGTGCCACTTGGATTTGATGGCTATTCAGGTTGGAAAACTAACTTGGAATGATTGTGCACTTCACATATTGACCCAATCCCAACACAGGCATAACGTCCATGTGTAACATACTTTTCTTTCAAGTTCCTGAAGTTCCAGTGGTAGTATACATTGCCTAAGACACCATTAGCTCTCACTTTAAGAGTCCTCCTTCGGCAATCTAAGGTTCTTTCACGGCATTTGAATTTTAGACCCAGGAACTATTCAGCGTGACTTAAACTTGTGCCTAATCTATGTACAGTAAAAATTAAGCCATACATCTCGATTGTTACCTGTATATCTAAATAAATTTATTGTGATGTCTGGTGAACTCCAATGTAGAGTGTTATTATCACGCTTGGTTCGAACAACTACTATATTTTGTGGACAATTTTGATATCATAAGAGTGCTTATGTGCCGAAATAAGCCATATATAATTCAGACATTTTCTTTCATTCCAATGGTCAAGGGGCACATCTTATCTTCTCTGTGTGTGTGTGTGTGTGTGTGTGTGTGTGTGCGCGCGCGTGTGTGTGTGTGTGTGTGTGTGTGACATATACCATAAAAGTAGAATTGTATCTCATTTAGAAGGAAAACATTTTGTATCCCGTGGCTCAGTACATTCAGTATTCATACTTAATGCTGAAATCCGCCATTTAATTAACTTCCATATTTTACTTGTAATAGTTATTTTCATTATATATTCACCAATGTTCTTCTTGCACCTTATAAGTTAATTTATTTTGCAAAAGGTGACATATAGGCCCGTTGGGCCGGGTGTATTTTGCATTTGTACATGAAATGTGTTAATATATATATATATATGTACACATGTCACTATAATAAAAGATTATCTTATCTTATCTTATCTTAATGCTGTGCACGTGCACATACCCATTCATTACTATCGCATTGAAAGCAGATTAGGGTGACTCATACTTACATGCACAAAACGGGTCCTCTTAACAGTGGCCTCAATTGAGAGGTGGTCTAAAAATAGAGGTGGTTTTTATATGGATGTTTTACTGTAGTTGCTAGGCAACAGAAACCACACAATTTAGTCTCGCACCTCTATCCACACGACAAAAAGCGATGGGTTCCTAAAAATCTAACCCATAACCATCCAGGTTTTTCTACTTTACAAGTTAGGCTACATAAAAGCCGCACCAGGCTAATTGCATTCTACTTCTAGATAGGTTTTAGTGCCATCTTCTCATGTCCGAGGCACTGACGATCGTGTACAGCGTGCGGGTTGATCTGGTGTTTTTGACTGATTGCATTAACTTGGGTTTTCTTACATATAGGTTTAGTGTAGGTGAGGGTAACATATTTGTGAAGTAAAACATATGAACACAGTATATGGACCTTCTCCGGTTTATATAAAAGTATTCTAATTCAATACTGTAAAATCATAATTTCTTGACATTAAACTTCATTAATTATGTACTTAAGGGAATTTCGTGGGTATATTTATATGTGGATTCCTGTGCTAGAAAACGTAGTGAACATATAAAGAATGGTTTTCATTGGAATTAATATTCATGGAATAAAACCTACATAAAATCAATTAAAATTAGTGTTCCACAAAAATTAATGATTTCACAGCAATTACATTTACAATCCAGTGGCTTCAGTGGAATTCCATGTGATAAATGTTGCCTATTTACACAAAACGGGATGTGGATTTGTTTGTAAGCAGTTAATATAGCCCGGCTCGAATTCCTTCATCAATACTTAGCACTAAGTAATTAATACTTTAAATCTTTAATTAGACAGAAGCATGCATTTCATCTTTCCAGTTTTTAGGAATAATTCAAGAACATGACTAAGTTGAGATAAATCATTAATTTAATAACAAACAATATTTATCAGAAATGAAATATCTAGGTATTTATATTAGAGAAACAAGAACAATAAAATATGCCCCTAAAAATTCAAGTACATGTATTACTTTAGTTCAAAGTAATGATGGTGGAAGTCGAACCTGGTAATGAAAGGATAATAATCCCTTGGCCAGTGTAAAGAGGGGAAACTGTTGTCCGTGAAAGTTCATGAGGCATACACACTGCAACAGATAGGTGGAAAATACATAACAGAAAACCATTTAGCTACGTTATGCAATCTATTAAGCATTGATAAATCATTCATAGTGAGATGCAGACAATCTATAAACAGGACTGATTAGCAGTTATTAATACTGATTAATCTGATCTATTTCATTATCAATTCAAGTAAAACTGTTAAATTATATGTTGCATTTGGTATTGTTTACTGTATACAAATCATTTGTCATATATGTGTAAGGATGATGCTTATATAAATATTGTATACACAGTTTTGAACATCATTAAACCAAGAAATGACCTACGTATTTTCTTCTTCAATTACAAAAATTCAAAAATCAAATATGATTTATATTTTATTTTCCCATACTTTTTCTCTTAAGAAAATGAGTTTTGAGCACATATCTTGGTCATGTAAAGTATCAAATAAAAATTAATTCATCTAAAACATTTAAAACAAGAGGGCCATGATGGCCCTGGATCGCTCACCTGGTATCATTAGGCTATGTAAAATCAAGCGACCCCTGGGGCAGAGCCAATTTTGACCCCAGGGTCCACTCTTACACATCAGCTTACATTACATTCACCTCTGTGGTGGGCTCAGAAAGTAGTTCCAAATATATTACGTCATCCAGACCGTTGTTCAAATATTTAATTTAAAGGAGAATAGATAGGCCCCTTAAACTAAGAAATATATATAAATAGCACCACTGATCCTGATCGAAATGATCATTAAAATTATAAATTATGAAAATAAAAAACTTGCTTTAAAATACGATATCCGACTGAACCTGTAAATATTTACATTTGCAGACGAGCGTTTGCGGATTGTTCCCATCGGCGAAATAAGAAAATAGTTCCGATAATAACAACTGAAATTAATATTTCATATAGTTTTATTATGATTCAAAAAGTATTTATTCAATGTTTCTATACTTTAAGTCCATAAAATACACTTAAAATCCGCGTTAAATGAGTGTTTTCTGTTTTGACAGGATTCTTGTCATTGAGCCCGTTGCAGAGATGTTATGTGAGGAACGAACGAAAACTCTGCATGGAGATTGCCCAGGGTCATGATTTGAACAAACTTGGTAGAGGTCTATTAGCCCATGTTACATACCAAATATCTTAACTCC
>CM037783.1:54176949-54226949 GCA_021229015.1 Solen grandis
AACCAATATAAACATACATTTTATCGATGCTGAATGTCCCTTTTGGCGCCTCTGAATCGAGTCGTCTGCACAAATGCGTATTTTTGATAGACCAGACTAGGCATGTACAATGCATAGTCCTATCAATGAGCCGCTCAGCGCGACATGCTATTTTTGTATTGGGTGTCACGCTTATCTATGGTGGCATATTTCTGCCAGCCACTTATCCACTTAGCTATGTCGAAACTTTTCTGAAAAATTGTCACACAGTCAGTTAGTATCTGGCAAGAAGAACATTTTCGTGTTATCCTCTTAGGTATCTTAACAGAACAAAACTGTCTGTTAGTGCCCACTACTGCCAGCCATATATTCACTTAAGATAACTGGATATCTCGCCTTTTTTCAAGTTAGTCAGTTAAATTATGTGGATAACAAGCATTTTTTCACATAATTATCTGGAAAAAGGCATGATATCCAGTTAAAATAAGTGAATATGTGATTGGCAGTAGTGGGCACTAACAGACAGTTTAGTCCTGTTAAGATACCAGATCACCAGATACAATGATTTCAAATTTCAAATATGACTGACTCAAATTTCAAAATTTGTAATGACGTACTTTAGTGCACAGGTCGGCCTTTTCTTAGTTCTTATGCCGGGGATTGCCGAATAGGTCTATAGCTATTTATCAAACTGTGTGGAGATTGGCTATTTATAATACTGAAAAGAGAGAAAAAGTTATAAGGATCGAAGAGCACCCGTACCGGTACTTGGATAGACAGAAGGAATCAAAGGGGTGGACATTGTGAGGAAAGGACTTATGACGCATATTTAATAAATTGGTTTAAAATATAATTTTGACTGTATGTAAAAACTGATCTATATTTATTTCAGAAATTAAAAAACAAAAACAAATTTCATTTTAATCATTTATTAAAAAATACTCGTATAAAGATTTAATATTAAAAAAAAAGACATTTAAAATTAATTAAAAAAAAAAAAAAAAATAATATATCTATATTTATATTAGATGAAATATTTATATTAAATGAAACACTTTGTCTGAGACAGGGGTATATCAACAGATGACTGGAATTCTGTACCTCACAATGTTTTGATTACACTATACACATAAACAGTTTAAATCAGTAAAATCCTATCAATCTTTCATAAACACTATTTCTATAAATAGCGTGTTACTTCTAAACCTGAACAGCAATTCTATACTAGATGGTGAGTTCAAGGTAGCTAAATATCCTACTGAAAAGGGAAGTAAAGTTAAGCCGTGTACTATCCAGACAGAGGGAATCAAAGACGAAGGGGTGGACATTGTGCGGAAAGGACTAGTGAGTGACTGTGCGTAATTATTTAATAAATTGGATAAAAACGTATGATTTTTACAGTAAGTAAAACTGATTTATATTTATTTTTTAATTTAAAACATAGATCTAACGTAAATATTAAATCAAAGGACCGATAGTCCTGAGAGCTGCCAATTGAAAAATATTAGGGCTTTCATTAAGACTTTCTGTGATCTTAATTTTAACTTAATGTTCATTTTTCAGATTCAAAAGTACAGGACCGAAAGTGATGAATCCAGGAAGAAATGGTGCTATTGGTGGTGTCAATCCACGTAACCAGACGATTCCTTGGGGGTCAGGAGTAAACCAGACAAGTGGCGCAACCGCAGCAAGACCAATTAACAATCCAGGTCGATATAGACATTTATTTGACACCCATTACTAAATTGTCTTTTCACATCATCACATAATGTCGTCTTTTTTTTTTCACAGCCGTAAAGAGATACAAACCATGCATGTTTTAAATATACAAAAATATACATGTATATTTATAAATACGTGGTAAATTGTCTCAAGACAAAATCGTGATCTTTTATGCAGTCATGTCCCCTTAATTACTTTTAACACGTTGGAAATGTGTCAGGATTTATCAAAATTAATTTAATTGAAAAATAAATACTGTCAAAAATAGCAAAATAAAAAACAACAACAAGAACAACACTAGAAGTCGTTTGTTTAAGATACAAACGAAGCGGCTTTCCGTTTGCTTATTTCAAAGGTATTAAATATATAAGTTAAGACAAAAAAATGGAATAATGATGCATAATAATGTATGATTTATTACGTAAATCATCATTATCTTAAATATATACTTACGATTATGTTCAAAAATAAGCTTTATTTCTTTTTTTTCTTTTTTTTTTCATTTTCATCTTCTTAAGAAGATATTGAGAAAGCATAAATGGATCTAATTTGATTATGCAACCGTTTTCTATCATTCAGAAAAAAAAAAAAGGAAAATTTTAAGATAATTATATCCCCAAGAATTGTTTTCTTACGTTATTCAATTGATTTTTTTTTTTTTATTCGTTATTTAATTTTTTTTGTAAGCATATACTTAACATGTTTTTAATTTGATCCACAATTGCAATTGTAAAAAAAAAAAAATTTAAATTTTTTTTAACCTTTAAATTGATTGAGTTTTACATTTGCAAAATTAGATGGAAACAAAGGCAGAGGTGTAAGCAAAATAATGATAATAATTTCTTATTTCTATGTAATTAACATTATAAACGTCTTGAAACTTTCAGCTATTCATTTGCTTTGTATATTTGCTTATTTTTACAGATTTAGAAAAAGAAACCGTTAAACATTTAGAAAACATAAAAAATCGATAGGAAGATATACACGTATTTGTCATTTTCTTCAGGTTTGCAGAAAGCCGTGATAGCAAATGCAATAAGATATCCGTAAAGGTTTTCTGGCTCAAGTATAGTTATACTAATTCATCGTAAATGCGACTCATTTACTCAAAAACGTATCACAATTCACTATTCAACGCAGGCATTCATTCCTGCAAAAGAACAATCGGGTCTTGCTCAACCAACCCAATGACAACTTACATTTCTTTCTGCAAATTAATAGATTTCCATGAATTAGCCCTTTTACGAAAAACATGAATAAGTCATGTTTGATAATGTAATCACTTGAAATTTTCTGGACTTTTTGCGCATGTTAAGGTACGGCATTATTACTTAAAAGTAATTATTTAAAAGTAATATATACTATCTTTTGATCTTTTTAATATATATTTTGGTTACACATCAATGCTGTCATAAACAAGTTACACAACATAAATTCTTTAAGGTATGCTTAAGATTGGCATCAATACTCATGACGCTGGAGCGCGAATACGTATTGCAATGTATGATTTTTATATTTTATTGACGTCAAAATCAAGTAACTAAAGAAAAAATATCTTTTTTGCAAGGACATGTTCAGCTAACGTTCTATTAATCAAGCAAAAAAGTATTTTCGAGAATCCGAACAGGTTTGTTTTCACATTTTCAAGTAGGCATTCCATCAAACATGAATAACTGCCATGTTTGATGACGTAATCACTTGAAATTTTCAAGACCTTTTTTTTACTTTAAGTTCATTGGTCTAATTGGCGATTTTATATGATTTTTCAAAATAATTCTTGCTTAAGTATGCATGACGTCATAATCACGTGACAAATCAAACATTTATTGCAGTATGCATCACTTCAATTTTAACTCTATCAATTCTGAAGATAGAATTAAGATTGACTTTAAATTCATGATACCAGAGCGAAAGGAATCTTTAAAAAGATTTTTTTTGTCTTTTTGATGACGTCATATCTACGTGACTATAAAGAAAATCATTCAAAAAAAATATATATAAACTTTTATGCCGTTATGCTGTCCAATTTTCATGCTTGTAACGCATTAGGGGGCTTTGTAACATTTAATTTAATTTTTGACCAAAGTTCGAAACTCGGTATTGCCATGAAATCTTAATCTTTTCGAAATTGGCAATTTAAATGCCAAGGTGGACATCTACATCCTAAAATACATCTTTTGTAAAAAAATCAAGATAATCGGACCAATATTGAAGGCTCTAGATCGAAAAAACTTTTGAAGCTGACGTCAAATCTGACGTCATATGACGCCAATGAAAATTGAAAATGATTGAAAAAAAAACTGCATTTTCAATTTCATCAAAATTGACTTAAAATGTATGATGCCAGAGCGAGAGAAATCTTTGGAAAAAATAGGATTTTGTCAATTAAATGACCTTTCAGAGAAAATAAAGTAGACCTATGGGCCAATAGGCTGTCCAATTTTCATGCTTCTATCTCATCAGTAGCCTTTGTAACATTAAATAATAGTTTTAGGACCAAAGTTTGAAACTCGGTTTTGCCATAAATTCTTAAATTTTTCAAATTTAAAAATTTGAAAGATAAGGTGCACATCTACATCATAACATACATCTTCTGTGAAAATATCAAGATAAAATATCAAAAAATAAAGGCTCTAGAGCGCGAACAAATTTTTGAAGCTGACGTCAAGTCTGACGTCAATTGACGTCATTGAAAATTAAAAATTATTGAATTTAAAAATTTATAAGTTTTTGCAACATCTGCTTTTTATAGTATATATAGAAGATGACATAATAGATAATCTGTCCAAATTGCAACTTTCTATCTCCTCTATTTCTATATAAAATAGCACAAATAGAACACATTCTGTGAATTTTAATAAAAGTCCGCCCATATCTTGCACATGTAGTTTACATACAACATTTATACTATGTCATATGACATGAAAGAAAAATGAAACAGTGTTAAAATGTAAGTTTCTAACTTTCATCACACATAGAATTTCATCACTCCAGCTCAGTTGTAACCTTGTTTAATTTTAGCCTCATTAGGAAGAAGTATTGAATATTTGTATAGTGCTATATCCTTTCGACACCTGTAACGTAGTTAATCGTATTTAGCGATTTTGGCGTGTTTGGGCTTCCGTAGTTTTGCCATAAATTCCTGGAATTTCGAACTATGGTGATATTTTGAAAGGTAGCATCCCAGCCTACAAACTGATGCAATATGAATATCGTTAGCATAACAATGCAGTTTTTAGATGGTCTAAAATGTGGGGCTGCGTGTGAATTTTTCAAGGCTTGCAAACTGCTCGCTAGCTATATAGTGTTGCAAATACGGATTTTTGTCTTGTGCCGTTGTACATGTATTAACTTCAATGCTTATTTTGGAAACAGTCAACATTCGACAAAAAAAAAAAAAAATCAAGATATAGCCCATCAATTGCAATTTGATATTTTTTTTTTTTTTTTTTTTTTTAAGCGTTGCGCAAGTATTTAAGCTTGGTGACCCCGCGCGTGACCTTTTCCATATTTTTATGATGCATGATTATGAAATATCTTATTTTCCATGTAACTTTCTTATATGAAGTCCAATTTCAATAAATTTGGTACCGTTAGAAAGTTCTTAAAACATGCTACATTTTATACGCATAATGTATAAACTTATCTTCAGTCATTTCTGAGATATTGACTGTTAAACCTCAAGAAAACAGCATATTATCAGCAAAATTAGCTTCATTTCATTTAGTTTTTTTGCTTATAACTTTGTATTGCGTAAACCAATTTTAATAAACTAAATATTTTTGGAAACGTCAATTATTCAGCTATAATTCTTATTCATACATATATTTGCAAAAATCGATATTTATTGAGATATGGCTACATATATGCAGTAGGGGTGAAATCAAAATTTCCTCACGTGCCTAATAACCCATAAAAATTTCATCGTCCTAGGACTATTGGAACATATTAAAATAAGCGTTTAGTTAGGAAGAAGAAAAGAATAATAATAATAAACAAATGGCGTCACGTGACGTCATATGACGTTCATTTTCAAATAATTGTTAAGACACCCAGAGACCTACTAACTGACAAAATTTCAACTTTCTATCTCAAATCGGACAATTTTTATAAGTATTTAAATATTGACGTCATTGGTTCGAATCTTGGATCCGCCATATATGCTTGGACTTTTCGAATTTTGAAAAACGGACACCGGTATACACAATAAGAACTTAATATACACATTATGTGAAAATTTGATAAAAATCGGCCGATTAATAATGGCTCTGGACCGTGTACAAACTTTCTTAGTCAATTTCAAAAGTGACGTCATATGACGTCATAGACTTCTGAAAATCATTGAAATCGAAATTTCAGCATCTGAAGCATTCGACATTAAATTTTCATTGCCCTTCGAAAATTTCAATATATAGAAATAATCTTGTTAGAATTAGAAATTCATTATCATATAATGACATCACGTGACGTCATATGACGTTTATTTTCACAAAATGTTTAAGACTCCCAGAGACCAATATACTGAGCCAATATCATCTTTCTATCTCAAATAGGACCGATTTTATAAGAATTTGAAAATTTACGACCTTGGTTCGAATCTTGGAATCGCTATAGAACTTTGGACTTTTCGAATTTTGAAAAACGGACACCGGGATGCACAACTAGAACTTAATATACACATTATGGGAAAATTTGATGAAAATCGGTTCATTAATAATGGCTCTGGACCGCGTACAAACTTTTGTAGCTTATTTCAAGTGTGACGTCATATGACGTCATAGAGATATGAAAATCATAGAAATCAAAATATCATCTCTTGGAGAATTTGACATCAAAATTTCCTTGTCCTTGGACCATATTAACATATATAGTTATGTGTTTAAAAATTTGAAATTTGATGACGTCATATGACGTCACAAGACGTGCATTTTCACAAAATATTTAAATCTATCGGAGATCTATATACTGACAAAATATCAACATTCTGTCTCATTTAGGGACGATTTTATGAGCATTTATCAATTTGACGTCCTTGGTTTGAATCTTGCATTCGCCATAGAACTTTGTGCTTTTCGAATTTTGAAAAACGGACACCGAGATGCACAACTAGAACTTAATATACACATTCTGTGAAAATTTGATAAAAATCGGTTTATTAATTATTGCTCTGGACCGCGTACAAACTTTTGTAGCAATTGCCAAGTGTGACGTCATAATGACGTCGTAGGCATTTGAAAATTATAGAATCTTTTAATTACGTATATGAATAATATGCCATCGAAATTTCATTCTCCTAGGACGATTGCAACATATGAAAATCCTTGAGGAAGAAAAGAATAATAATAATAATAATAATAATAATAATAATAATAATAAACAGAACAAACCCAATAGGACTTTCTGCTTTAGGCAGAAAGTCCTAATAACTAGAAGTCGTTTGTTTAAGATACAAACGAAGCGGCTTTCCGTTTGCTTATTTCAAAGGTGTTGAATATATAAGTTAAAACAAAGAAATGGAATAATGTTGGCTAATATTGTTTAATTCAATACGTAAATCATCATTATCATAAATACATACTTATGTTCAAAATTAAGCTTTATTTTTTTTTTTTTTTTTCATTTTCATCTTCTTAGGAAGATATTGAGAAAGCATATATATGGACCTTATTTGATTACGCAACAGTTTACTATCATGCAGAAAAAAATACTAATACAATCCTCAAGTTTTTTTTCTTACGTAAGCCAATCAATTTTAAAAGGTTTTTTATTCTTTATTTAATATCTTTTTCTTCGTAAGCATATTACTTAACAAATATTCATTGCAATTTGACCCACAATTGAAATTTTAAAAAAGAAAAAAAATACTTTGAAATCCATGACTTTCAACCTTTAAATTGATTGAGTTTTACATTTGCAAAATTAGATAGAAACAAAGGCAGAGGTGTTAGCAAAATTATAAAAATACTTTCTTATTTCTATGTATTTAACGTTATAAACGTCTTGAAACTTTCAACTATTCATTTGCTTTATATATTTGCTTATTTTTTACAGATTAATAAAAAGAAACCGTTAAACATTTAGAAAACATAAAAAATTAATAGGTAGATCTACATGTATTTGTCATTTTCTTAAGGTTTGCAGAAAGCCGTCAAAGCAAATGCAATAAGTTATCCATATAGGTTTTCTGGCTCTAGTATAATTTTACTAATTCATCGTAAATGCGACTCTATTAGAAAAAAATGTACCACAATTCACTATTCAACGCAGGCACTCTTTCCTGCAAAAGAACAATCGGATCTTGCTCAACCAACCCAATGACCGCTTTCATTTCTTTCTTCAAATTAATATATTTTCATGAATTAGCCCTATAAAGAAAAACATGAATAGGTCATGTTTGATAACGTACTCACTTGAACTTTTCTGCGCATGTCACGGCACGGCAATATTACTTATTTAAAGTTAATATGTCCACTCTTATGGTTTCTTTTAAATGTATTTTGCTTACAAATCAATGTTGTCATAAACAAGTGACACGACATAAATTCCTTAAGGTATGCTTTAGATTGCCACAATACTCATGACGCTGAAGCGCGAATACGTATTTAAATGAATGATTTTAATATTTCAACCACGGCAAAATCAAGTGACTAAAGAAAAGTATCTGTTTTGGAAGGACATGATTAGCTAACATTCTATTAATCCAGAAGAAAAATGTATTCGAGAATGTGAACAGGTTTGTTTTCACATTTTCAAGTAAGCGTTCCATCAAACATGAATATCTGCCATGTTTGATGACGTAATAACTTTAAATTTTCGTACCCTTATGAACGTACTAATTTTCGACATTTTTGAAAAGTTTAAGTTCATTGATCTAATTGGCGATTTTATATGAATTTTTAAAATAATTCTTGTTTTAGTATTCATGACGTCATAACCACGTGACAAATCAAACATGCAGTATGCATCACTTCAATTTTAACTCTATCAATTCTCAAGATTTCAATTAAGACTGATTCAAAATTCATGATACCAGAGCAAGAGAAATGTTAAAAAATGCCTTTTTGTCTTTTTAATGACGTCATAACCACGTGACGTAAAAGAAAATCATTCAGAAAAAAGAATGTAAACCTCCATGCCGATATGCTATCCAATGTTCATGCTTCTAACGCATCAGGGGGCTTTGTAACATTAAAATGTAATTTAAGGACCAAAGTTCGAATCTCAGTTTTGCCATGAAATCTTTATATTTTCAAATTTGGAAATTTGAATGCCACGGTGCAAATCTACATCCTAAAATACATCTTCTGTGAAAATATAAATATAATCGGACCGAAATTGAAGGCTCTAGAGCGCGAACAAAATTTTGAAGGTGACGTCAAATCTGACGTCATTTAACGTCATTGAAAATTAAAAATAAATGAATTTATAAATTTAAAGATTTTAATCGCTACAATACAATTTTCGAAAAGATTGAGTCAAAAGTCTTGATACCAGAGGGAAATAAATTTTTTAAAAAGTTGCTTTTTGTCGTTTTTATGACGTCATAATCACGTGACTTAAGAAAAAATCCTTTCAGAAATAGAAAGAAGACCTCTAGGCCGATATGCTGTCCAATTTTCATGCTTCTAACGCATCAGGGGGCTTTTTAACATTAAAATCTAATTTTAGGACCTAAGTTCGAATCTTGGTTTTGCCATGGTATCTTTATATTTTCGAATTTGGAAATTTGAATGCCACGGTGCAAATCTACATCCTAAAATACATCATCTGTGAAAATATCATAAAAATCGGACCAGAATTGAAGCCTTTAGAGCGCGAACAAATTTTTAAAGCTGACGTCAAATCTGACGTCATTTGACGTCATTGAAAATTAAAAATAAAGGAATTTATAAATTTAAAGATTTAATCGCTACAATACAATTTTCAAAAAGATTGAGTGAAAAGTCATGATATAAGAGCGAAATAAATTTTTAAAAAAGTTGCTTTTTGTCGTTTTTATGACGTCATAATCACGTGACTTAAGAAAAAATCCTTTAAGAAATAGAAAGAAGACCTCTATGCCGATAAGCTGTCCAATTTTCATTCTTCTAATGCATTAGGTTCCCTTGTAACATTAAAATATAAATTTAGGACCTAAGTTCGAATCTTGGTTTTGCCATAAAATCTCAATTTTTTTCAAATTTTGAAATTTGAATGCCAGGGTGCACATCCACCTTCTAAAATACATCTACTGTGAAAATATCAAGAAAATCAAACCAGAATGAAAGGCTCTAGAGCGCGAACAACCTTTTGAAGCTGACGTCAAATCTGACGTCAATTGACGTCATTGAAAATTAAAAATTATTGAATTTAAAAATTTGTACTTTTTTGTCGAAGCATTTTAATTTTCATGTTGCTTGACCATTGGCAACATATATAAATTAACTCTTGAATTAGGTTGGAAGAAAAAATAATAAAAAAAAAAAAAAAAAAAAAAACCCAATAAAATAAAACTAGAAGTCGTTTGTTTAAGATACAAACGAAGCGGCTTTCCGTTTGCTTATTTCAAAGGTATTAAATATATAAGTTAATACAAAAAAAATGGAATAATGATGCATAATAATGTATGATTTAATACGTAAATCATCTTTATCTTAAATATATACTTACGATTATGTTCAAAAATAAGCTTTAAATCTTTTTTTTTTTCATTTTCTTCTTCTTAAGAAGATATTGAGAAAGCATAAATATGGATCTTATTTGATTATGCACCCGTTTTCTATCATTCTGAAAAAAAAAACAAAAAAAAAAAACCAAAAAAAAAAACAGGAAAATTTTAAGATAATAATATCCTCAAGAATTGTTTTTCTTACGTTATTCAATCGATTTTTTTTTATTCTTTATTTAATATTTTTTATTAAGATACTAATAGAGGGAAACAAAGGCAGAGGTGTAAGCAAAATAATGAACATAAGTTCTTATTTCTATGTAATTAACGTTATAAAAGTCTAGAAACTTTCAACTATTCTTTTGCTTTGTATATTTGCTTATTTTTACAGATTTAGGAAAAGAAACCGTTTAACATTTAGAAAACATAAACAATCGATAGGAAGATATACATGTATTTGTCATTTTCTTCAGGTTTTCAGAAAGCAGTGATAGCAAATGCAATAAGATATCCGTAAAGGTTTTCTGGCTCTAGTATAATTATACTAATTCATCGTAAATGCGACTCATTTACTCAAAAACGTATCACAATTCACTATTCAACGCAGGCATTCATTCCTGCAAAAGAACAATCGGATCTTGCTCAACCAACCCAATGACCACTTACATGTCTTTCTGCAAATTAATAAATTTCCATGAATAAGCCCTTTTACGAAAAACATGAATAAGTCATGTTTGAAAACGTAATCACTTGAAATTTTCTGGACTTTTCGCGCATGTTAAGGTACGGCATTATTACTTATTTAAAGTTAATATATACAATCTTTTGATCTTTTTAATATCTTTTGCTTACAAATCAATGTTGTCATAAACAAGTTACACAACATAAATTCTATAAGGTATGCTTAAGATTGGCATCAATGCTCATGACGCTGGAGCGCATTATGAATTAAATTAAAAAAAATTCAGCTAACGTTCTATTAATCCAGAAAAAAAGTATCTTCGAGAATGCGAACAGGTTTGTTTTCACATTTTCAAGTAGGCATTCCATCAAACATGAATAACTGCCATGTTTGATGAGTAATCACTTGAAATTTTCAAGACCTTATGAACGTACTAAGTTTCTACATTTTTTAAAAGTTTAAGTTCATTGGTCTAATTGGCGATTTTATATGATTTTTCAAAATAATTATAGTTTAAGTATGCATGACGTCATAATCACGTGACAAAACAAACATTTCTTGCAGTATGCATCACTTCAATTTTAACTCTATCAATTCTGAAGATATAATTAAGATTGACTTTAAATACATGATATCGGAGCGAAAGAAATCTTTAAAGAGACATGTTTTTTTTGTCTTTTTGATGACGTCATAACCACATAACTAAAGAGAAATTCATTCAGAAAATAGAACGTAAACTTCTATGCCGATGTGCTGTCCAATTTTCATGCTTGTAACGCATCAGGGGCTTTGTAACATTTAAATTTAATTTTTGACCAAAGTTCGAAACTCGGTATTGCCATAAAATCTTAATATTTTCGAATTTGGCAATTTGAATGCCAAGCTGGACATCTACATCCTAAAATACATCTTTTGTAAAAATATCAAGATAATCGGACCTATATGGAAGGCTCTAGAGCGCGAACAAACTTTTGAAGCTGACGTCAAATCTGACGTCATATGACGCCAATGAAAATTGAAAATGATTGAATGTATAAAAAGATACTTTTTTATCGCTGCAATTTCAATTTCATTAAAATTGACTCAAAATGTATGATGCCAGAGGGAGAGAAATCTTTGAAAAAAATAGGATTTTGTCCATTAAATGACGTCATAACCACGTGACTTAAAAGGAAATCTTTCAGAGAAAAGAAAGTAGACCTCTGGGCCAATAAGCTGTCCAATTTTCATGCTTCTATCTCATCAGTAGCCTTTGTAACATTAAATAATAGTTTTAGGACCAAAGTTCGAAACTCGGTTTTGCCATAAATTCTTAATTTTTTCGAATTTAAAAATTTGAAAGATAAGGTGCACATCTACGTCATAATATACATCTTCTGTGAAAATATCAAGATAAAATATCAAAAAATAAAGGCTCCAGAGCGCGAACAAACTTTTGAAGCTGACGTCAAGTCTGACGTCAATTGACGTCATTGAAAATTAAAAATTATTTATTTATAAGTTTTTGTCGAGGCAATTTAATTTTCATGTTGCTTAGACACTGACAACTTACCGAAATTAACTCTTAGATTTGGTTGGAAAAAAAGGAATAATAATAAAAAAAAAAAACTATTTCAAATTTTTTTTTTTTGTAGGCTTTATGCATACTTTTGATATCGCTTTCCTATAACTTTACCAAGTTTAGTATTCTAGTTACCAAAATAAATGGCCTGAAAATCCCGACATTTCCATTGTAGCATATTTGAGTCTAGTTTTATAGGTATTCAAAATATAAGCAATTAAACTTAAACCTATTAATTCTGCATATCAAAATTCTTTTTTATATTTTCGTGTACAGTCTCGGGAATAAAAAAGTAAATGCTACCATGCAATAGAATCGTCGACGTGTGTAGCCTAGTGAGTTAAATTCCAATATCGTTTGTATATACGATCGAGACGACTGTATTACACAAAGTTACTCCATTTTGCGCCTTTAGATAACGGACAAATTCGCTTGCAGCGTCTTGAACGGATGACATGTGTTGATTATTTTGTTTCAAACGTCTACACTTATACACGCTCATGGTATCTCAAGCTGGCAATTAAATTACATTGTACTATAACATATATTTTCACATAGGTTATCATTTATCATAAATTTGGAATATAGCTTGTACAACATTTATCGATTGATGCAACAATAAAGTCGGGAAATTGCAATGTTTCAACAACGGTCTAAATGACATATGTCAAAACGCTCAAAGGATTGTGGGTAACGCATTTCTGCAACTGATATGTATATGTAACGTAAATAAAATGATTTGACAAAACATTAAATCATTGTCAACATTTGTTTAGTTTTTTTTTCTTGGGTTGAACGTCCCACCGACAGTATTTTAGTCATTTGGAGACGATGTCTACTTAATGCTGTTATAGTGCTGCCACAGTGCAGTATCACGCACAGGCTACCGGCGTGGGACCCCCAATGATACAAAGTAACAATTCAAAACACATTTTATAACAAAATTTCACAATTCAAGAAAATAAATTGATATCATAAAATAAGAAAAGGTATGTAACTCTCCGTTCAAAATCTATAGGTAAACTGACATGGTCGTATTCTGAGCTTCGTATCTGACACAATTTTCAGCCGATTTCAAATATGCCGGGCTTGTTCTACGCAGAAACAATAGGCCCCTTTGTTGCCGAGTCGATTTTCTATCTAAGATAAACTACAAAGACAATACACGTCACGAAACTCAATGGAAACTGTACTCGGACACGATGTGACCGAAGCAATGCATATCGCAGCCAATGCTTTTTTCAACGGCAACTTCACAGAAATACAATATTTCCAACAAATACCCATATTAAACAATAAATTATGTATTTATTTAATTCTCACAAGTAATGCTTTTTTCTAGAAGTCGCTAGTATCGATGCATTCCGCCATCATTCCACTGTTGCATTTTATTATGACTGGCTGCTACCATATTGAATTGGTTATCGGCTTTTGTGATGATTACAATATGACATTGGGGAACCAGCGATTATGGTAGCCGTCAGTCAAAACAAAATGCAACAGTGGAATGAGGGCGGAATGCATCGATTCTAACGACCTCTGGAAAAAATCATAACTTGTGAGAATTAAATAAATACATAATTTATTGTTTAACATGGGTATTTGTTGGAAATATTGTATTTCTGTATTTCGAACCCACGACCTCCCGCTCCCGAGGCGGACGCTCTAACCACTCGGCCACCCGGAACGGTACACTTGTTTAGCTAGTAATATCAATATGATATAAGTAAAAAGTTTTTTTCTTTCAATTTATATGACTACTACATATCTGTAAACTTACATTTTCCGAAAATGCTTCAATTAAGGTGAAAGCGAAAGTAGGATATTTTATGAAAATTTGAATTCGTATTTTTTATGTAACTTCCTTATTTTTTGATCAATTTCAAAACTCTAGGTGCCAAAATAATCGTCTTAAAATTCTCTACATTTCACTTGCTTAATGTGTTGACTTATTCCATATGAGTTTTGAGATATAAGCCGTGAATCTCTGACATGACGGCAAAATCGCTGAAATTCTACATGTTTAAATTCTTATTTTTGATGCAACTTCCTTATACTTTGATCAATTTCAAAACTTTAGGTACCAGAATAATTGTCTTAAAATTCTCTACATCTCACTCGCTTAATGTGTTGACTTATTCCATATGAGTTTTGAGATATAAGCCGTGAATCTCTGAAATGACGGCAAAATCGCTGAAATTCTACATGTTTAAATTCTTATTTTGATGTAACTTCCTTATACTTTGATCAATTTCAAAACTTAAGGTACCAAAATAATTGTCTAAAAATTCTCTACATTTCACACGCTTTATGTTTAGGAATATTTTTAATACTTTTTGAGATATAAGCTTTTAAACCTCAAGAAGAATGAAAAAATCACCAAAGCTATATGCACGAAATTCGTTTTTTCCCCATAACTCCATGAATCTTTGGCCAATCATTAAACATTAAGCATCAAAAGAACGGTCAAACATTGCTCTACAAATAATATTCATCATCATATTTTCAAAAATCAAAGATTTTCGAGGTATAAACTGTTAAACACACTGGGAGTTACCAAATGTTCATTTTTCCGCCATAACTCAACCGATTCAACCCCGATCATCAAAAACTAAATATCATCTGAAAGGTCTTTCTAAGCACTATAAATTATACGCATAGTGTCTCGATAGAATAATTACCGTTTTTGAGATATTTAAGGCCGAAGAAAAACCCGATAATTTATATATGACCTTGACCTTTGGGATTTTCCGGAAACAGAAGTAACATGCCTCCATAAAATCTAATACTGCATCTTCAGACAAAATTTCAAGCAAATCATACAAAAAATAAAGCCTACAGGGCTTAAAAACCGTTAAGTTTTTATACGAAAGTTTTATTAGCATTATGACGTCATGTGACGTCATATGGCGTACATCTTTTCAGAATATAAAGAAGATCTAGAGACTAATATTCAGTCAAAATATCAGCTTTCTAGTTCTTCTGGAAGCGATTTTATACGCATTTGAAATTTGACGTCATTAGTTCGAATCTTGGATTCGCCATAAAACATTTGCTTTTTCGAATTTGGAAACACGGACACCGAAAGGCACAACTAGAGCCTAACATACACATTCTGTGAAATTTTGATGAAAATCGGTCCAGAAATAATGGCTGTAGACCGCGTACAAACTTTTTCACCTGACGTCGAATCTGACGTTATATGACGTCATATGAATATGAAATTCATTGCATCCGAAAGCTCATGGTTTGAAATATATGCCATAAAATTTTCATTGCTCTGAGTCAATGGCAACACCTCAAAATTAACACAAATATAAGAGGAAGAAAAAAAGAATAATAAGAATAACTAGATTTCATTCGTTGATACGAATGATAGGACTTTCTGCTACATTTGTTAAACACTTAAAAGCTAAAAAAGTAAAAGGATATGAAATTCCAGCCATTAACTTGCTTTTGTATGACCATAACTTAAATAAACTTTGAAAAATATAACCGTTTAACTTGGAGGATATGGCAAAAGTGACTGAAAATCATTTTTTTTATATCGATTTATCTAACTTGGACTATTTTTATTATCTATGTTACAAATCAAATTTATTTAAATTGCTTACAATTCGAATTTCATCCTGTAATAATTGCCGAAAACCGCGTAAAAGCTTGTGTAGACAGCATCAAGTTTGATGTCATGTGACGTCATAGGCATAAGAAAATCAATGAAATGAAATATTAAGTATCTTGAATATATCAAGTAATTTTTTCATGCTCCTTACAACTTTGCAACATATAGAAATTAACGCGTAGATATATTAACATTCTTTTTGACCTTATGATGTCAAATGACATTAATCCTCACAGAATATGAATAAGTCTCAAAGACTAATATTCAGTCCAAATATCAACTTTCTAAATCATCTGGAAACGATTTTATATGTATTTGAAATTTGACGTCAATGGTTCGAAACTTGGATTCGCCATAGAACCATTGCTTTTTCGAATTTGTAAAAAGGGACCCGGGATACACATATAGAACGTTACATATACATTCTGTGAAATTTTGATGAAAATCGGTCCAAAAATAATGGCTGTAGACCGCGTAAAACCTTTTTGTCCTGACGTCAAATCTTACGTGATATAACGTCACATTAATATGAATTACATTGCATTCTAAAGCACATGTATTGATGTACATACCATTAGATTTCCATGGTCCTGGGAAGTAAACAACATATTTAAATTAACGCGTATATATCAGAAATTATTTTTGACCTTACGACGTCATATGACGTCATGTGACGTTCATCTTCATAGAATGTAAAGCACTCTTGGAGACTTATATACTATCCAAATATAAAATTATATTTCTAACTCATCTGGAAACGATTTTATACGCATTTTAAATTTGACGTCAATGGTTCGAATTTTGGATCCGCCATAAAACCTTTGCATTTTCGAATTTGGAAAAACGGACACCGGAATGTACAACTAGACTTTAACATACACATTCTGTGAAATATTAATGAAAATCGGCCCAGAAATAATGGCTGTAGACCGCGTACAAGCATTTTTAGAAGACGTCAAGTTTGACGTCAAAACACGTGATAGTCAAATAAAAATTATTGAAATGGAAAAATTTCTATCTTACGCATATGCTATTAAATTTTCAAGGTGCTCGAACGTAAACAACATATAAAAATTAACACATAAAAATTAGAAATTACCTTTCACCTCATGACGTCATATGACGTCATATGACGTTTATCTTCAGAGAATGTAAAGAAACCCTTGAGATTTATATTCTGTCCAAATATCATCTTTCTAGCTCATTTGTAAGCGATTTTATACGCATTTTAAATTTGACGTCAATGGTTCGAATCTTGGATTCGCCAAAGAACTATTGCATTTTCGAATTTTCAAAAGCGGACACCGGAAGGCACAACTAGAGCCTAACATACGCATTCTGTGAAATTTTGATGAAAATCGGCCCAAAAATAATGGCTGTAGACCGCGTACAAACATTTTTAGACGACGTCAAGTTTGACGTCAAAGCACGTCATAGTCAAATGAAAATTATTGAAATGCAAACAGTTCCATCTGAAGCATATGCTACTAAATTTCAAGGTGCTCGGACTTTTACAACATATAAAAATTAACACGTAAATATTAGAAATTACCTTTCAACTCATGACGTCATATGACGTCATATGACGTTCATCTTCAGAGAATGTAAAGTAACCCTTGAGACTTATATTCTGTCCAAATATCATCTTTCTAGCTCATTTGTAAGCGATTTTATACGCATTTGAAATTTGACGTCAATGGTTCGAATCTTGGATTCGCCATAGAACCATTGCCTTTTCGAATTTTGAAAAACGGACACCGGAAGGCACAACTAGAGCCTAACATACACATTCTGTGAAATATTGATGAAAAACGGTCCAGAAATAATGGCTTTAGACCGCGTACAAACTTTTTCACCTGACGTCAAATCTGACGTTATGTGACGTCATATAAATATGATATTCATTGCATCCGGAAGCTCATGGTTTGAAATATATGCTATAAAATTTTCATTGTTCTGAGTCAATGGCAACATATCGAAATTAACACAAATATAAGAGGAAGAAAAAAAGAATAATAAGAAGAAGAATAATAAAAAACAGTACAAACCCAATAGGACTTTCTGCCGAAAGGGCAGAAAGTCCTAATAAAAAAACAGTACAAACCCAATATGACTTTCTGCCGAAAGGGCAGAAAGTCCTAATAAACATAACAAACCCTATACGTTTTCCGCAGGTTGCGGAAAGCCGTAATAACAAACCCTATACGTTTTCCGCAGGTTGCGGAAAGCCGTAAAAAACACACAAGCAAAACCAAACGAAAAGAATAATTTTATCAGCGTTTACATTTTCACCGTTTCATTATCCCACTTTTCAGGGATTATGGAAATCCTGCAAGGAGAGCCATCATTACCGTTTAGTTCAGTTAATTCGATTGTTGCTGAAGAAACCGACAAAAAAGCAACCAGTGAGGTAAATGTTTGTACAATTATCCAAACTGAGATAAAGAATACTGCTATTTAAGTAATGGGAATAAACTGACCGATTTTCATTAACTTTTCTAATTCATGGCAATGTAAAGCGTCGAATTTAGTACCATTGATACTAAAATCATATTTTTCTTGTCTGGCTAACAACTTCGCTAGAAGTTGAGATGTACCAAATGACTTGCACAAATATGCATTACATCATGGGTAATGGATGGTATATAGATTACATGCATTTTCAATCTGAAAGTGTCTGTTGCGAATTTCCAGAAATACTTTCTACACTCAAGATGTTCTTAGCTTTAATTGTCTGTCGTGTCCATCATTACATTAATCGTTATATTCTGTTTCTTGATTGTTTGTTTGTTTGATGGCTTTAACGTCCCACTGAAAGTATTTCAGTCATTTGGAGACGATGTCTACTTGAGACAGATACAGTGCTACCACACTGCATTATCACGCCGTAGACATGTGGCATGATACCATACCCAGTCACATTATCCTGACACCGGGCCAATCAGTCCTGCAACTACCTTTATATGCTGGTACATGTATGTCGCGGCCTGAGATTGAACCCACGAGGCTCTGCTCTGCCACCGGGAATAGTATATTCTGTTTCTTGACTTCTATAGTAAAACAACGTCTTCCCATATTTCCAGTTAATGTTCGTTTCATCACACAAACAATACGTACGTAATCGTGTGGCGCTTGTAACGCACATCTTCATGAGTGAGGTTTTGTTTCCAAATTTAGTACAATTAAAACAAGTTTGCAGTATTTACTCAGTATTTTTTTTTTAAATCAGGACTGAGGAATAAACTTATTGTCATCCAAATGATTTTTTTTTCTGCTGAAAAATATTTAAGCAGCACCATTAAATATTAGACTATTAGACAGTGGTCAAACTTCCTGTCTGTTCTAAAATTTTGTTGTATTAGAGATACGTTTAAATGAATTTGCGCAAACGTTTGAAATCGGGTATAAAAAAATACTTCTTCAATAAAATCATTCAAAAGAAGAAACACCACATTTAGGGTGCATTTTTGTTTTATTTACCTCACCACTATTTCATATTTATCCGATACTTAGATAACTCTCTGAAGAATTAGAGAATTAATTGTGGTATAATTAGACTGCTCTATGCTAGTGACTTTATTTATTACCTTTGTTAGTTACAAAACAGCGTGTTTATTTATTTGAGGAAACTTCTTGTTTATATTTCTTTTTCAGTTATGTCCATCAACGTCCAGCTGGCGTTCATCGCAGTGAAAACGGAGTGACATTGAACATTAATATATTAAAATGATTGGTATGACCGTATTGAAATTATATTCCATAGCAATTTAAGCGCCGTACCACGTGTATATATACAGTACAGCGGAAACCTACAGCTATAGTGGCCAGTAAATGATACGTATTTAATACTTAGAAGCAGTCCCAGTTTTTGTAGGCAAAACGGAAGTCCTTTCTCGATCTATTATTAAACGATATAGGTCAACTGCTGAGAGACACAATAAAGTCCATGTGTTTGCTTGGATCGGGTATATCACTAGAAGAATTATTACTAGCTGGTGTCTCTCTAACTCTCGACACGATAAATTAAATTTTTGTTTTGGTTTAGCGTCTGATTCGTGCCCTGTATCTATGATAAAAAAAAATCGTGTCTGTGTATGATAAAAATCGAATAGCTCCGAATGATATTTACTTGCCATATTTGGACTGCCGGTCCTTTTAAGGAAACTTTACTTGCCATATTTGGACTGCCGGTCCTTTTAAGGAAACTGATAATCTCACGAGAATTTGCGAAATGCAACATGGCGAGTATCGGAAAAGAAACCCGGTAAATTTGAAAAACACCGTTTATTGAATATAACTGAAGAGTAAAGCAAGTTTTTTTCAACGAAAAACTTCCGAAAACGGTAACAGCAATGCAAAATATACTTATTCAATATAGCTGATGCCGCTGTTGAGCCGCATTTACGGGAATAGATGTGCTCCAATAAATTATGAACATGGCGGCCTCGAGACGTTTCGACATCGTAACTAGTATATCACACGTGGTCTGGTTTATCAGCATCTGTAAATATTTGAAACGTTCAAAGTGCTTTCATTTTTCCGTATTACTTAGCATTCCAAATTCATCACTGCGTCCTTCATGAAAGTTTATATTGATTTCTTCCCCAGTTTTCACTTTAATTACGGTGATATGAAACAAATGTGACTTTTTTTTTATTTTTGTGATGTTATATAATATTTACACGAGAATGTACTTCTATAACTACAATATTCCATTTGTGGTTTAGATTCTGTGACATAATTAAAGAAATTAATCACCTGTCAGCATTATGTTTGATCACGGTATAGTGCGCTCCAAGGGAGCTATGATATGATTTATGAAGTGTAGAAGATCACCTAGACTATATAAGAAGTAGAAATACAGAAATCAGAAAGAGATTCCACAGGGGCCCAGCAGGAGGGTCCCGAACGGGGCTCGACTCCTGGAAAAGAGAATGAGAGAAAGAGAAAGAGTGAGACTATGCGATTTCTAAGACTGTGCTAGATATATAGCTTGTCGATCGCAGTATCTCTTGTTAAGCATAGACTAACGTGTAAATAAAGTTATCATCATAAAGAAGTAGTTAGACTTATACATTACATCACCAACATCAACGCTACGTTATAGTTCATGCCAAAAAAAAAAGAAAGAAAAAAAAAATGATATCTAGAACAAAATTTATCATCTTCAACGTGCTTGTTATTGGAAATTTTTGTTAAATACATTGCAAAATAATAAACTGGTGTATAATTTATTTATTTATCTATTTTTATTTATTTATTTATTTATTTTGTCTCATTAAAGTAAGTGAAATGAATTTTCCGAAATTTAAATATATTGAAATGTAATTAGTGTTATTTCTCTGGACAATCACAGTTCCTTCAGCGTTACCTCCGATGACTGCACTCGTCGTCATCATCAGTTATCTTCATCATCAACAAACCTCAACAACAACAACGTTATAATTATGTGTGTGTGTTGGGGGGGGGGGGGGATTACTTCGTTGTGTAATGGCATATGGGAGACAACTCGTACAGGTAGTACTAAGAGTACTTGGTGGGTTCCCTCCCTTGTTAGCTAGGCACAGAGTTCGCGAAAGGCTTTTGCAGATAGAGAAAAAAAAAAGTTGAACACCGGAAAGAATTATGGTTGTCGCAGAAGCTTTTATTACTATTCCAAGAACGAATTCATAGTTTGAAGTATAAATTGTGGTTCTATAGGTAGTTGTCAGTGGTTTGATTCATTCTACATCTTTAAGAATATATGTACATCTAAAGTAAGTCACTGGAACTCCCAAAATATTGGTACTTAAGTTAATGCAAGTTGACACCTTACACAAGTATTTAAATGTAACACACTCCATTTAAATGTCTTGTAGCACATAACAACTAAGTTTAAGGAACACTTATCAAGCATAGAATATATGTGAAATTCAGTTTTATATATTTAAACCAACAGATGCACAACCGATTCTCTACTCGTAGATATATTTATTCTATCACTCTCATGCTAGTAGGTGACGCAGCTCAGTTATTTCATTTAACTTAATCTGGTTAAATAACACAACCAACCAGGAAGTAAAATTTTACACTCGTTAAAATGTCCTATCTGATGCCCCTTTCACACTCTTGCGTATGATTGAGAGGAACGTATGAATAGCCTATGGGCAATTTCGAAACATTGCTGACATGCACAACTTTTGAGCGTATGAACCAACATTTTCAACGATTGTTTTTGATGAGCATGCATACGAGTAGCGTATGAATAGCGTACCGTATAACTGGCGTAAAGGCAGTGCATGAGGAATGCACGGGAGTGTATGTCAACTTGTGCTTCCGCCAGTGTTGTGTGTATCAGCGTAAGAGTAGAGCATGCGAACGTAAAAGTAACGTATGCATAACGTATGTGGGCGTATTAGCAGCGTCCTCAGATTTCACGTCTTATTCTTTTTCAGCGAAGGTCATGAACCCTTCGGAGGAAGAATCAGCAACGTGATAGAATAAAAATGATAGCTTTCATGAAACATCATTTAGACATGTTTAAAATTGTTCAGCATATGTGAGCATATGAACTACTAAGTATATGTTAGGGATACGCTCATCATACGCCGAATACGCTAGAGCGACGCTACAGGTACGTTACTCATAGGTCAAATACGCTTCTAAGACGTTGGCGTGAAAATGGTTTGTAAAACTAGCATAAGAATTGCGTATCAGTAACGCCATTGTATCGGATGTCCGACAAATGAGTACAGTATGTCTAGCGGCTGACTGGAGTATTTAACGTATACATGTCTAGCGACTGACTGGAGTATTTAACGTATACATGTCTAGCGACTGACTGGAGTATTTAACGTATGCCTGACAAGTGATTAGCGTATAAAAACTTACCCGTCGCGTATTGCTTGCGTATTGAAAAAAATAGCAAGTTTCATGCACAGTTTAAGTGTTCCCATTGCATATGTGCCATAAATGGATAAAAGTAAAATCCACCTTTGTTAAACATGTTATGGTGTATGGTGGTCCATCATGGTTGTCGCTAATTCAAAGGGAAGTTGCGAATAAACGTTCAGAATTTTGACACGACCTCGGGTACTTACAATTTTCCAAAAAAAAAACACCAAAAAAAAAAAAAAAAAAACGTCCCATTTTCAAACATATTCGGCAATGTTCACTGAAATTCTACATTTTTTTCATGGAAATATTCTCGTAATGTTTCATCAAAATAATGAAAATTGTATAAGTCATCGAATCAATTTAGGAGTTACCAAGCTGTTTACATGGTATACGGTACATGTCATGTGATCGACAAGAAAACAAAGTTTACAATATGTTATTTATGTATATACGAAGTAATTCATTCAATTTACATTTATTAGCTTTTAGAAAAAAGAAACGTGATATTCAAAAACTCTGACAAAAGATAAGGATATGCTATATCGCGATTTCCATGGTTACCGTCTTTAATACATAAACAGAAGATTTTTCATCAAAAAAAAAAATAAAAAAAAATGCAAGCATGCATTTAACAGTTTACTTTATCTCATGCAAGGTTTACACTATCTCATGTGTATAGTGTGATTGATTTCGACAGTATTTCAGTCATATAGCGACGTCCAGCTAATTATAGGTGGAGAAAGACCCCGAATGCACGGAAGCACCGACCTACCGCAAGCCAGCTGGAAGGCTTCCTCACATGAAAATCCGAATGACCCTGCCGGGATTCGAACCCACGCGATGAGGGCTGAGTGAGTGTTAATTCTTAGATTTATTCGACTTTCGATAACCTATCTCTTCCACACCGTGTATGTACACAAAGAAAGACCATGGCGATGTATATCATGGTTTTGGTACACATGAAGTCTTGGCAAGCGAAGGCGATGGTAAAACCAAGGGATTCCCACAGCTTATAGTTTGCAAAGGCGTCCTCGGAGTCTTTCGTCCTCAGATAACCGTATAGTGTTGATGGAGTAATAGAAATATTGACTTTTAACATCAGATTATATAAATTACACACTATCGATATATGATAATATTTAAGTCACTGGTTTCTCTAGATGGTTGATTATATTTACCATACATGCTTTACATCTTAGTTCAGGACTTGTTAAGTCCATACCCCAGTGGGTTCGAATCCCGAGATGTAGAATGGATAGACAGCGTCAAGATCTAGGCCCCACAGTAGGAACTAACTTGCAGTCAGCCGTGGAGCAGACACACTAGTGAACATTAAGTTATCAGGAAACTAAAAGGAAACGATGCGTGCTATAATATGAAAGCTGGAAAATAGGAATGCGTCAGAGTCGCCCCCCCCCCCCCCCCCCCCTCACCAAAAAAAAAAATGAGAAAAAATGATCTGATGCTGATGACTTTAGTGATGGCAAAGTGATACAGCATCATCTGTAGCAAAGTAAACTATAAAGTTTTAAGCTACACAATATGGTTCTCAAGTTGTGGTTATTGATTAAGGATCCGATGCCAAGGACTTCCCAAGCTTAAGGACCTGTCAGACACTACTAAAAGATCGGCGGAGCTCCGTCAAAAAAAAAAAAACACTATTGAATGCACTGATATCGATTCCCGAATGTCGCCAAAATTGAATAGCTCAGACAAGCCAAATTGGTTCCTGTACATACTTAAGCCACCGGGGAGCCGCCGATCTATTACGGGATGCTCTGATATCTACCGACGTTAACGAAACTTATGTAGTACCGTTGCTAACTCCGGCAGCGCGACAACAGAAACTTTGTAGCATGTGCACCGTCCGTCTCTATTTATTTCACCGATGACATTTCATGCTTAAAATTAATGTTTATGTATGGTTTCGATAAGGTCGGTAGAGCACCATTACCACGCCATAATTGATCGGCGTTTTCCAGGTAGCCTCTGTGTGTACCGTACCAGTAGGTGTGATACCGTTGTCATGCCGATGTACTAACGATGTACTACCGTTCTTAGCGAAGTGATACTTTACTCATCCGAAGTAATACCGAATTGCTATAGAAAAAGTGGTATTCGGTAGACACCGGTACTTCATCGGTATAGACCTTTCCACCAGAGAATCGGCAATACTCGGTATAGTTCGCTGATTTAAACTGACCAATCAGTGACTGGGTGAAAATCTCAAATGTATGTCAATTTCTCATTAGGTGTTCGGGAAGTACCATTTTAGGTTTACGTCTATTGTCTATTGCTACGAGATTCTTGACTTTCTCGCCGTTTTAATTGTATGTTCCAATCTAGTCCCGGCAGTGTGTGATGGGCCATTTAATATATAACTAACCAAGGAACCGAAGAAAGAAATTAGTTTCAATGGTTAAAGGTATTTCCAATCGACTTCAAAGAAATGTTTACTTTATAACTTATGTAGTTGAACTGGTAGTGTCGACAGAATATGTTTAAAATCGTGGGTTATATGATTCGATCTATCGCCATTTGAGGTAACCAACATCTGCAACCATGACTAAACTATCTTAACACTTACCCATTATGGGTATCAGCCATTATTATTTGAGTTTATTCCGAAGTCTTACCCAGTATAAAGAACAAGATGTGTCCCACGAACTGCACCAATCTTGCCAAACTCCGCGCACCGGTTACGTCACGCTACCCTACTTTAACCACTGCCACCACACAAGTCACGTGATGATAGTTGAAACCATGTGGTCTACACTCATAATCTTTAAATCAATATAATTATTTTATTTTTTACTTATCTCATAATCACGAATGTTATTTTCATGGAATATGATGAAATTGATATGATATATTCAAAACTGAAGTCAAAAGTGAAATAGTAAATCCGGCCTATATCAGCCGAAATCTACTTGTGATGGCAGTGGTTATCGACAACTGAAAGGGGAGGTAACTACTGCGAAGGAGTTTGCAATCTTGCGAAGACGAACGACGAGACGGCGTCAACAACGCCGTAACATATCATGACAAAACCGATATTCTCAATGCCGAGAGCACATGCAACGAAGGACTGAAAATAAACCATTAAATCAATGCCATTTCTTCTTCGCAAGCCACATATGTCATTGTCTACTAATTAACAAAGGAGACCGTCGCTGCACCTGACTTTTTATAGTTTGCTTCGAAGAAAGATAAACAGTTTAGAAAAAGTTCAACATTGGATTGAATACAATTTACCATTCTTTGAAGGTTATAGTATGTGACACACGTAAACTTCTGTGAGTTCTCAGTTTCCCACCTACAACAGTTATCACATATATTCCGTCATCTTGAACCATCAGGAATTATTTCAACCAGGCTAGAAAAATGGTTTCGCGTACTAGTTTTATAAAGTATTATAGACCTTGGTGTATGCCCCAGTCATGAACGCTTGCTCGATTTCACTGTATATCGCTATTGGAACCAGCATCAGTTAATATGGGGAGGTTAAAAGGTGTTTTCCGGTCGGAAGAGTTAGTTTGAAGGTTAATCTACGTTGGTTAACGTCATCTAAGTCCAATGTGATTGTGTCAAGGCCAACTTCTATAACAACTATAGTCAGCACCCCGCAAACAATGTAGATACCACAAACGGTGTAGACCTTACACAAAAATCAGAAAGAATAATTCATATGTTGGGGTTGATAACCCTTTGCACAAATATGTAATATGTTTAGAGGTATATTCATTCTTGACACTAAAATGTCCTTTATCATGATTATGTAACGCACACTTGTACCTTTCTCCACGGACAGACAAAGATTCAAACATGTATCGCACACACGTAAATATCACACAAGAGTTAAAAGGCCAATTAACAATATGTTAATATGTTATTAATTCCTAGGTTATTCATGAACAACTTTGACTTAAACGGAGGATGCCTAATGGAGGTCGTGATACATATGCACCAAAACATTTACGCGATATGATGATGAAGCTCTCCCAAAACGTCTCGTACTAATTCAAATAAGTATCTTCCCATATTTCGCCTCGCATGACCTTATCAAATTGTCAACAGTCGTGTTTTACCTCCTTTATGTATGATATATTGCAACATTTTTGTCACAGCCACAGCACGCCTTTTCCATGGAAGGTTTGTCCAGATTTGTACTGTTGGCAGCATTGACAGAACGGAAGTTGACTCCACAATTCATTAAGTCGGTATCAGTTATGTTCTCGTTGTAAGTTGTCTTTAAGACAAAATATATCATACCAAGGTCCCCAATACTTTTCCTACCTACCCCGGTGGCCGAGTGGTTAGAGCGTCCGCCTTGGGAGCGGGAGGTCGTGGGTTCGATCCCCGGCCGCGACACACCAAAGTCGTAAAAAATGGTACTGTTATAGCTCCCTTGCTTGGCGCTAACCATATAAGGGTAGATGCAGAACTGACTGGTCCGGTGTCAGGATAGTGTGACTGGGTGTGGTATCATGCCACATGTCTACGGCGTGATACTGCAGTGTGGCAGCACTATAATTGTCTAAAGTAGACATCGTCTCCAAATGACTGAAATACTGTCGGTGGGACGTTAAACCCAACAAACAAACAATACTTTCCTGAAGTGACACAATGCTTATAACAATGGTAGTCTGTTTGCTTGTTTGACAGTTATATATATTTATTTAGGGATTTAAAAAGGATATAGTGTTTGTAGACTGGACAATTTGTATAAAATGCCACACCCAGTCACTTTTTATGCTGAGCGCAAAGCATTAAGGAGATACAGCTGTACCAATTCTTACGACATTGGTATGTCACGATCGGGGATTGAACCCTCAATATTTTAGTTACGGGGTGGACGCTCTAACCACCGGAATCAAAATACAGATTTGAATCATAATGAAATATAATCAGAAATTGCTGGCCAATAAATCGAATAATGATACTTAAATAATTGTTCGAAGAAACGATTGTACTCATTTATCATATCTCTGAAGGCTATGTTAAACTCTAGTCCAAATCAGGAAATCAACCCTTAAACGGGCTAAAAAAATGAACAATTTATGGCCATGAGGACAATCAAAGCCTGTAAATTCTCGCTATTATGAACATTCGTGGTTAAAGAAACTCGTCAAAAACATTATGATAATGTAAAATAATTATGTCATACTAACAAAGAACATTCTTGCACGGTGTTATGGAAATACCTGTATGATAAAGCATGAAGAAAAAGCCAAATAATCGGTTAACGGCGTCATTTACGGTGGCAGCCGAGCATACCAAATCCCAGCCTCGGTTAGATATGTACTCTTGGCGGAACAAAGCGGAGCTGCTCCGAGGCCGAGAATGATTCCTGAAGGGATGATGGTTCCCCAGACAGCGTATAAGCTGGAAACCATGTACATGATGTAACATAACATGGAAAATGCGATCGTCCATTTGCAGCCTAGTTTTCCAATGATACATGAGGCAAGAATGGGCAACCAATGAAACGGGCGGCGTAAATAACCGACAGCCTGATGACCCCCATACCTTCTCCTTTATTTCAGCTGCTCTGAAGGTTAGATAGAGTATGAAGGGACGTAAATAGGAACATGAACCCCTCAACTTACTACAGCAACATTTTTGAGGATCTGGAATTTTGTTATTTTTTGCGGTTTTGGCTCTTGAATGAAAGGTGTCAGTGAGAAAGCAGAACCGCTCGTCTGGGTGATCTGAATGTCGGTCCCCTGTTGTCCATGTTCAGCCATTTTGTTGGTGTATTTAAGATGCCCCACTGCAACTGCAATTGTAAATGCAAACATATGGGAAAACGTTATATGTTTCATATAAATGCCCATCGTGGGAAACTCACAATCGACAAATTTCTTTAAATGTAAAAATCGTAATTGGCTACTGTGGGTAACCATATCCGACGATGGTGAATGTTAAATGATGACGAGACGCGTAGTCCTTGTATGGAAAAATGGGAAACACTGACAAAATATACAATCAAATAGTCCTAATACAACTTTGATGTAGGAAATAAAAGATATATTGCCAAATGTATCTTATTAAATAATTGCATTCTAAAGTTGATGTTACTCATAATGACAAGAAATGTTGTTGTTGTATTGGGGTTTAACCGTCGCTGCGATAGTATTTCAATCATATAGCGACGTCCAGCTAATTACAGGTGGAGGGAGACCCCGAGTACACAGAGGTACCCGGGTAGATTCACCGACCTACCGCAAGCCAGCTGGAAGGCTTCCTCACATGAAAAATCCGAAGTCCCTACCGGGATTCGAACCCACAGCAGTGAGGGGCTGAGAGATTTGTGACAAGAAATGAATATACATACATAGTAGTTAACGAGTAATTAAATTAATTTAACTTAAATTTAATTAAGACAGAGAACTTGCGAAAAGAGTTTTAGAACTTACCCTATTAGAATAAACACGTTAGCTTATCATCAATTTATGATTAGCAAATCAGTCAACAATAACCCGCCCCCCCCCCACACACACACACACAGAACCCTGACCCCTAACCCTAATTTTTACCTTATCCCTATCTTTTCCTAACCACTACGAAATTAATTGAGGTCTAACCAAGTGGGAGCGTCTTCAGTGGTGAGTAAAGAATTGAGTACAAAATGCGCGCGTGCGCGCAAACACACACACACACCAATTTACCACGTCATTTACATTTTACTGATGACGTAATTTATAAGACAAACGACCGCATGTATAATACATTTTCTTTCCTAAGCCATAAATAGCTTGTCAGTTTCTTATATCTAAATATGAATAATTTATATTAATTGCCTATAGAGTGCCTAAATTTTAATTAATATATAAGTATAAATTTCGCAAGCAAACGTTTTACCTTTACATAAAACTCCGATAGAACTGTACACACTCTAGAGAAAATATAATTTTCATTCATACATGTATCACAAATAACCATTTGAATCTGTTGCCTAGTTTAAAAATTTCAAATATTTCCTAGAAGCGCCTTAAAGCACGTCGCCTTCTTGCACGTGCGCTGTATACATGTGTGGCGTGATAGGAATACAAATTGAAAAAAATATGTTTATGATAATATATTCATTTTTTTTTTTTTTTTTATCTTCTGTTCTTTTTCTTCACTTTAAGTGTCCTCTTTATCGAATGCATGTTTAAATTTCATGAATCAGGTTGCAAAAAGATCATATTATGAGACCCACCACTAAAATGCATGGAATTGATATTGTTTGAAAGTACTGACTCGGTCCTGCAAACAACTTGGCATTCGTGTTGCTTCGCCATTCTTCGGAACAGTTTACTTGAACCTTTTCTTTATAACAGCGTAGTTACTATGCGTTTTTATTTTTGGTTTAGCAAGATAATGTGTAGCATATAAAAGTGTAATATGCACTGGGGTAGACAATAAAACTGTGAAATTTTCAGTCTATATGCGGAGAAACAGATGGGGTTAAATGAAAAACTGAATGGTAAAAATACTCCAGGTTATCTGATTGCGAAATCGGAACATCGCCATAATCCGAACCTTGCGAATATCCGAAAATAAAAAATCTCGTCTGTCCTCGGATTTCGTATTTTTTACTGTATCGTATTTTTTCTCTTAAACACTAACATATCATCTTGAAAAGTTACATACACATTGCTTTTCTACAATATATTTGAAACATGATAGAGAGAACAATCCAGCAATCTTTTTTTTTTGATAACTTTGTGTGAAAAAAAAAATCAGGGGTGTATACCGGTGTTTTATTAAGGACTGAGGTTGTACTTGTTATCTCCCATTGTCCATTATTGTCTAGGTACAGTACATGATTTATGATGTTTTGATTTGGTGATCTCTCGCATCGCAGACATTCAACCAGCGTCAACCGTTTGGACATAAGTTACACCGGGGCTTTCACTCGTTGCCTGAAACAACGAAAGTCAAGACAGAACGATGGTAGGCGTCAGTTACACGTTATTTCAATTGTAGGGCCTACTCGGTAGAAATAGTGTACCGGGTACCGCGCCTCAAGTCTAAGTACCGCGGTACATACATACTGCCCATAAATATTCACCCCTTGTAAGTATTGTTTTTGTCTAGTTCCCGACTTCTTCATCGTCGGATACCCACGCCCAATCGTTCGAGGTCATCTATCGGCTATTGGATTTTACACCTGAAAATCGTCGCAAGAAGGTGTGTTGAATGACGCAGTTTTATTGGGTTCATCGCAGTTTTACTAGGTAAGGTAACATTAGTAACATTAATGTAACAATATTTAAGTCAACAACATCACACGGCATGATGTCATAAAGTGCAACAGACTTACTATGATATAATATGACGCAACATTTCTAACTGGGGATGTATGTAAATTGTGTCAGATACACGGTGCAAAGCTTGAAAGTATTAATATGACAAGACAATAGCTTACATGTTCTATGTCTTTGATATCTTATCATTGTTTGATTTGCCTCGTTGCGTTTCTAATGCATATTAGAACATGTAAAAACCTACTGTTCTCGCGAAATAACTAGTCCCTAAATTTATCGATTTATGACTGTTCATCAGCATACGTTTTGTTATATTTTCTGGTTGTACAGCCCAGCGTATTTTGTTTACTTAAAACACGAGCATGGTGCTGCACCCAATTACATTGTACTGCCACTGGTTCCTAGAAACTTTACTAAACAAAAACAGTGGCGGATCCAGGAATACATGTAACATGACGCCAGACAGTCCCGAAATGAAAATGCATATCGATTTAATAATGCGAATCTTGCTTTCAATAATTTCCTTTTGTTCAGCAATCTCCGACAATCATTCGGGGCGGGGATATACCCGTTTTGGCGTCAAGTTAAGCTATACGGCCAGCTTAAGGTCAAAAGCCCCTTCACTGCCCTGTCAAACGATGTTAAAATGACCAATCCGTGACTGGTTTAAAATCTCAACTGAACAATGTGTGGAATTTTACACCAGCTTGTAAATTAGGTGTTCGGGGAGTGCTCGTTGGTTTACGTAGGTTTACGTCATATTTAAGAGTGAAATGGACTTTTCAGATAATCCTACCCTGACTTTGCCATATATTTAAGAAAATGCCAATTACAGCTTTACGTTAAGTCTATATAGTAATATAATCGATTAATCCTATTAATTCAAACTTATTACTTAATAAAGTAATACGGAACCGTATTGTAATTTAAAGCTTTGCGGACGGTCATTTCATGTGTATTTTTTCTTTCTAACATAGCGTGTTATGCCAGGCGTGTGCACCTGTTTGATGCATTACTGAATATGTCATATCATAATTTTATCGCAGTGTGTGTAACAGCCTTAGTGGTAAAACTAAATAAGTTATTACTGTGTAAACTTTGTGATGTTTCTTCTGCTAAATGGGAAGTTAGAATTTTATAGGAAGTATTGCATGTAAACTTGGTTTATTTGAATCTTTTCCACGAGAATAAAACTTACAACGAAAAGACTAGAAGCTTAAATATGTAAGTACTCAAACAATCAAGATATTAAAATATTCTATCAGTAACTAATGTTTCAGACAAATTTATCACCATGAATATCATGTTAGAGATTTAACTTATTTCTTCATGATAAATTTCTGTATATTATTAGTAAATTGTGATTCAGTGGGTTGGAATTTTGTTTTGCATATCACTGAAATAAAGATCGCGTTTCAAGATGAATAACTCCTCCGTCTTGATAAAACACAACTGATTATCTCCCCTCGATGTCAATTAAATATATGGTATCACATTGCCTGTACGTCCAGGATGTGTTTTTCTATGAAATATTGGATAGTTTGAAGCTTTGCTCACACTTTAAACATTTCCTCGTTGTTAAAGTATGTGACAACACCAAAAAAGCATGAAAATTGGAAGCTTCGAAGTAATAAACATTGAGGGTGGTTGTCCTATGTAAACATTGCAGGCCGATTACTATTATTGGACTATATAATTAACATATAAAATTGATAATGTACAATATTTCATATAATGTTTTGAAGGAAAAAAAAGGATTACGTCACAAAAAGATTTAAATCTGTGTTCCACAAATGATCATCGTCGGATTATCACTACTGTTTATACCTTGGGCTTTTAAACTGGAAAAACTTCGTTGTCTTGAATGATAAGCAGTTACTTGCACAGCAATGAAACCAAGTTCCCTTCAATGAAGTTACAAACTTACTTTCCGCTACGCTTAGACGAGAAGCGTGAAGTCTCCTCTACATGGTAGAACGAAGCTGGCTTACATAATCTGGCGCCGTTTCATTGGTCAAATGATACCTGCTATCTCTGTGCTGATACAATGAAATGCTTAATTAATATTTCATGAGCAGAAGCATACGTGTGTTAATGACAAAACAAAACTTGTACTTTTCCTTCATGGTTGGTGAGATGGCCTCTTTCTTGTCGGGACAAGACCTACAATGATGTGAAAAATAGGTATATAGTGGTCTAGAGATCATGGAGATTAACCCCTGGCTCTAGAAGCACAGAATATTGCTGTCTTGTATATGAACAGTATTTTTGATTTTTTTTATTATGCTTTATATTAAATATACAGAAAAACAACATCATCAACAACAACAACAACCGCACACATCGTAAATAGTTGACTTGACTATTTTAGTTTACCATCGCTTCGACAGTATTTCAGTCATATAGCGACGTACAGCTAATTATAGGTGGAGGAAGACCCCGAATGCACGGAGGCATCCGGGTAGAACCATCGACTTACCGCAAGCCATCTGGAAGGCTTCCTCACATAAAAATCCGAATGACCCTGCCGGGATTCAAACCACGCGGTGAGGGGGTGGTGAGTGTTAAAGTCAGCGACTTTACCCTATCGTCCACGGAGGCCCCCGTAAATAAATGAAATTCCAATAAAATCAGCAACACACACCGACACTCTGCGGCTTTTATGCTAGTGATCTAGCCCAAACCTGCCGCAAGAAGACAATGATTTCTTGTTTCATTTCGATATAGTCGCAGACAATAGCTTGATTATTCATTTTGCTGGCACGAGAAAATAAAACATAGTTTAGGAAGTATGATAAATTATATCATTTTCGGATGTACATGAAGAGGATGTAAGACCTCGGGACGTTTCCATGCGTGGATCCAGCGACTGATCCCACAAGACGGGTATAAGTCCAGGCTCGAATTCCACGCTAAAAATACGGGGCAAATTCCATCATTTTTTATTCTCAAATAAAACCCCCATATAATTCATTCCCAAGCAAATATGTTCAATTATTAAGGTAATAATAATGTTAATTTAGTCGTACGTCATTTAGAATACTTCGTGTTAGATATTTAGGTATTTTTATTATAGAAACATGAATGATGACATTCACCTCTAAGTATTTAAGCATTGCAAAGTGCCAAGTATTACATGTATTGGAGGAATTCGAGCCTAGTGATACAGCGATTGTCAATTTAAAATTTTTCAAAAGTATTTAACTTTACAATGAAACATCTAAACTCACGTTTTATTACAAACTCATTAGACGAAATGCATAGTTTTATTCCGAGAAGATCTAGTGACCAAAATTTCTGTTGGAAGTTTGTTGCACAGGTGAATAATTTCAAGACAAAGTCAAACGTAATACATGTAACAAGATGATTCGAAAAAAGAGACAGTTTATCTAGGTCGGCCTGAACATTGGATAGGGTAGCTAAAGCTCACCATCTTCAGTTTTCTGCATAACCTTTCCCCAACATCTACTGAATTCAGCTTGTAATGAAATAACGTGAAAAAAAATCTACGCAGTCGATATTAACAGGTTTTTCTTCTTCAGACAATATTCATATAAAACAAGGGGAAATAGCCAAGTTTTTGCATTACGATACGAAAATAGAATGAGTTGTGGTTAAATGCATTTAATTTAGGGTGTTTTAATTGCAGGAGTTGCCTTTAATACCGCAGAAAAAAATAGTTTTTATTGAAAGGACCACAAGGACGGATTTATAGTGGAAACGGCGTACCCCCCCAGTAGTATAGGGTGGCACTATGGTACCAAGGTACCATAAATTTTTTTTTTTATGGTACCGTGGTACCATAAATTTTTTTTTTTTTTGGTATTTATGGTACCAAATCTATAGTACCGAATGGTACTCAAACAGAATCTATAGTACCGAATGGTACTCAAACCGAATCTATAGTACCGAATGGTACTCTATATGAAAACAGATTTATGTAAAATTGTAAAAATGACAATTGTAAAAATGTCCTTTCGAGACATTGGGGTTGGCCCTGAAAAGGGCCGTTTTGTTTCTTCTTTAGATTTCGGTGACATTGTCCACATCGTGCTTGGTTTCAGTGACATCGTGTTCATCGTCACTGATTACGATGACATCGTTTTCATCTTGTAAGATCTGCTGTTGTTCTATGAGCATATGATCTTCATCTTCATCTTGTTGCTGTTGTCTCAACATCTCCTGATGTTCCATGAGCATATAGTCATCATGTTCATCGCGTTGCATCATCTGTTGTCTCAATATCATCTGATGTACCATGTTTGACAAAAACCTGAGTTGGATGTTGCTGAATTGGTTCCATGGTTGTGCAGCGAGAATATGACCGAATGCTTGATGCGGTGCGCTTTTATAGCCTTGAGGTGGATTGACCTACTTTCTACTATTAGCGTACACCAATCAGAGAATGTTATTTCTATTCAAGTTTAACCTTGACCTGAGTTGGATAGCATTGTCTTCGGCCTTGACATTGGGGTTGGATTGACCTACTTTTGTATTGACATATCAGAATTGCTGTAAAATTAAAAAAATTTCAAGCCGAATTTGTAGTAGTGATGACTTTTTTTTGTAACATTTTTGTAACATTTTTGTAACATTTTTTTATAAAACATTGGATCATATTTTTAATGAAAGAAAATTTTGAATGGAATTTGAAAATAATGGTGACAATTGAGGTATATTCTCTTTCGAGACATTTGGGTTGGCCCTGATAAGGGCCGTTGTTGTTTTTTTCACAGAGTAGTGGTAACTCTATTTGTCTATGAGTTTTCTTCAGCAGGTATTCAACATGTTCTATGGTGATGAAATGTGCTTCAATGATATTTAAGATATCATCGTAGTATAGTTCATGAAAGTAACATGCACTCAATTTGTCTATGATACTCCTGAGTGTTGTTGTTATTTTAAGCGTACGTTGGTATCGGGCTTGTAGTTTAAGCGAACGTTGGTGTCGGGCTTCTATTTTGTCCATGTCAGATATGCAGTCGATAGTTATATGTGACTTATCCATAGCACAGTCTGAAAACGAATGGCATGAATTCATTTCGTTTGATACTTTTATTTACTTGGTTTGACAATTGTAAAAATATGTCCTTTCGAGACATCTGGGTTGGCCCTGAAAAGGGCCGTTGTTTTTTTCTTTCTCTACTTCTTACTCTTTTTGCTATTTTGTATGTCTTTACAATGGGCTCCAAGTCCATTCTTAGAATGGGATCCACCATCAAGTGGACGTTTGTTGGATGCTTCCACATTTTCCGGAGTGAAAGTGATAGGCACCACCAGCTTGTCTGTTTTCATTTTGATACGGCATTCCACTTCTACCATTCTCTTTTGCAATTTGATGAGGTTGTTGTTCACCTCTTTGAGTTCCCTCAGAATAGATTGTCCAACATTATTTACTGGCTGCACTGTCGGTTGGTGTTGCATTGGTTGTTGCACTGGTTGTTGTTGCTGTACTGGTTGCTGCTGGTGTGGTGGAGGCTGAGGTTGATACGTTGGTTGGTAGCTGGGTTGGTATATCGGAGTCGGAGTGTACGACACTGATGCCTGGTTAGCAGCTGTAGTCAGCTCATACAAATCAGCAGCCTGTATGGCGTTGTTAACGATATCAGAAGTTACGTAGCTTTCCATGGTTGGATAGTAGGATTATGATACGATGCAGTGTGCTTTTATAGTCTTGAGGCGGATTGACCTACTTTCTACTGTTAGCGTACACCAATCAGAGAATGTAATTTCCATCCAATGAATCAAGTTCGACCTTGACCTAAGTTGGATAGCATTGTCTTCGGCCTTGACATTGGGGGATGGATTGACCTACTGACCTACTTTTTTTCATAACTATATAAGTGTTTTTTTTTAAAAAAAGAAGGATGAAATCACAATGTCCGAACAAAAACTCTGGTTCGAAAAGTGTGGTGTGTGTTTAGAGGAGAGGGAGGAGGATATATATCACATAAACCAGTGTCAATGTCAGGACATTGTATGCATCAGATGCTTCGCACGGCTTCAGAAGTGCCCGTTTTGTAGGGCACCCTATCAAGTGTATGCCTGGCTGCCTGTGTTTTCGCTAAACATGGGCCTACAGTGCGCTCAGCCTATTATGGCATATGGTTTGACCCTGATTATTCAGAGTTAGTAGGGTGACTCCGAGTAATTCAGGATCACAAAAACCAAATACGGCCCTTTTCAGGGCCATCAAACTATATTCGAGAGGGAATATATCACAATTGTTAATGTGTAAGATAAACAACAAGAAATCAAATCAGTTGTAGCCTTTTATTGAACTCTATGAACATTGCAAACAAAATATGAACAAACAATATGAAAAACAATATGAACAATGCAAACACTATGAACAACAAGTACATAACACTTTAATGAAAGTAGAATGGGTCCAAACTATTCGTCAGTAATTCAAAACACGCACGACCATCTCCAAACTTTGGTGGATGTTTAGCTGTGCATGTTTGTTGGTGCTGATTACACACTTGTCTTCTTGCACGTTTGTACAGTTCTGAATAGTTCTGGTAAAACCAACATCCCACATTGGAATCGTTCAAATTGAAGTGAGGTTGATCCTCTGTCCGGAATTTAGCTCTAAACACCCGTGTTAAATCACATCCTCGAACAAGAAAATGCAAAGCAAACAAACAATATGCTCCACACACAAACGTGTTGTATCCTTGAAGTCTCATGAGATTCCATGTATAGGGTCCATGTCTTTCCAAGAAACGTTGAATGTCACAATGGAGTGGTTTTTGTCCATACGAATCAAAGTAGTAAGTCGATTTATCGTTGAAAAACACAACCACCCAATGTTCACCAGGTTGACTCGAATTGTGGGTATTCACTATGTAAGCTTTTACAGTCTCTGGTCTACGTTGTGGTAGTTGATCTTTAGCACATACTACGGCATTCAAGGGAGCTAGAATTGGTGAATGATCCAAAATATACTGCAACTCAATCGTTTCCATTTTCCCAATCTTGTTTAATGCGTCCTGCCCATTCGCACTCAAAAGTTTCCAATGGTGTGATCTTGTTCGTATCTACACTAGCCTTTATATTTGCCCACATCTGATAAGCATCAGCTTTCTCAGCGCGTGTGAGATCCATGTTTTGTAGTTCAGCGTACCATCTTTCCATCACTTGATACATGTCCAGTTTTTTTAATGCACTGTTCAGAAACATCTCGACCCACTCACTTTTGCTGCTAAACAAACATATGGGATGTTGGGTCTGACTGGGATGATCAACAATGCAACCATAACAGTTTTCTTTCGCGATATCAAAGAGGTGTGTCTGCAGTTCATGCACCACATGCTGGTTCAAACTCTTTACCATATCGTTTCGCCTATTCAAGTTGTAGATTTCTTCGTACAGTTGTTTGGCCAGCTGTTGTCCTGATTTGCTCATGGTTAAATAGTCTGTGATGACTTCTCTGAACCCGTTAATCTCTATCTGACTGTCATATTCGGCATACACAATCACATTGATGGGGTCACCAAGACCTGCACGAAACTGAACCTCGATTCGCAAGTTGCCCGTTTTTATAGGATGCAGCTGTCCCTCTTCTGATCCTTGATCTGGCGTTAAGTCAATGCCCCACAGTGTGTACCCCTGCATGTAATCGTTCATTGTCAGACCCATGGAGCGGTTTAAACCGAGTGATCCCGTGGCTTGATGCAGGGACATGTATGATCTCAAAATTTCTCCTGTGGGAAAGTTAGGCTGGAACGGCAAGTTGTGTGTCGTCTTTCCGTCTACACTGACTTCTAACTTAGACAAGTTGAAATGTTGAAAATCAAATGGGTTGGTTGCCAGATCACCGTTCATGTCTGTATTCTTTACCAGGCCTAGAATGATACGTTTGGGTAACTGTCCTTGAAATAAATGATCTTCGATCTTTGATCGTTGGCCTGCAGGAATGGTGAAAGTTTTTACCTCAGCTCGGCGAATTGGGATCTTCATGCCATGTTGGGCGATGGTCTGGTTTAAGTTGTTGGCCATACGGGTAACAGGTCAACAGTCCGAACATTGAATCCAGCTTGAATTAACTGGATTTTTGCCTCTGCTCCAAACAGGCAAAAACTGACTGGGGTTCTGTTGAGTCGCAGCCGTATCTCTACACCATTGGGAAGGTACTTGTCTTGCAAACACAGGTCTAAATGCAGACGTCCGCACATTTCCAGAACGCGACTCTGGTGGATACGTGTTCTTCTTTTTCTAAATCCTTCATTACCTCCCGCAACTGTATGCGCTTGCATATGACCCGCCGTGTCAGGACTCCACATTTCTGTAGCGTAGAGCTGTGTTGATTTAGTGTCCGTAGAATAAGACAGCAAATTCTCAATGTAGGCCGGTACGCATACGTGTCAGCATTATTGGTGATCAGTTTGTTGTTCAGGTACACATCAATACTGCTAAACAAGCTGTGGAAGAAATTATTTACTGTGGATGTTTCTCCATCATCAGCCAGATTAGTGTCATCCGGTTGGACTACTTTGACTTTCAGGTACAAGTAGCTCTGGTTGATATCAGTCCACTTTTCTGATTGAGCAGGAATTACAAATTCAATGGGAGATGAATTGCTCAGTGCTGACACAGGATAATGTTCTGTCCACTGTGCATCTTGCATTGCTGTCATGGTAGGTGGAACATGTGACACATCAAGTTCAGTTTTGCTACACTCACAAGACCCGTGTTGCATCATGTTGTTCAATCAAAAATATCTGACGGTCGCGATGAGATTTTTCTTTTTTTGTTGCGTCTCCTTGCCGCGCTGAAAGCAGAATGGTGTCGACGTTTGAAATCTCGAAGCTTTATACCTCTCAGAGTTTTCAGACCCACATCTTTCAACAATGTTTTACCCCGTTTCTTGATCACTGTCTTTACATTTTGGCCAGACAGAATATCTTTTACGGCTCCTATACCTTGTTTAAAGCCCTCTCTTTTCAGAGTCTTTAGTCCTGAGGTCACGATGGGTTTCATCATGGGTAAGATGTTGCTGGCCATTTTCTTGAACATGGAACCCAAACCATATCCGACTTGTCGAGCTTGACCACGGTAAACTGGAATCATCGTGTCTTTCTTTTAAAATGAAGCTTCACCATCGACTTCCCGTGAGTGAAATGAACTGATTCCCCTGTGTCACGGTTATATTGATACTGATCTCGCTGAAATATGATCTGCTGACAGGTATGTAGTGTAGATTTAGAAATTCAAAGTGCATGTGTGGATTAGCCCCTGCTTTTGTTTTTGTGGCAAATGGCACAACGCGTAAATGGGTGCTTCGACATCCCCTATCAAAGTGTGTTCTGCCAAATCGGTATATACAAACAAATGGTTCATCTTCGTGAAGAGGTCCACACCGTACTTGAATCTGTTGTTTTCTCTGTCCGGAAACACCACAGTACTTCCCTCTCCTCCAAGTTTCGTAAGGAGGATTGGATGAAGTTCCAAGCCGATCTTTGATCCAGTATTACCGGTAAACTTGACACGTTTTGACAAGCCGGAAAAATCAAGTCCAAATGTGAGGTTTCTTTGAGTTAAAATTGTTTTAGTGGCTTGTTTAATAGCTTTGTCCAATTCGTCAGTGAGATGTTGTGGTGACGCATAGATGCCTGCAGGAATACAAAGGGGTAATGCCCATTTTTTGCCTTCTAATTCACACCCGTTTTTCACTTGTGAAAAGGCTGCCGCCAGTTCTGGATCTTTAGTCACGATGTAGAATTTTCCTTCCTCCTCTTCAATGTTTTTGACTTGTGTGGGAACGATCATTTCCACGAGAGCCACTTCCCAATTTTGTTTGTCGACATCAATGGTTTTTGTCAGCTTGGTTCTAAAACAGCATTGTGTGTTGTTTGGGTACAATGCCATCGAACTATCACTGATTAGAGTGATGTAGAAAGAGTTCATGGTTTCTTAAATTTTAAACTTGGGTTTGGAAGAATGTATCCGATAGAAGTACTCATCAGCAGCAACCACAGTTCACGATCTGGACTGTTGAGACACAGGTTCACTAATGACACGATGACAATGATAAAGATGATCACAATCTGTGTCAAGAAAGTGATTCTGTTGTTTGGTACCTCACTTTTTCCTGTCTGTATACTGTTGTCTACCTGAACACTGCTGGTATCGGACTGAGACATGGTGTTCACGACGTTTATACTTTATACTAAATGTGATTTTGGAATCCAACTGTTAAACTTTTTAGGTATCCAAGCCACTTGACTTTCACTTCTTGAAAAGTTTTACCGCCTACACGCCTTGTACGCCGATCAAGAACTGATTCCACTTCGTATAGCTCATCATCTTTTATATGTTGAATTTCATCCCTGTAGAAGGATCCGGCGATAGTTTCTCCAGCCAAGTCTTCCAGTTTTACGGTCAATGGATGTGTTCTGTTGATGCGAACCACTTTGAACAATTCCACTGTCCAGTTGGGTAGATAGCCTTTGGCAAATGTTTGCTTGGTTTTATTGATGCGCACTATATCACCCACTTTCAAATCAGTTGATTTCTTTTTTTTTCTTTTGATGGTTGCCATACAATGTCTTGGTGACTTCATGCTCATTTTCTCTAGACACAGATGCAGGGGTACGTCCGATGCTTCGATGAAAACGATGATTGTAGCCATGTACCAATTAGTTGCAGTACATCCACATAATGACGGGTCTTGTGATGAGTAAAATATTTCCACATTCTTGATTTAAGCGTACGTTGAAAACGTTCAACAATACTCGCTTTAGTTTCTGGGTTTTCAGACGTGAAGAAAATGAATGTCATGCTTGTCTAGAAACTTCTGAAAGTCTTTGTTCAAAAATTCTCGGCCTTTGTCTGTTTGCAAAGAGAGTGGTTTTCGGCCTTCTTTTAGAATAGACTGAAAGGCTTGGATGAGCGTCTTTCCAGTTTTGTCAATGATGGGTATTACCCAAGCATATTTTGAAAACACATCAATGACACATAGTAAGTAGCGATATGGTGAATTCTCTTTGTACATACGTTGCATATCTGCGAGATCAGCTTGCCATTGATGATCGATACCTCCCACCACAGTCTGTCGACGTCGAAATTTTCGTCGTATTGTTTTATGCAACGTGTAGGTTCTTTGACTTCTCAACCAGTCTCGTACATCCTCTAAAGTGATAGATTTCAACTGTTTTTTCGCTGCCTTGTAGAGTCCCTGAATTCCTCCAAAACTCGTAGGATTATCAGTATCATAGTACAGGTGACGAAGTAACGTGTCCTTCTTAGTAGGCGTCCCATGACGAATGGGCTAATATCTCCTCGGGTTCTTCCTTTTTAATAGGTCTTCGTTTCTTTGATGTAGGTGCGTAGGCAAAACTATCATAAAATTCATCCTCCTCCTCTTCTTCTTCATCATCATCTGGTGTTTGTATGAAATTCCATCGACGTTTATTGCCCACAACTTCTTGTGGGATGTTGACCTCTTTCAGTCCTCTAGAAAATTGTTCCCATCCTCGTGGATTTGACCCTTTCCGCTGTCGAAGTACATCATTGACCAGATCAATAATATTTGAACCTTCAACGGGTTTTCCATCATATTCTAACAGACCATGTTCATCCCAACTTAAGTGAGGATGGTCTTTCAGCATGTTTAACAAAAGAGTAGCCTTTCGTCGCATGGTCGTAGGAACACTGTCTAGAATTTGATCTTTCAAGGTCATCGGTTTTTCCTCTTTCTTTTCAGTCACTGTACTTGTTGTTTTCTCAGCCATGTGTGGTCTGAAGGGTTTGAGTGCTTTTTTATGTGACACTTGAAAGCGATGTAATACTTCTCCAAATTGTTGTGCTTTTTCTGACTCAGACAATTGATTGTCGTCAAGAACTTGATTCATTTCTTTCTGTAATGATGAAGTCTGACTCACTTGAGGGGATGGGGGTAACCGAGGTCGTTGTTCCTTCTTCCAACGATTCATCTCTTCCAACAACCGAACTGGAACATAGGCCATCTTCTTCATATTTTCCGAATGAGTTCACCAGCAAGAGGTATAATTGTTTTGGCTAAGAGTGGTGCAAGTGCCAGCAGGGGTAGAAAACCACCTTTCTGATTGAGAATGATTTTCTTTTTTCGAACTGATACTTTCTTGGTCGCTAACTGTCGGAGCTGTTGTCTCTTAGAATGCAATCGACGCTTCTGAGCCTCTGACAGTGGTACATTGCCTTTTAAAATGTTTTGACAACATTCAGCAATACAATCTACCAATTCTTTTGGTGCTTCTTGAATAATCTTCTTTCGAAATTTGGGCGAGGCTTCTGTCAAAGCAAGCAACATTTTGCCATGTTTACGAACGAGTGGTTGTTTGCGCTTCATGATGACAAATGATGATGAAATGTTTGGTCTCTTTTATTTATACCACTGTTGAAGGGCTTGTAAAGCGATATTGCCAGCACTACTCAGTGGTCCTGAATTTCTCATCGCAGTAATGGCAGTAGGTAATGGGGAATGGAGACTTGGGATTGGTGAAAATCTTGATGATGATGATGATGATGAGGAACGCCCACTTGAAGAATTGGAAAGGTCAAACAATTGTCGTCGAACTGTAGGGTTTGGTGAAACCGTCATTGATCCTTGTGGTGTAGCCAACCCAGACCTCATCGAACTTCTATTAGAACGGGGAGTAGATGAGGTCAGTGGAGAGAATGGGGCCACAAGTGGTGATGCTTTGGATGATGTCCCTGATGTAACATCACGTCGAATCAGTATGGGGGACACTTTTGGTGTTCCAGTTGTTACAGAGCGTTTTCTTCTTACAGTGACAAATCGATCATGAGGCAATGTCTGCTTCTTCCTTGTTTGTTTCCTTACTGGTGACTTGCGTTTGGTTGGCTGTTTTCGTGGTTGTTGTCGTGACCGTTTCCTGGCTGGTGACTTTCGTTTGGGTGGTTGTTTTCTTGCTACTGGACCAAATTTTCTCACAGCTTTGGTCCCGTTCCATCGAAGCAGTGTACGAATGATGGTGCCCCAAGGAAACCTCCACCACCAGGTTTTAAAATAAGTTGTCGTTTTGTGGCCAGATCCACATGTTGATCAGCTAACTGTCTTAAAATGTCTTTGTTGCGTTCCATAAAATTCATCGTCTGTTTTGCCACGGTTACTTTTTTCTCTAAGATGAGTCGTGCAGCTAAGGTGAACCATTTTACCATCTCTGTTAATCCTGATTCTACCAGCTCTTGTCGTTTCGTTGGGTTCTTTTCCCGACTCAACGATTCTAGAGCTTTGATCACTGTATGTGGTGTGTTTTCCATGGTAGGTGTATCCTTAATGATGATCGGGTGTCATGTTCCTATCATTTTATACTGTAGTGTAGACGGTCGGTCCTCGATCTTCACCTGTTACCCACCGATGGAACACATCTGTTCTTAAACGATTCTGGTCGGGTGTTCTTGGGTGAAAGTCAATGATAAGATATCCATGAGGTGTAGAGGTTGCATCTTGATACGCCATCACCAAATGGGGTAGTTGTATTTGGTTCGCAAGTGTTTTGATCTGGCCTTTATCTCTTGTGTTTTGAAATAATACCATGTAGTGTGCATTCAAGCTGATGGTACGACTAGCCTTGGATTGTTGGAACATGTTTTGTGTGATGTAAATGACAGTGGCATTTCTATGGTGTCCCTTTCGCGTGAACCATAATTTAATTTTCTCCTCATCTTTTTCTCCTAACATATCATCAAATATGACGAGGTGTGGTAAGGTTGTATCGTCTACTATCTCTTCATCATCCTCAGGGATACCTGAATGAATTTGATAGCTTCACGTTCTTGTAACTGTGCGTAGGCACTTTGCCATTCTTTGTAACACCAGACGATGCGTTGTGGTACCGCATGAAATAATTCGGTTTTGTACTCAATAAGTTTTTTTACAAATTGAGTTTTTCCTGAACCACTTGGCCCTGAGATGAAAATGTTACTAGGATGTTGAAAAAGTAAACTACTTTCCATGATGGTCCAAGAAATAATAACAGCATTGACATGACAACATTTTATTTTATACATCATAGCAAATAAAACACTTGAACAAACATCAGTCAAAAATGTAAACTATGACACACATCATGAATCAGTCTTTCTTTATACATCATCCATTCCGGCAATATCATGGTATATCCCATAGCATTTAAAGCCATGCACACTTCGTCAAACAGTTCCTCCGATTGTCTTAACGCCTGTTCTGATTGAATTCCAAGTACACGCACAGCCAACAACACAGCTCTACGCCATGGATTCCGAATTGGAGTTATGTTTTTTTCCTGTAGTGAAGTATTTCCCATGTTTTGACTTCTCATTCGTCTTGCAAGTACTCTGCGTAGTATCTTATTTTGTAGGTGTCCCAGAGGGATTCGTCTCCCAACTCAAACCTTTCTAAGTTGTTGAAATCGGGATCTTGAAAGAACTGTTCACTAGGATTTGGCCTCGTTTGTTTGAATATTGCGCTGCACTGTTTACCAAAAATGTTAAACACTTGCTCACAAGTGATAGGTTCTGGAGTCAGTAAAATGGCACGTATATCCTCTGGTGTGTCGTTCCGGTGGTTAATCGCAAATCTGAGATACATACGCTCATCAAAACGGTTCAGTTTCTCCACTGTATCAATGTTTAGGGTCTCAATGTATATGTACCACACGTCAGAGATCAGGTTGCGTAGCAGGTTGTAAATGGTAAAAATCCGTTGAAAGACCACACTTTTATAGCTGATTGGAAGATTACGCCCTCGTACATCATGAAACATATCATAAACTTGGTTTAAACAAGAGGAATCCTTCATCGTCTGGTGAATTATTCTGTTTCCAACGCGCTGTGCCCAAGTAAAAAATAACTCGTTGCAAAATGCAGCAGGTTTCTTATTAGCTTCAACGAGATGTCTGTAGATCATCTGTTGTATTTCTACTGGTAGAATGTTCATCGCGAATCTCCGTATGTTTCCACCACCGTTCAGGCTATGCAACACGACTACAAGCCAACTGGTTATGACGGTCGGTAACCGTACGGCACTGTCTTATATTTGTCCACGACCACGCGCTTTGTATACACTGAGCGGAACGTCTTGGTCTGTGTCTCACTGATCACTTTGCGATTTCTATGTCTCTTGATTCGGGATTCATATTCGATGACTGTCTTGTAATGTTTGCGATCTTGTACACAGTTGACCATAGTCTTAAAATTGACTTTTTGACTAGCATTGTAATCCAAAGTGATGCCTTTTACTTTGCATTTCTGATGTCGATTTCCTTTTTCATCGATATATTCATACCCATAGTTTTTTGGCCCTAATGCCACGAATTTGACAATGCGTCCATGTGGTACTTCATCTGTCCACTTTCCCAACTGGCTCTCTTCAATTGGAATGTTGTACTGGTCAGGGTCATAGATGTACATACAACTGTCTGTGTCAAAATACAGTACCCGATCTCCAAGTTTTTCCAACTGGGTGTAAAGTTCAAGTCGAGCATAGGACGTAACGAAGGCAGCTACCACTGGATTTGAAGATGAATGGGGCTGTGTTGCGTCTGTTTCATCCGAGTAATTCACCAACATGAAGTTGTCATGATCGAAAATCTCGGCAAACTGCACAGTGACATGACGGTCGGAGAGTAGGTCATACAACCGGTTCACCTTAGTCACATACTCGGTTTTGGTTTGAACATTGTTTTGTGCATTCTTACCCCACAAAACAGTTCAACATGGTTTTGGCAAACGCTCTTTTTCCTTTGTTCTTTTTCACGTTGTCGAGCCAGATACCCTCTATCTGAAAGTAATTCTGTTTAAAGCGGGCTTCATCATCTTCTTTTTTTACCCAATTAGGGTAACCACTTGCTTCTTGTTTCAATTTCAAGTATTTGTTAATATACTGTTTATACACATCTTTACTCCATGCGTCCCAGTGCCAGATGTGGAAGACGTCTACCAATTGGTATCCTACCTCAAGAGCTTTGGCTATTTCCACATGGGTCCAGGTACCTGTCAACATGCGTTTGTACAGAGTGTGATTGCATTTTTCACACTCTTCCTCAGCACAGGTACGGCACAGTGTAAAGATCATTTTCTTGTTACAGTGAATAGGTAGGACTGGTAGCCAAGGTCTTGGGGTGGTAATACACGACATTTGATGAGTCCCTTGTACATTCCAATGTTGTTTATATCAATCATCTCTTGACTTAAGATGTTGGGATGTCCCACGGGTATGTTTTGTACTTGTTCACGAATGGATACAGTGAGCAAATGTCAGCATACTTAATTTCTTCCTTGGTGGTTGTATCCACTTCATGGTATAATTGAATGGCATTGGTTCGTCCACCAAACAAAGCATCCCGAGGTAAAATAGGTTCTTGGAAGGGAAAGAAACGGTTCACAGCATCTCTGTATTCTGGTTCAATCTTACATTTCTGATCAAAGTCACATTCCCACATTACAACTGTGTTGTAACCTTGTTGAGACAAGTCTTTCAACCGAAAAGTTGTGGCATTGTATAACTGCTCCATAGTTTGAAGTGTGTAACCGTTCACACTGTCTCTCCTTGGGTAACAATTTGGACATCCGTGTGTCCAGCACCCATGAATTCGTATACGGTGTTCGTCTCTTTGTGGAATCCGTCAACGTAATAGGGTCCAATTTGTACTTCACCTCCATTTAATGCATGGCGAATGTGCTTATTCTCAATGGAAGCAGTTGTTTCTATCCAACGAATCCCTTTGATTGAGTATCGAGTTTTGTTTGGATACCCGGCATCAGAGATTACAGCCAAGGTCTTTGGAGCATTGAATTTTTACGCCAAGCTTTGTTACACACTTGAGCTAGAGTGGTCGCTTCCAGGAACGGATCAATTTGGTCACTGACCAACAGTTCTTTCCTAAACTCTCCACAACCTCGTCTCAAGATGTCCACATCTGATTTGCAGTACTTTTGCATTTCTAACTGAAAGTGAAACACAGCCTTTTGTGCCACTTTTGCATTGTACCATTTCAGAAACGCTTCTCTCTTGTCAGGTTTCATGCTGTCGGGTCTGTAAAAATGTACGGGGAGATAGTCTCCAATGTAGTCTTGGTATTCATCCGTGTTGGCATAAAATGGAAACCATCCTTTTGCCATCTCAGTCAATCCAAACGTGTCGGGGAAATCGGACAAAGGCATGTTGAGAAAACTCAGTGAGTCGATGAATCTCACTTGATGGGCTTTCATCATTAGAATTTTACTTCCATTCATGATCAATTTTGGTTTGGCTGTATCATGTGTCAGTAAGTGCCTCAAAATAAACTGTGCATCATATCCTTGTGAGTTGTGAGCAATCACTGTGGTACCTTTGTGACTGGGTTGAAACAGCCATGTACAAAATTCTGACAAAGTGTTGTTACCACGAAATATTTTTTCTCTAGGCTCATCCACAGCTTCGCATTTCTGACACGGGTTTTTCATGGATTGACACATACAGTCTCCACAAGCACGTTGAGCAACACAAAAGTTTGGTATATGTTCACCCGAATCAAATCGACACTCAAAGTCAAAGAAGATGAAAGGTACAGTCGGTGACTTCATGTTCTCTGGTTCTTTGTACGTGGGGATATAACACTGATGTTCTGCATCCACAACTTTCTTGCAATACTTGCATTTTTTAGTGCCAGGACAGAGATGGTTCTTCTTTGTACCCACAACCATTTGACCACAGGTCTTGCATTGCCATACACTTTCACAGATGTTTTTTGTAGATTTTCCTGGTTTCGCTTTGTGCTGATCAAAACATTTCTGACTATGAAATGTTCTACCACAGTGACCACATGGAAAGAATCCTTCTTTTGGGCATAGTGTCAAGGCGTAACACCGACAAATATTCTTACACCAGTGAGCTTCTCTGTTGTTATAACCGTAGTTACAGTGTTCACAGAAGTAGCTGCATCCCAGGAAACCAGGGATTGATGTAATGCAATCATAATGTTTATCATGATGATAAATGTGAATCACTTTGCTTTTGTCTGTCAGAGGTGGGTGATTGAACAACACGTCCATTTTCTCAAATTGTGGCCACACTTTGATCACATAGTCGGGATAAAGGTGGGCTTGAATCTTCTTGTATTCTTCTATACCACAAGGCTGATTTGGACTAATGCCCACACTATCTAACAATGTCTTGGCTTCTTGGCTTTGAAGAAATTTTGCAGATTGTCTCATCAAATTCCATCGCTTCTTCCAGGCTGTATCGTCCGTTTTATTGAGTTTACATATCCCTACCACAATTGATCGTGCCAAACACATACTGTCGTGAACATTGTCTATCTTTATCATACTTCGTTTGACTTTGGACATGTTCTCAATGCTTAGGTGCGATCCAAACGTTCTTTTTGTTCTTCCACCTCCTCGGGCATAATGACATGTGTCATTTCTAACTGGAGATCCCCGTCATGAATCTCAAACTTGTGGTTGCTTTGTGATACTTTCTCTATTTCGTTCAACAGCGTATCTCCTGAAATGTGTGTTGCATTCCGAATGGAATGTGGATACCAAATGCTAGGTCAGGATGATTTATGGAGATACGAATTTGATCGTTGTCATTGACCGTGCTTCTCTGTATAACTGTTTCACCATGTCATTGAAAAGTTGATGTGTAAATTCAAACGGTTTTTTATATCTTTCAAATGTAACAT
>CM037783.1:54227049-54277049 GCA_021229015.1 Solen grandis
AAGTTCATCCAGCAATATCTCTATTTCCTCTTCCGACAGCTTGATACCCGTTTCCTGTGACAGACAACAGATAGTCAGACCCTGCTTATTCTAACTTCTCCACCCTCAACTCAAAAGACACAGTTTGACACTGTAAGAAACATTAAGAAAACGGTGAAAAGCCAGAAATTCTGCAAGTCAACCTAAGAGCATATTTTACTTCTTAGCATAAAGCTTTTGATCAACAAACAAGGTATATAGTATTTACAGGTGAAAATGTTTTAAAAAATGTTTGCAGGCTGGTCTGGTTTTATATAAGGATGCCATGGTAACGAGTCTGATTATGGATCCAAAGGTTGTGGGTTTGAACCCTGTTGGGGGCAAGGATTTATCATGATCTTCTGAGGTGTAAAGTACTGGTCAATCCAAGGAACCATCGAGAGGGATTAGTATATAAGTTGTAAGAACTTGTTTCCCAATCGAAGTAAAATAAATGAGTTTAACTACAAATGAAAATGTCTTTTTAGGCTGGATAATATAGCAGAGAGGATGATTTAATAGAAATGCATAAAGATACACAAACAAACAATACATGAGTATGATAATCCTTTACCTCATGAATATGCAATTTATGACTTGATGAATATTAATTTACAGAACTTTTGATGCTATATGAAAAAGGGATTTTTCTTTGCCGAGAACTGTCTAATCTAGGTCTGTTCTGCTTGAATTAAATGCTTCAAAATGAGTCAATATGAGGTACAGGGTTAAATGAATGAAAGCATATGGTATAAGAAAAATGATTGACTCTTTACTCATAAAGGTGTGTTTTGAAACCTTGGCAAACAGAGGAGAGGTCTGATCTAAGAAGACAACAAAACATGAGACCAAGGGTTATTTTACAGACCATATAAGGCAGGTTTAATAAGCTATACATGGACTCTAATACCTTGCTAGCAAGGAACTTACTTAAATGATTTAGAACCTGCAAAGTACTAATTTCAAATAAAGAGAAACAAAAAAAAAGGGCACCACATTAATCAAAGCCCTATCGTGCCTGTCTATTTTAAAGTAATATTGTGTTGACTGTGTGGGTTTTAAATCATATAAATAAATAGTGTTATATTGATAACAAGAAGTATTCCTTGGAACACACATGTCACTTTCTGAAACAAGAACAGATGGACTGACAGACAGATGACATAGTGTCACCTCTTCCTCATGGCAGAAAAAGTGTGACAGACAGAAGGACAGGTGGGTGGAGAGACAGATGACGTAGAAGTGATCTCTATGTATCACCTATTCCTCATAGGGAATTTCAGACACCAGAGAAAGAAGAAGTTTGAAATAAAGTTAAACTAAGGTTGCAAAACAAGCCTCTCTTTACCCCTTTAACTAAAAAGTGTTAATTCTTCAACTAGTATTTAGTATATATTAATTGTTTAAGAATAAAAGATTTTTACACATGCAAACACAAACAATGAGAAGAGATATGGTATCATTCAAGTGTAACTGTCTATATGTAACCCTTATCGTTGAGGGATTGAGTGAGCTGTCTGATAGCTCAGTCGTTAAAGCACTCACCTTGTCAGTGAGGGGTGCCGAGTTCAAGCCCCAGAATAGCTGCAATTTTTTTCTCACCTGGTTACATTTGGCGCCCTACGCTGGGTGCCAAATGTCACTGGATAAGAAAAATATGCAGCCTAACCGGGACTCAAACCCTGGCCTTTTTCTTACAGGGCTTATGCTCTACCAACTAAACAACCCGGCCGCTTACATAGGATTCTCCCCTATTGTAAGTTATCAGTACCGTGACACAAGCATTAAAGGTTACACCTTTTTTCGAATTTTTGGTACATGGAATGGATGTAAAGCCTGAACTGGTTGCCTGACTTTTCTCTACAATTTGGTTAGGGATGGGGTTAAAGTATGGTTATGTGTTCTTCAACTGAATCTTTGCAACTGAATATCACTTAATTATCTTTCATGTTATTTCATTGGGAAAGTTTAAATCAGAAATCTTTTCAATCTAACTTTTTTTAATAACTTTTCGGGCAAAGGCCTTTCTCGAAATATCAAAAATTATTGACAACATTGCATACCGATATTTGCAATTTCTTGCAACCGTAATAAAAAAGTGATGTTATTTTAGTCATTTTGTTAAGCTCGCAGGAAACTGCAAATATGTAATGTTGTTAATAATTGTTGATATTTTGATAAAGTCCTTCAGCCAAAAACATTGAAAAGATTGAATTATGGCTTACTTCATGTATTTATCATAACATTTCGAACTTGTTGCATTTTGGTAGATAGCTGATATTATCCATTTGTGTGCACATCGTATATGGATTTCCAAAAGTTAAAAAAAATGTGGGAAGGAACAAACAACCAATTAGAAATTGACTGCTTGTTCTGGTGTTCCATTTAATGAAAGGTAAATTTAAACTTTAAGTCCATTTTAAGGTAATTAGTTATTATTCTGTGGCCAAGATTTGGACAAGATCAGTAACTGTTGGTGATGCTTTGGCTAGAACTGGGCTAGACTTCCTTTTCAAAGGAAATTTCATCTAAATTAACATGCAGACATTTGTCATTGTCAATTGTTCAGGACCTAGTGCCCCAGAGAAATGCTATTTTGAAAGAAATTTACGATGTCAATCACATCAAGACGATAGAACATCTGATCCTGTTTCCTTGTCTCTCTTTGCATGTTTTATTACAGATATGTGATACTAGAAAGGAGCGGCCAAGATTGACAAACCCCTGTGAACTCATCTTGACCTTTTCTCTTTCTAAAAGTGTGTATTTTATGTCAATTGGGAAACAAGTTCTTACAAGTTATATTAATCCCTCTCTACCGTTCCTGGTCTGGACCAGAACTTTGCGCCTGTGAAGCTCATGAAAATTCCATGCCACTAATCGGGTTTGAACCCACAACTTTTGGATCCGCTGTCAGGTACATATATTCATGTATCAATACAGCAAGGTAGGTCATATGGTTTACTAGAAACTGGCTGCTATAGCAACCCTATTCTACTTCTCCACCACAGGTGCAATCTTTTGGATGTTGCTTGGCTTGTTCTTGAAAATTTTGCATATAATTTGGTGGAAAAAAGTCACCTTCATCAGATGACATCACTCATGTTTATCTTTATGTCATTTCCATTATGTGTTTTGTTTTGTGAAAATTAATTTAAACATTTGAAATTTATACCAATGGAGATGGTGTCACCAAAGAAGATGTCAAAAGATGTCACTTTATAGCAAAAAGAAGTTATAAAAAATTCTGTAAACATTAGGAAGTCATCGATATAAACAAAAAATACGGGAACCAGTAGTAAATGGAATGAGTGAATGTAAATCTCTGGTAAACAGATGTCATAAACTTTCTTGTGATGACAGAGTATAAGCGATGTAGAAAGGTACAGTCGGCCTACTGCTCAACACACGACGTCACGAGTGCAGGCCGTTATAAAGGACATTAATATTTTTCCAATGCTTATCATATGAAAACTTAGTGACATGAGTTTTCGGACAAAGCAGAAATCATTAACCCTTTCCCTCATAGAGGATACCATGAAAAGACCTATGCGAACAGCATAAAACCAGATCAGCCTGCGAGTATCAGGTTTTATGCTGTTCGCTGCTCCTCAGTGGTCTGGAAATGAGGATTTTGTAATTAAATTTGGTAAGGTTTAACTGTGGTTTTCTGCAGATCAGGCTTTATGTGGCATCTATTGAGTGCATCAAAATGAGTCTATATGAGGGAAAGGGTTAACTAACAGTCTGTGCATGTTAAGGATAAATACCAGATGGGTGTTGAGGCTTCTATCCATGACAGAGAAGGAGAAATCCTGATTTTCATGTTAATGTCATTACGTTATTTGAGCTGCGGTGAAGTACAATGTACTTTACTTAAGTGCATTTAAATGTAAGTTATTGTGCAACAGTTTATCGTATTTCAATGAAATTTCAACACATAATAAGAAAGACATTCACATTTATTTTATACAAGTTTTATACTCCTATGATCAAAAATGTGATCAACCCTCGTATATTCTAAAGTACTTCTATCCCTTTTAGTGCTACATATCATTTTTTTTTTCTTTATACCTGTTTACTAATGCCTGAAAGTCCATCTAAGTTGTCTGTATAAGGAACTAATTGGCAAATATCTATCAAATGGGGATTTCATGACAGCACTCTGTGTGGCTTCAAACTATTTGTTTGTCGTCTGCTGTCTGATATATCACGACACAGTGGGAGGATGTGCTATAATTACCAACAACCATTGTGATGACTGACAGGCCTGCAGTTTGCTGCTATGGCAACAGTAATTACGTCATTGGCATCACAATGTTCTTGAGAAAGAAAACAATTTTCAATCTATAAACCTTGGAGGCAGATTTGTTTTAACCTTGTTGCTTCTGATCATATTCTAAAAAGAGATCTGACTGATATAATAGCTTGATATGTACTTTTCCAAATATCTAAGGTCTTCTGAAACAACCTTTGTTGGTTTGTGATATATACAAGAACTGCATATATACAATAAAGAATAAAGACACTTACTCTTTACCTCATCTAGACATGTTTTACAAAAGACCAAGGTCAGGGTCTCCTCTGTTTGATCATATAATATTGTAGTTCAAAAAATTTCCTCTATTTAATCATATAATATGTTATTAAAAAAAATCTCCTCTGTTTAATCATATATTATTGTTGTTAAAAAATTCTTCCTCTATTTGATCATATAATACTGTTGTTCAAAGAAACTTCCTCTATTTGATCATATAATATTGTTGTTCAAAAAAATCTCCTCTGTTTGATCATATAATATTGTTGTTCAAAAAAATCTCCTCTGTTTGATCATATAATATTGTTGTTCAACGAAATCACTCCTGTTTGATCATATAATATTGTTCTTCAATGAAATCTCTCCTGTTTGATCGTATAATGTTGTTGTTCAAAGAATCTTCCTCTATTTGATCATATAATATTGTTGTTCAAAGAAATCTCCTCTGTTTGATCATATAATGTTGTTGTTCAAAGAAATCTCCTTTGTTTGATCTTATAATATTGTAGTTTAAAGAAAAATCCATTGTTTCATATACTAGTAAAATACTCATCAAGTCATAATCATGAATATTCATTAGGTTAAGGGTTAAATATGATATTGTAATTTCCTTTCATTTAATAAGATAAATCCTATTATATTTTGAGAAATGAATTTTGTTTTCTTCAGAAAAGGCTGAAAACACTTTTATACATATACATAATAGTAAACTGAACATATACTGCAGCATTAACATACAAGCTTTGAAGCCTTTAATATACAAGGCATTGAGGGCTGACAACTATTCATCTCCTTCTATATCTATACACACTTTGAGTATATAAGTTTTGTGATCAGCCCTCAGTATAATCTAAAGCAAAATGGCAGCTATACCCTACAGGTTGATCAATCATAGTATATGTACAATATCTGGGACTCCTAACCTTATGACAGTGGCTGCAGGGACCACCTACCTAGGGCCTTTGACCCCTTCCAAGCCATCTATATTAGCCAGTAAGTGAGTTATTGGGCACAAATTTAATGATTAAATGTTAAATATTATGGAATATTATTGAGCTACTTTGAAGCAATTGTGTTTTACAAAGCATTGAATATGTGTATTAGAAAAGGGGGGTGGGGGGCATTTGACCTTATGGCAGTCATTAAAAATATGTTTGTTAGCAGTGCTCTGACCATTTTTTAGGTGGGAAGGTGGGAAGGGATTTTTTTTTCTTTTCAATTCTGACAATGGCAAAGCTTGAATGGCCTTTAAGATGAAGGGATGAATATAATTTGACTTACTCAAGTCTTAATTTGCTTCATCAAACATTGTTTTGTTTTACATGCTTGTATGAATACTGCAGAGAACATCTCAGATTGAAGGTGGGATGAAAACAGCAGAAAGAACAGACTTACCAAAATCAGCAAACTGAAGAAAAAAAATCTTCAGAATGGGGCTAGAAAAATTTTGAGTCGGTACCAGTCGTTACCAAATGGTTGTTCAGAGCATGGCAAACAAACATATTTTAATAATGGCCTGAGTTTGCTGAGCCACTCAGAAACCTGGATGCCAACTTGCACCACCACCACCCCTAATACATACACACATGATGAGTTCCTGGTGAGATCCACCACCATAAGATGAGGTAAGATAATTATTAAACTCATTAACTGAGAAGTTAAAACTCACTAACTTCTCACTAATTGAGAAGTTAAACTCAAAGAAATTAAATTCACTGAAAATTTAAAAAAAGGAAAAGTTAAAAAGAAAAACACATGTATTTGGTTATCACATGGCATTGTCAGAATTAATAAAGAGTGTAAAAAATGAACTTAGGAATATTAAATGTGAACATTGTTTTCATTCACTTTTTTCTTTTTAAGTCAGAGTTAATTAATTTAGCCTAATATACAAAGCATATGGTCGTATTATAACATTTTATTGAAAAGAAAGCTTGTGTTGTACACCTTCTATTGACTCAATGAGTTTCTTTATCATCATTCTAGCTAAAATTAATGTAAAATTAAATTCCTCCATTATTGCAATTACAAATGGTACACATTAATTAGGATTTAAAGAGTGTTATATCATCACAAGAAGTGACTCCATGGAATGCATGACTGTGTTGATTGCTGAAAGAAGTGTGACAAAAACGTGTGACAGACAGACAGACAGGCCAGCAGAAAGGCAACGGAGAAGTGAACCCTATGTGTCACCTCTGCTTACAGCAGGTAACACAAATCCAAGTCTAATTTAGAAGAGATAACATGCATATTTAGATATTTATGTAAGAAATTAATGAGGAAAATTTGCAAAATGTCAAAGCTATCATGAGGGAGCAATTATTGAACATAGAGGCAGCTAAAAGACTAGCTTTACCATTTTCTTAAGTAATATTCTACATTGTTATATGATTGAAGCAAGATAAGCTTTCCTAGAAAATTCCCCCATCTTTAGGTACGCCTTTAGTACCAACGTGGCAACATGAAATTCCTGCTTTTCCAATTTTCTGGACTAGGTTCAATATTCAATAAATTCCTCCATTATTGCAATTACAAATGGTACACATTAATTAGGATTTAAAGAGTGTTATATCATCACAAGAAGTGACTCCATGGAATGCATGACTGTGTTGATTGCTGAAAGAAGTGTGACAAAAACGTGTGACAGACAGACAGACAGGCCAGCAGAAAGGCAACGGAGAAGTGAACCCTATGTGTCACCTCTGCTTACAGCAGGTAACACAAATCCAAGTCTAATTTAGAAGAGATAACATGCATATTTAGATATTTATGTAAGAAATTAATGAGGAAAATTTGCAAAATGTCAAAGCTATCATGAGGGAGCAATTATTGAACATAGAGGCAGCTAAAAGACTAGCTTTACCATTTTCTTAAGTAATATTCTACATTGTTATATGATTGAAGCAAGATAAGCTTTCCTAGAAAATTCCCCCATCTTTAGGTACGCCTTTAGTACCAACGTGGCAACACGAAATTCCTGCTTTTCCAATATTCTGGACTAGGTTCAGTATTATATGAAATCAAAGAGTCAATGTTACTGTAACCTTGCCCTTTGACCTAGTCATTCAAAAATCGATATGCCCATGAACAAGTCATGACCAAAAACTCTAATAAGTAAGAGGAATACAGGTTCAAGCATTCTCTAGTTACTGATTTGAAATAAATTGGTCTAACAATGGATGGACTGTCTGATTTCTTCTGTGAAGGGAGCCCTAATGGCAACAACATGAATCAACCCTCATGGAGACATGTTTTGATACATTGGAAAGAGAAAGCAGTCTTTTCTTTCATTTTCCTTGGCACAATGCTTTAATGAAAATGTGACGATGCATTGTCACAGGTATAAATACAATCTCTGAGAACTGCGTCAGGGAGTTGTCTCTTTGGCAAAGTGGTTATAGCATTGCACGAAGGCGGACCAGGTTCTATCCTGGGCTGGGTCAGGTTTGTTACAAAATAATACATTTATTTTTCTAATATTTTGCTCCATTCAAAATTTGCATTCTTTTAAATATCTTGAAAATTATTTGCAAATACAATATTTTTTATATAAGCAGCAATGAAATAATTAAACGTTCTCTAAGAATCAAAAATTGTAAATTAAGAAGCAAAATAAGGCAATGCTATATTTTAATCCTGGATCAATGAATTTAAATCAGAGATATACTGAAAGAAAATTAAAAAATCAAAGCGAAAAATTTGAAATGCAATATGCTAATTGACTGAAAAATGCAAAGAAGCAGTTTATGTTCACTTGACACATGCAGATTAAGCTGAAAGTAGTTTTAATACAATAAGCTGGATGGATTGCTCCCCAGGGCTGTGCGGTAATACTGTTTATTCATTTCATGCTTTCGGTGAAAAGAACGAGAAATATTTGTGAATAATGACTTGTATCATACACTGTTAAAGATATTATCATTTTTATGATTCCTGCAATGTCAATTTTCAAGTTACATCAAACTTCTCCAGGTTTAAACCTTAACTCTTACCATTCTAAATTTTGTAATTGGACTCATCCTTTTTTTTTTCAGTAAGTTTTTTTTTTGGCTTTAAATTAGTTGCTTTTGGGGGTGCTTGCTGAAAACTTATTGACTGAATAGCGAACCGGACAGACCATGAAAAGACTGAACAGATGTGCAGGCTGATCTTGGTTTGCACTAGTCGTAAAGGCAGCCACAAGTCCCCACAGCATTGTAATGGGTTAATGATAAGTTACATCAATCTGATAAATCAAATGTTATATAGAATGTTTTGGTCCCCCAATGGGGAATTTAAAAGACATGAGACAAATAATGAGTAAAAGAAATGACAAAAAAGAAGCATGAAATAAATAGAATATTGGCTTATTTTAGTGTATGATCATAGTTTATTTCACTCATGATCACAGAAAACTGGAAAATTATATTCTATGATCATTCACAAAATAAAATGTGATCATACACAATAATAAATGAATATTCTCTATACCATTAGTTTGTGCACAATCTATACAAAGCTACAATGGGACTTTAGCAACATATAATGCATTAATTAGGTGTTAACATATTGCATCCTGGCCTATGTTATTTGTTGTTATTTCTTTTTAAGATAGTTGTCAAAACTTCCAACCCATTATTTTTACAAATCAACCAATGGGCCCTGCCAGTGCATGCAGTGAATATTTAATCTATATCTTTACTTACTGCTTAGAATTTTTTCCACTCATGGCTGGTTAAACCACTCAAAAACACATCACAAACAAAGACACCTGGCGTGCGTTCAGTATGCCAAACTGTATGCAACCGTTCACTTACAGTCAGCTATGAAACTATCTCAGGGTCATAAACCACAGATTGTTCAGTGTACAGCAAAAGGTGCATGTGAACAGCATAATTTATGGTCCTAAGACAACTCAATAGTTGACATAGTTGCAAACGGTTTGGCATACTGAAAGCACACTTGTTTTTTATGTAAACAAGGTCAGCCACTGATCACATGACTTTTCCGTGTAGCTATTGGATTATCTAGTGGCTTAATTTGAATTTAACTGTAAGCATTGAAAAGGCCCATATAGATTTGTAAAATGTCTAGCACTGGGTTTTATTAGGTTCTTGGTTAACATATTGATTTTTCCCCAAAGTAAATCAAGTTGTTTTTTTCCATGAAAGTAATTACACGTAACAACAAAATATCAACTAGGCTTATTTAGTGTCTGGTGATTTATTACAGTGCCACAAAATAAATTTAGATCATAGTGAGATTAAGAATATTAATTACAAGTTAATTTGAAAGTTTTGACAACATGTAAGTATGTAAGTATCCCTCCACAATTATTTTGTGCTGCCCTGTAAAGTTAAGTGCATGAGGCTCCTGTTACCATAGCAACCAATGATTACCTGTGCGTGTTTCAAAATGGCTTTCCGGGCAGTCTGTTCAATTTTCAAATAAGTTAAAAATAAACAAAATCAGAAAAAGAAACCTTTTATGCTAATGAATAATGGCAAAAAATAATCACAATGACAACTATTTAGTTTTAAAGTGAAGAAGAGAAACTGCAAAAATAAAACAGAAATATCCAATGCCCGGTAATAAATCAAAACTGTAAAAGAAATAATTGAGAAAATATATACCATCTGTGTATCATTAAAATAATATTATTTTCTTGTTAACAAACCAAACCAATCAAAAAAAAAAAACCAATAATTACTAAATAAAAATCTAACATAAAGGACATATGATTACATAATATAAATTGTCTTGTATACTCTGGTCATATTACAACTTAAGCTTTAAACACAAAAGCCTAAAAGACTGTTTCATGGTTAACTGAATGCAGACACTTTAAAGTCAAAGTAAGGACCACCATACGAACCTCGATGCCTTCCACGAATTCCTCGTGCGTCACACTCATACTTCCATCCTTATCAAATTTGTTAAAGAAGTCGACAAGTCGGAGGTCATTCTTTTCGATGTAGTTACACAATTTGACCATAGGGTGAACCTTAGCCTTGGGTTTTGCTGGCGGTTCCATTCCGCCATGGGTCATCTTGATCATGGGCAGCTGTTCCTGAACTTGACGGAACACATCTTCAAAATCCTTGTTTACTAGAATATCCTGCAGCAGGGAGGGAGGGAGATAATTATTTTTTCTTAGTTTGTTTTAAACTTTTTAATACTCAGGATCAAGAAAGGCAAACCCTACTTTTGGTAAAAAAAGAGCTATGATGTGAAATTTTGAAAGCATTTGTAGCTATCATACAATTAAGTACATGAACGGGTTTTTCTCTGATTATTCAAATTTAAACCCACCCTTAGAACTACACAAACAACGCCAGTAGTGCCAACAAGAGATTTGCAAAGCCAATCACTGTGATAGAATAAAGTCTAAACTTTTAATGTATATGAAAATATTGAGGAAAAATGTATAAGTTATTCATAATTCATGGCAATTAGATTTGTCAGGTGGAGAGCAGAATGTATCTTTCACCTGATTCTATGTATAACAATATACAAAAAAAAGGAATATTAAAAAGATAAGGTATAAAAAAGGTAAATGTTAAACAAGAGGGCCATGATGGCCCTTGGTTGCTCACTTGAGAACCAGGTATTAGTAGGACGAAAAGAAACAGCAAATATCTTATGATATTGTGGAAAAAAGGCTCTGCCCTCTGCCTGAGCCATAAATCAAGTGAGTACTTTTGGACAAGAAGAATTTTCAAATTTGTACTATATACATATAAGGAAAATGGGCTTAGGTCCCTGGCGACCATGTTTTTCAACGAATCAAAATAATTTGAACAATCTTGGTAGAGAGTGACCTAAGGAATATCTGTGTCAAATAACTTTGAAATCCAGCCAGTACTTTTGGCCAAGAAGATTTTTCAAATTCGTACTATATACATATAAGGAAAATGGGCTCTGCCCCATGGCCAAATTTTGGTAGAGAGTGACCTAAGAAACATCTGTGCCAAATAACTTTGAAATCCAGCCGGTACTTTTGACCAATAAGATTTGTCAAATTTGTACTATATTCATATAAGGAAAATGGGCTCCGCCCCCTGGCAGCCATGTTTTTCAACGGATCAAATTTTTTTAACAATCTTGGTAGAGAAGGACCTAAGGAACATCTGTGCCAAATAACATTGAAATTCAGCCAGTACTTTTGGAGGAGAAGATTTTTGATGGTTTTACTATATACATATAAGTAAAACGGGCTCCACTCCCTGGCAGCCATGTTTTTCAACGAATCAAAATAATCTGAACAATCTTGAAAGAATATCTATGCCATATAACTTTGAAATCTGGTCATTTGCTTTGGAAGAGATTTTCAAAACTTTCAAATGTTTTTTCTTTCCATTGCCATGGCAACCAGAGTTTTGCATGGAATCAATTCGTTGAACAACTATGAAAGGGCTTCACCCAAGGAACATTCCTATTAAGTTTCTTTAAAACTGGCCCAGTGGTTTAGGAGGAGATGTTGTTTAAGTTAAATGTTGACGACAGACAACTGACACTGGACATTCATCGGTCACAATAGCTCACCTTGAGCATGTTGTGTTCAGGTGAGCTAAAAAAAAAGAAATGAGAGGGAAAAAAAAAGATTCACTTACACTAAAGTCTAGATACTCTATGACACAGTTTGGATTACGGAGGATAGCAGCACAGATACCATAGCAACCAGCACTCTGCATTGGATTCTTACCCATCTGAAAGAAGGAGTAGGTGGAGTTAAGTCAGAGGTGTGTTTCCATGGATACCCTTCACAACTCAAAGAGTTTCCATTTGTGCAGACAAAAATATAAAAAGCAAGGATGAGACTGACATATGGATTCTATGATGATGATGATGATAACCCCACTGGGACTGCTTTTAAGCTATCCCAGTGGGTTTATCATCATCATCATCATCATCATCATCATATTTTTTTCCTCTTTTTATATATACTATATACAGTAGAACCTCACTAAAATTGAAGATGTTAAACCAAATTCCTCAACATTTTGAAGGCTTATTGTGTCCTTATCTTCATTTTTCAGATACCCAAGTTTATTCTGCACCAGCACCTGGAATGATGGCCAAGGTTAATTTCCCACATCTTTCTGCAGGGTGGCTTGATCAGCATGCATATCCAATAGGATATTGTTTATTATTACTTATCAACCTGACATATCAAGTACCTGTAAAATAAAAACATGTGCCAGCAGATAAACAAGGGTGTTATATCTTAAGTACTTGTTGACCTTGAACTTAGATTAGGTCAGCAGAGATTTATCGTCAATAGTATCTCTTGAACATTGTGCTCTTTTTTTTTTTTCCCTCATTTTTTGTAAGAATGATTTTTCATTTAAATTGCGTATGCATTTGCAATGACAATATTAGTAGTATTTTATTTTTGTACCTATTCCATTCTTCATAATATACATACCTAATAACCTAAGTGGGCGATTTTCACAATACAATTCTCACCAATAAAGAAAACACACAGACATGCATGCACACAAACCGAAATTTACATCAGGTTTTTAATCTGAATAATCATTATTTTTGGGGGTTTTTTCAGCTCAGTATGTGTCAAAAACTTCAGATTAACGAGGTCTTACTGTATACAACAACCATTAACATCATCATCAGTAGCAATTACACCTAGCTACTCTTACATCAGCACCATGCAGCATCATAATCATTCTTTTTTTACGTAATACTCATTCATAAAAAAAATACATACTGTTTTTACAGACAATTACAAAGTCAGATATATCTCAAATTTATAACTATTGACTGAGTTGAAATACACTAGACTATTTCTATAATTAATTGTGACTTTCAGGTATAGGTTGAAGATAAAAAACTTCATAAATATGACATTTGATACCGACAATTATATAAGGAATATTAAAAGATAATTAATGATTTTGATTTCCTGGAAATATCTCTACATGAATATCTAGACATCTTACCTTAAGGCTTTTCAGTGTCTCATTTACTGAAAGACCCTTTCCTAGTAAGACAGCACCCTCTGGTGTTATACGGTTATTTCTGGATAAAAAAAGCTTAATTAACATCTTGAACAATTTAAATATATCATGGAAGTCATGGAAGGTTGCAAAGTGTATACATTGGATTAATGTGAAGCTATTATAGAATATCAAAGTAAAAATAATTGCCCTAATTAAGTCTAGTGGTAAATGGATATCCCTAATTACAGATGTTTAATGAGTATATTTCTGATAAAACCTTTATGCTTCATATTGAAGGATTTCAAGTGAAAGATACATAGAACAATGCATGTAGATAAAAATGAAACCTAAGTAGATCGTCCCTGGTGGTCAAGGAAATTAAGCATCTGCTTCAAGAGCAGTAAGTCATGAATTCAATCTCCAACCATAACATATCATAGTCAAAGAAAATAGAACTGTCACTGGTAGCTCCCTGCTTAGCACTCAGCATATATACATGGTATTCTGAGAACTGGTTTGCCCAGTGTCAGGATAGTGTGACTGGGTGTGGTATCATGCCACATGTCTATGGTGTGATAATGCAGTGAGGCAGCATTGTATTTGTCTCAAGTAGACATCATCTCCAAATGACTGACATACTGTTGGTTGGACATTAAACCTAATAAACACAGATCAAAAGTAATTTTTGCCTTTGCATTATTTATTATAATCTTTTCAATCTAGGGATGGCCATGACGCTCTTTATAAAGAATAGGAGAGGAAAGAAGAAAACCAGAAACCCTTACGATATATCTACTTCCTCTAAGACAGAGTTCCCTTTCAATGCATCCTGCAGTCCAACAGCTCCCTCCAAGCCAAAGCCATTCCAAGACAGGTTGATTTTCTTCATATAAACATTATTCTGGGAAAAGAAAATTTTTAAAACACATTATCGCAGGAAAAGGGGCAATTTTTGATGTACATTATTCTGGAAAAAGAACTTTTTTAAAACAAATTATTCCGAGAAAAGACAGTTTTTGATACACAATATTAAAGAAAAAGAAAATTTCTAGAACATATTTTTTAGAGAAAAATTTATTCTTGGTAAAGTCAAGTTTTTAATACACATTATTCTGGGAAAAGAAATATTTCAATATGCGTCATTCTGTGAAAAAATCCTCAATTTTCACTCACTTTCTAGGTTGTTAAAATATACACTCCAAAATCATACCATTACATGGCATCAATTTCAATAAATGCTGACCAATTAACAAGAGCACCTCATACTGATGCCAACGCTCATCTATTAGGTTTTTTTCTTTCTTTAAAAATGGATATAAATTAGGCCAAAATAGCCATAAGAGTTATGGCCCTTGATGCCAATGCAGCCCTTGTGATAGTAAACAAATATATGAAGTTTGATGACAGACAGTTATATAGTTTAGAAGTTATGGCTAAGGTTAAAGTTTTTCACAAAGACAATGACTTCAACAACAATGATGATGACCACACTGAAGTGATGACAATACCTTAGTTGTTTTTTTTTTGAGCTTAAAATTAATTTACATTGATTGGATAACAAGTTCCTACAACTAATACTAATACTTTAAGGGGGTTCTTGGGTTGGACCAGTACTTAATGCCAGGGAAAGCCATAAAATTTGTATTACCCCCAAAACAGCTTGAACTCACAACCCTCAAATCCACAGACATGTATGTTACCACAGAACCACAGCGCTCTTGACAAACTATGTCTAAAATATCTGGCATAACCCTTACCCTTATGAATATTTATGAACAAATTGATGACTTCATGAATTTGAATTGACTGAACTTTAAATGGAATATGGAGCAAGTGATTTTTCTTTGCGATGCAGACTGTGTAGAATTTGACCTTCAGTATTGTATGAGCAAACAGAGACGGACCTGATCAGACACCTCCTTCTAAACACTCCTTCTAGGTGCAGTCTCTAATGTAGTGACTACATTACAGTGTAGCCACAACAACCCAGGTTCAAAGCTTGATCACCACATGCCCCAATTCAAGCTTCTATACTACCTTGATTCCCTGAGCGATTGCCACGGCCCCTTTTCTTCTGATACAGTTCCAGGACAGGTTTAACTCCTTTATACATGTATTGTCTGCGATGGCTGGCCCCAGCACAGTACCCGCAACATCCCCGAAGTTATTGTGACTCAAATCCAAGTACTGCACCTTTGTTGTGTTCTAAAAATAAACATTTTTTGCATTAAAAATGTCATCCTATTAAGATTAACAAAAATGCTACATAAACATGTAAGACTTGTGGCATGCATTATTTTCTATGCATTTCAAAGAGGATATTGTATGATGTCCTATGACTCCTAAAGTAAATCATACAAAAGCATAATAAAAATAAATTGACACATTTGTATCCCTTTTAAAACTTTTCAGTCAAGTTAACATGTTAGAATGGAAATATTTATCTATTGTGTTCAGATGCTTTGTAATTAATCATTCAATCCTAGGGCCTTTATGATTAGATTACTGCCCATCTGAACTTAACACTGTACATTATTCTGTAATATACAGAAACATTTAAAACAAAACTCTATTCCCTTAATATTACATGGGTCAAACCATGGACACCAAGTTGTTAATGCTATATGATTACATTGAGGTCCAATATAACATGATAGCCTGGTTTGGACTTCCAAAACAACATTCATAATAGTGCATCTCTACTGTAATTCATTTCTACAATATATCATTCCTTATTCTGGGTCAAAAACTTGAAACCAGTTGTACTGGAGCATGTTGTAATTAAATGAAAATAATTAACAGATTACAGATTTGGCGTCAATCATTTGAATCATGATATACAATTATTATATCATAATCATGTAGAGAAATTCATTTCCATGGGAGCCTAGTTTTTGTTGACTTTGTGAATGATTTTGTCCACAAATATTAATCACCACAAAAACTCATTATTTCATTGAAATCAGAACATGAATATATGTACCAACGAAAATGACTTTATTATAGATTCCACAAAATTTAATGCCAATGAAAATAAATGATTTTATAGTAATGGTTTAACATTTCAGTGGAACACAATTTCTAAGTGGTACCAATCTGTATGGACTTTTCCAGTGTTTACAGATGTATATAAAACAATACATGGAAAGGTAGATCATTACAAATTCTATACAGGGCCTTTATAACTATGTATCTAGAGTTTCAGAGGGGGATGGACCCTTCTAGTAGCTACAGATGTATTCAAACTGACTTACAGGCTATCCAATAGCTACACTGGGATAACAGGTAGTCAATGGTTGGCCTGGTTGTGTTTGTGAAAGTGTTTGTCAGCAGTTGACCTAGCCATGTAAAGGAGTTTCATCTCTTACAACTGAATCAGATTCATATAAATTAGCTTCATTATAAAACTACATACAAATATTGGTAATTAACCTTTAACTCTTTCCCTTATATAGACTCATTTTGACGCACTCAGTAGGTACCACATAAAGTCTGATCTACAGAAAACCACAGTTAAACCTTACCAAATTTAATTATAAAATCCTCATTTCCAGACCACTGAGGAGCAGCGAACAGCATAAAACCTGATCAGCCTGCGAGTTACTCGCAGGCTGATCTGGTTTTATGCTGTTCGCATAAGTCTTTTCATGGTGTCCTCTATGAGGGAAAGGCGTTAATACACATCTGAGGTGATACATCATTTTATCCACCATTGGAAATGACACCAAAGTACCTAGTTCACCAGAATCATACTTTAGATTAAAAAAATTGGTGTGATAATATCATCAGTAATTACCATCTTCAAATGGATGTCTCGATCTCCCTTCGCAACCCCTCCACTGATGTTTGTTATAAAGAAATATAACTTACCATGAGGGCATCTGCAAAGTGTGTCGCTGCATGATCATCAAAGTCATTCCCTGTGGGTCAGAAAGAGTCTTTGTTACTTTTTAAATTTCTCCTGCTGAGTCTTGATTAATTCCAAGACTCAATGCACCATGTGACTTTCTCATTAAATACAACATTGGTCTATCCTGAAAATTTTACCTTTCTTTGGAAAGTAAAAGTTTTTTGTTTTTTTTCAAAGTTCCTGACCACAGCTATGACTGGTTGGCACCATGACTTTTGTTTATTTCAATTCCAAAGCTTACTCTTGTTAATATATTTGCAGGCCCTGATTCCTGAATATTTACAAAAACAGTTTAATTAAGATTGTTCGGCTTAAACTAAGATGTAACGGTAGACACTAGATTCAATGCTGATGTGAGCATAATAACTTAGTTTCAGCTTTAAATCATACTTAAGTAATAGAGAAATAAACAAACACTAGAGTTCTACTACTGTATTATTTAATATTGATTTTTATGAATAAATGAAACACAAAATAACTAAATTGTTTCAAAACATATTCAACTTTGATCTGCTAAGTTTGACAGCTTAAAATTTCATAATTCTAAATATTGTTAAACAAGAATGTTCTCTGGAACACATGTGTCACCTGCTGAAGCCTGACGTAAAAAGTGTGAGGGACAGACAGATGGATGAACAGACAGACAATGGAAAAGTGATCCCTATGTGTCAAAAATGTTGTAGTATTGATTAACAATGATTTAATGATCTTTAAACAAATCCATGTTTTTTAGCAATATCAGAAGGCTGGTTACCTGCAAGTGTAATGTGAGTGAGGGTGACATTGTGCTGCATAATATGGGCTAGGTGTGGAGCACAGCTGGACCCCAGCCGGTTTTCTGACAGGTTCTGAAATACAAACCACAGTTATCTCCCTTGATACTTTTTTTTAACGTCAGTAACCCCAGTTACATGTTTTTTTCCCGATTATTGTTTTTTCTTCACTCCTTACAGGTAGAAAAATGTTTCTGCTATTTGTATAGGTTTAATACATTCAGCTAGTCTAAACTGTTTATTTTTCTTGATAATTCAAAACCCAATACCATCACTGCTAATATGTGAATAATGAACAACTGTTTTTATCAGGTATACTGAAAATACACAACTATCAATATAATACCACAAATGAATATATCATTTTTAAAGGGTTTGTATTGAATTTTTAACAGTTTTCTCTGTTATAGAAAAACACTAATAATTCTTAAAAGTGCAGAGCTGCATATCATAATATGTGATTTTTGAGAAGGAGTTTATCTACATTGCAAGTACACTGAAGTTCCTCCTCCTTCCCTACAGGCTCCCCCTACTGGCTCCTCCTCCTTCCCTACTGGCTCCTTCTCATCCCCTCCCACCTCTGGCTCTTAGTAAAAATCTCTGCTTCCCTTCCCCCATTTGGTCATCAACCATTCACCAGCTAGCTCCACCCCCAATGTCCCTCCCATACTGACTCCGCCCTCTGTCTCACCCCCTGGTACTTACCAGTTCCGTAATGAAACAGTTTTCCTTCAGCATCTCACATATAGCCAGCCCACCTTGTGGCCCTAACCAATTGTCACTGAGATCTAACTCTAAAACTTGCGTGTTGGACTGAAAAAAAAAAACAATGTGAATTGTAACCATGATAATTGAAGCACAAAAATTACATGTATCTATTTGTTCATAATATTTTGAAACTTTCAGTTACAGATTTTTTTACTAACCAGGGTTTTCCTTGACGCAGAAATCCTGCGTCATTGTCGCATTTTTTCACCAAATGACCCCCAAAATAAATTCTTATGCGTCCAAGTGGACGCAAGTGTGCTCGGACATTCAGTCTGTTTACATCTCGATTTTCTGAAAATCTATTTTCACTTTTAGGTCAACTGGTATGCCTTTTTTTAAGATTCCTATCGCTTACACAGCCAACATAATGAAAACCAGTCTGTAAGACAGGTTTACATTTTATCAAGCCCGTTTCTTTAGATTGATTATCACGACAAAGTTCCAGTCTGATTTAAGACTGTGTTTCATACATTTTAATTTATTTTCAACATACAAAAAGCGCTTCTGCATCGAAGATTGTTTTAAACGAAAACTTGGTTTCGGACAGCCGTTATCCTAAACAAAGGAGGCAAATTCAATTTTAGTAACCTTTCGGAAGATTTTGTAGATGATAACATTATCAAACAAATACTTGATAATTCAGAGTTCATGAAGCGACACATAGCGATGCCTAGCGCTTCGCCACTGGTCTTTAAGTTAGTAAAATAAGCTGTCCGTCTGCAAATTCTAAATGCATCGAACACAATTTAGCAACTCTAAATCATTTAATGCATTACCCATGAATATAACAGGGCACTACTACGATTTATTTTTATTTCTAAAAATATGTATTTTTTTTATATGAATAAGGCCTAAAGCTTACCAACGTAAAAACATGTGAGAAATTATTATTTTTTTTTTTTTTCATTTATGGATTCTTATCAAAAACAATACGACATGTTTGAGTGCATAATGAGCTAAATTTGCGCATCCCTTAATTTTATCAATATTTGGTAGTTTTTTAATGGATGACCCCCCAAAATTTAGTATGACCCCAATTTATGAAAGTAAGGGGGTCAAAATGACCCTCATCTCTGGAAGAGGAGGGAAAACCCTGACTAACTGACAAAGAATACATATATTCAAATATTACTGACAAAGAATACACAATTCTTATCTAACTGACAAAGAATACACAATTCTTAACTAACTGACAATGAATACACAATTCTTATCTTACTGACAAAGAATACACAATTCTTATCTTACTGACAAAGAATATTCAATTCTTATCTTACTGACAAAGAATACACAATTCTTACTTACTGACAAAGAATACACATTCTAACTTACGAAAAATTCTTAACTTACTGATAAAGAATCTTATTGACAAAGAATACATAATTCTGACAAAGAATATACAATTCTTATCTCACTGACAAAGAATACACAATTCTTATCTTACTGACAAAGAATACACAATTCTAATCTTACTGACAAAGAATACACAATTCTTAACTTACTGACAAAGAATCTTACCAACAAAGAATACATAATTTTTAACTTACTGACAAAGAATCTTACTGACAAAGAATACACAATTCTTAACTTACTGACAAAAAATAAGCAATTCTTAACTTAATGACAAAGAATATGCAATTCTTAACTTACTGACAATGATTCTGCTAACGCTTTCATCCCAGCCGGACCAAGGCCATGATGCTTCATGTTTAAATGGCGGTCATTCATGTGTCGTAGAAAATATGATGCAGGTACAACTCCCAGCCGCTTACATGTATCAATGTATGACGTTTTACCAGTGTGATCATAGGATGCAGGTTGATCTGAAAGTAAGGGTGGAAAGGTCATCATGAGAAACACTGTGTATAATTTTGGGTAATAAACAGGGATGCAATAGCTATGTTCAAACATTGATCTTATGGTATTCTCAACATATGTACACATCTAATAGAAGGAAAATGATGTATTCTATCATCATTTATTACAAATTCCATGGATTAAATCTCATTGTAGATTTATAAATTGTTTGGGAATGGCCTTTATCTTAGCTGTGAAGTCTTGTGGCCAGACCCTTTTGTCAGTTGTACATCAGCAGCATTTAAGTATTGTATTGATGTATATTGTAAATAATTAGACAATAAAATATATTTCAACAAAACAATTTATTATGTGAATATTCAATCATTAAGAATCATGTTGGGATGTTATATCATAATTTATAACCTTTATTAAAATAGGATAGAATCTATAATGAAGACTATAGAACATGTTTATCATAAGTAAATTAAGTAAGATCGTTTTTTAGTATAATTTCTTTTACACAAAAAATAACTGACAGGTAATTATATTTATATGTAGATGATAACAGTAAATAGATCATACTTTCAAATAAATGTATACGATCATCTAAATAAAGGTAAATTCAATTCATGATCAAGGTCAAATGTTAGAAAATATCTGATAACTGATGCTTATTCATCTAAGAAAAACAATTAAAGAAATGATACAGATTTAATTATTTGAAAATAAACTTCAGAATTTCTGAATTTTGTAGGCAATCAGAAACAGAATATAAAAAAGTAAAATTATTATTCACTTTAAGCAAGTATAAAGTTGATAATCTAGGGCTGTCATTGTCAGAAATGTTATTGATGTATTGATGATATTTTTATTTAAAAGTATCGATATACTCTTTGAAATGTGGACCAAAATCCAGCAGGCTGTCATGATAGAGACTGTCTAAAAAAACTCAGCTCAACTGAAATTGGGAAGTACACATGTCACTTGGTAGCTTAATAAGCTATGACGCACAATGAAAATAAAAAAGCTCAAATATTTTCATTCACTTAAATCATTTGTCTTTCTGTTTATCATAAATTTAACATATACATTTAAAGAAATTAATATTGACGTGATACATATGTAAACACAGGAATCAATGACATTCCTAAAAAAATCAAAAGTATTAATACCCTGGCGACATTCAGATAGCCTATCTAAAAACCTTGATTGCCTACAGAAACTAAATATTTCTCATATCTATGTTATCAGTTTAGGTTCACAAAAAGATGAAAACAATAGACATATATATCTAATTTTGACCTTATCATTATGAGCAAAATAAATATTGATAAAGAAGAAGTCAAAGTTTTAATCTACTAATTACCTACAGCCTAAAATAAAACACATTTCACCCTAAAAAAATCTATGTGCAACCAAACTGCCATGGTTTAATTATAAAGACAATTATAGAAACAGTGTGTGCATTGGGGAACAAAGGGACATAAACAAGCCAAATATTCAATATCTTTTTATAAGTCTCTCAAATCCTGTATGCAAAACGTATATCAACAAAACATGAACATTACTGTTACCATCGTCAAGACACCCACGGTCAATTTCTTCCATTTCTCTCCATTCTGTATGGAGAGTTAGCATAAGCCGTGGATTATTCCATGATGTAGTTACATTATCATCAATGTTTGCAAACAAAGGTAGAACTAGCCATATACTACATTTGAAATGATAATCTTGTCAGAAAGGTATAGTCTTGTACAAAATTATAATTCTTTTAAGTTTTGCTACTGCTTTTATACCTTTGAAAGGGTCAAAGGGCTTACAAAAGTGCAAAATAGTCCAGTCTTTCATGTAACAGAAAATTAGTTTCAGTCAAAATGAGTGACACTCTATTATTATGCATTTGGGGTAAGACATAACAATGTGACAGTCACAATTAGTTCCACACTCAATCCCCTTTTTCCCCTCTATTTTTTCACATTCTTTCAACTTCCTGTTTCCATTTTACATACATGCTTTATCGATTTGTCTATTTTTTTCTCTACTCACCCCCCCCCCCCCCCCCCCCCCCCCCCCTCATTCTTATTCTCCCTGCACTCTACATACCTCATTAACATCTCTCTCTTTCTCTCTCTCTGTGACTCCTATTTCTATCTTGATCTTTCCTCATCTCTCTTAAAATGAAAAACCACACCAACTTCCTCATTAAAAAGATTATGTGTGATTCCTACAATCATGTACATTATCTAAATCAATAGTAAGTTCTGTGTTCTGTGCTCAGGGTCAAGAGACAGGGGTAGAAAATAGCTAATTATAAATTCACCTTCACTCAATGCCTGGACTGAAAATTAAGGCAAGAAATATAGTTCAAACTGAAAATCAAAATTCAAGAAAAAAAATGGGTGAATTCAGATTGTTGGAAAAATGAGAACAAGTACATTGTGGTTGCAGATAAATAGAACATAATGAATCAATATCATGTAATTAAAAACAAAGTATAAAAAGTGATATAATTTTCTTGCACTGATATCAATATAATGAGTATAATTTGAAGAATGCTAAAACCTGGTTTCTTTGAAGGATATTTAATATTTACAATCTAACACCAACAACAAAATTTATGTCTCCCAGCCTGTTTGTCTGTCTGTCTTTCTCTATTATCTAAGAACTCAGAATGACAATTAGTTTTATCTGCAGTGTCATTTTCAATTAACTTTACAATAAAACACTTCCATTTCAACAATGGTAAAACTAAGATTCAGTGCAAAAATAATGCAGAGAACAGAAGAAATAACTCCATTAAGTGACAGTATAATATTATTGTTCCCACAGTATCTATTATTTAAATAAATCAATGAATATGCCTGAGGTAGAGTGTGCAAATTACTGTGATGTATTTATTCTATCCAAGGGAGATCATCCATAAGCTATCAGGAATAATTTTATTTAGGCATTTCAGAGTTAGCTTTCTACAAAATCTGCAATTTTTTTATATTCACAGGGTCAAATAATTTCACTTTTTTTTAAATTAAAATAAGGAATGAACCAGACTAACTGGAGACTATGATAAAAAAAATCTTAAAATATCCATTTTAAAACATCTTATATTTACATGCTCATGTTTTTTTTTCTTTCATTTTAATGATATAATCATGCTCATATATAATTGTTTCCAATGTTGTTTTAAAAATGAATTCAGGAGAGGTGACACACTTGCACTAGCATTCCTATACATCTCTTTCCATTTATCTACCTTTGTGTTGTGCAGTAATATCTGAATCAAAAAAATTATGCAAATGAGGTATTATTAGGTAACCTCTGACCTCTGTCACACTGTGTTCAACCCTTGCCCAGTGTCCCCCTGTCTACAATGACAAGGGATCAGTGTTTAGAGTGGTAATTTACCTGAGATGGTTAGTAAATAAGCTATTCTCTGATGGGCATCTGGACAGTGGAAAAATAAACATAATTATATTAAATCTTTATATTACAATTTATGATTAAATAATATAATACAGCAACAGTTTCTTCAGAGCCATATTTATATCTAATTATAATAGTTTTGCACCAAGCCCCCAAAATGGAAGCTTTCATAATGTTTAGTGGACAACTCCATGATTTTACTCTATACAATCTTCATTATTCATTAAAAATATCTAAATTCTCATCAGATAAATAACATGAATACAACAAAAGATAGCTAAGCAAATTTGATAATTGACCATTTCAAAGATGCAACATCAACTTTAATAAACTTATTCTGTATAGATATTAGCCTTACTTTACTGTCCATGCAGAGGTCCCACAAATTACGATATTATATATTAATAATAATAATAATATATTAATATTCCTAACTGATAAATTTCAGAAGATATGGATATGAGATATGAGTTCTGTTAATTGACATTTCTCAAACATTTTTGTCAAATGGTTTGCAGACGACTGCCATCCAATTCCAACATGACCATATATAGGATATTAATAAAGAAGAAGTTACCAAAATAATCAATTAAATCAAGTAACATTATTTTAACACCTCTCTCAATCCATGCAAAACATAAACATTCCATCACCATTCTCAATAATAATGTACATACACTAGGCCATTATTAAAAAATGACTGGTTTACCACAGAATGCCAAAAAGGCTTTTTTTCAAACATTTTTCTTAACCCTTGAGGGGGTAAGAAGATTTGTTATTGCCTTCTGTCTGGTAGTTTGTTTTTTTTTAAGTTCAAAAATGACAAAAATTCCCCCCCATCCTTCCCACTAATAAAAGCGTGGGCAGCGCATTACTGCAAACCAACAGTTTTTTTAACGATGCTACTGAAAAGTAAAGATGAAACCGCATTTGACGCCTAAAGTAATGTGCACCTACCACCCTACCTTAGTGTTACATAACCACACAACTCTAACCGCACATCAAGAACATGTAGTGCATTACTGACATATGGCTATAACATTTAGCGAGGATATGTCAGCTGTTTTTGTTTTACAAAACCATAAATAAGCAACTTCGGGCTTTGTTGTAGAAGGCAAATCTCTCAACTAACAAGTAACTGGTGTTGCACGCAACATATGAGTCCCCTACCGGTGAGGTGCATAATTTTTCCATTTGCATAGCAACCAGAATTTTGGTCCGAGAAAAAAAAAAAAAAGTGACGTGCAGGATCTCCATACTACCATCTATTCATATACCAATTTTCAAAATATTATCTTAAACGATTTTTAAGTTATCGCGGGATCCAGATTTCTGGACATCTGGACGGACGGCCGGACAGAGAGATAGATAGACAGACGGAGGGCAAACCTATAGTCCTCTCCAGTGTAACACCGGTAGGGGACTAAAAAACATATTTTTCTTAGGACCCTGAAATAAAATGGATCATTAAACACACTTAAACTGAATATCTCTTATCTACTGAGCATTTCCAGATAATCCTTATAAATGGGTATTGCTAAAGAGTGTATACCTGGGGACAGTAAGTCTCACAAATATAGGGTAGTCAAGTGTTATTTTAGATAAACACTATCAATAAGGGGCAGAATTGATTCAACTTTGATGATGGCTTTTTAGGCCATATTTCATGGTTTTGTGTAGTTATGAAGCTGTTATATTGAGGGGGAAATGGTTCATTTCCTGGGAAAAAAACAATTATCAGCAGCCATGTGGAAGTTTAAGGCTATAGGATTTAGATTACTGTCAAATTTAATTGTACAAAGAAAAGTCAAAATTGAAACTTATACATTGTACCAGGTACATAAAAAGTATAGAGAAATCAATGAACAGTCTTTGCCTGATTTAATCATAAAAATCTGTAGCATTAATATAGCTTGGTGACTTCTGATGTTATACACAAACATCTTAGTGGATTGTTACTTGAAGACATTTGTATATTTTCTTATCATTTTAACCAGGATCTCTTAGAAGGATAAACAATTCAAAACTTAGTATTGCTAGGGATGCCCCTGAAAATGTATTTTTTGTAAATTATAATTATGATCATCCAAGTTTCTGAAATATCTTTAAGATTTGTGTACTGACCGTTGAACTGTCTGACCATTATCAGCCTAAATGGTGTTTTTATTCTGCCAAGTCTTTTGAGGGTCAAAATTACTGGTGCTCAGCATGCAAGATATAAATAGACTAATCATGTTTTATACCAATTTGCACAAGATAACAGTATTGATTTTTGTAGGACTGGCTGCTAATAATGCTAGAAACAGATCTTAAAACTTTAAACAGAGCTTAATCAAGGTTTCTATAAATGCACCATCTGATTGATGCAGTGAAATTTAAATGCAAACATTTTTTTTTTAAATGCTGATTAAAAAAACAAGTGGTACATATACCAGAGGGGTAGTGGGCACATGGCCCCAGTAGGCTATGGTCCAATAAGTGAAGGGTAATGGGCACATTTATTGATTGAATGTTAAACTGTAAAGTTGTATTTGACCGAGCAACTAATAAGTGGCTGAGGAAGGGACCTTTGGCCACAGGAATGCTGAGGTGCTCAGAGGTGCGCAAACCCTGGACAGTACTTGTGCCCCCACCACCACTACAATTCACAGATCCACAACTGGACTCATGCATGTTTCCTGGTTTAGACCAGTATTACCCACTTGTAAAATTCTAGCCACCAGCAGGATCTAACTCCCAAACTTTTGGCCCACACTAACAGTAAGTTTAAGTTTAATTTTCTTTATTTTCTTAATTATTATGAAACAAGTTCTTTCAGCTTATAAATACAAAATCCCTTTCGACAATTCCTGGGTATAGAATCAGTACTTTGCGCCCAGGAAGTTCATGAAATATCCTTGCCCCCTTCAGAGTAATCAACAGTGAGAATAATGCAGATTTATAACTTTTAAAAATGTTCAGTTCAGGACAATATCAATATAAGCTGCAAGTCACACAGGTTGCTATCTTATTGAGTTGACAGAACAAATGTCCCGTATCTCTGGGAAAGGCTTCCTATCAAAGTGAAGATTACCACTGTAGCTTCTGTAAGTATGGGGCTTTGATGAAAAACAAACATGCCCAGTCAAAAACAAGGGCTGTTTCATTCCAAGTGGTGCCTGAGATCAAAGTTTACCTTTTGACCTTTTCAGCATATAGTCCAATTTGTCCCATGTTTACCATCCTTTTTTTAATCTGGTCTGACAGAAACACTGCTCTTAATCCATTATAATGCTGTGGGCACTTTTGACTGCCTTTGAGACCAGTGCAGAACAAAATCAGCTTGCACAACCCATAAGCAACTAATGAAACAGTCCAAAATGCAGAAAGGGCAAGTCCAATTCAGAAATTTAGCATGGAAGTGTTTAAGCTTGTATACTAGACCTAGTTTCAAGAACTAAATGTAAAACAGTGTAGATCCAAAACTGCATGTCCCACTGTAATGCATTGGTTCATTCCATGGATCCCAAGTCATTTGTCATAAGATTACATGAACAACCTGGTCCATTAACCCTTTCCCTCATACAGACTCATTTTGACGCACTCATTAGGTACCACATAAAGCCTGATCTGCAGAAAACCACAGTTAAACCTTACCAAATTTAATTACAAAATCCTCATTTCCAGACCACTGAGGAGCAGCGAACAGCATAAAACCTGATCAGCCTGCGAGTTACTCGCAGGCTGATCTGGTTTTATGCTGTTCGCATAGGTCTTTTCATGGTGTCCTCTATGAGGGAAAGGGTTAAGTGACAACCCGACTTTGACCCTACTGATACAGCATTATAAATGACTTGCACTGTGTTTTCTTTCATGACTTCTAATATTTTGAAAAAGAATTTCAAACTGATTATTACTTTTTTTCCTTTTTAATTCAAATTTCTTAATTCTATTTAAAATCTGGCTCCAATTCTGCTAACCGTTCATAGCACAGAGTTACACTTTAATACTAAGGGGCAAATTTGACCTCACTAAATGTACTTATATCCAGATATTTCTTTTCTATCAAATATTGTTAATTATTAGGAAATAATTTACATTAACTCAGTCATATACTTGAATATTTCATTTTTAACAGGCATTGTGGAATGTGATCTATCCAATTTAAGAAGTTAGTATTCACCAAGCACACTAAGTATAACGGTGGAATCCCTTGAAACTTATATTAGGATAAGTCCTTGTATATCTATTGAGAAACAAGTTCTTGTAAATAAGTTAAATGAATGTTTTAAAATTCCAAGGTAAATACATTAGTCATACCATAGATAAAGCATTTACTGTTTCTTAAGTGAAAGAGACATCATACTGTCTTAGGAAATTGATAGATTTAAGCCCAGGACCATTAGAAATTCCTGCAGTTGTTCCCATGACAACCAGTGCTGGTGCCCAAACCTTACCGTAGGAGCCATCCAGAAAATGGCCCACCAAGTCTGGTGTGGGGAGAAAACATCTTCTCTTATTATCTTTACATAAACACTTGTAGAACATAAAAAAATCTTGTCACATGAAATGGATAAAATTATGTTAAAGTGTATGTTACTTTGGTCTCTAATACCAATTTCCAACATATTAAAAAATCATTTTAGAGATCTATATAAGCAATAACTCCCTACCCCTTTTTTCACATACAAAATCATCAAATACCATTTTGGTAATTTCTATTTCTACAATAGGCTCAAAACAGAACAAAAACCAACATGGAAAAATATCTAAATACAGGATGATATACACATAAAAAATCAACTCTAAAATTCAACTAGAGCTATCACTGAAGGTGATTAATACCCCCGCAAAATACTTTAATGCAGGAGAAGCCAGACTTCAGGCAGAGCATAGATAAGAACCTGTATACATAGTATATTGGTTGTGATATTAATAAGTAAAGTTTTTATTTAAAGTTGATAGAGAGTCAATAATGGTTGTTTGTCACAGTAGTTTAAAAATATAAGGTAACAGTTCTTGGACACTGCACTTCTCCTAGTCGCCATCTGTTTACATTTTAAGTTTCAAGTATATACCATGTATAATATTCGAGTTATGTTCAGGACAAGAAAAACAAGGAAAAGTAACAAAGGGAAATAACTCTGTAATTACTCTAGATAGAGTTATGGTTCTTGTGCACTGCACTTCCTCTCATTGTGCTTGACCATTGTATGAAATTGTTTTGAAATCCAATCAGTACTTTACAAGTTATACTCCGGACAAGGAAAAGTAACAAAGGGCAATAACTCCATAATAAGTCAAGATGGAGTTATGGTTCTTGTGCACTGCACTTCCTCTCCATGTGCTTGATCATTGCATGAAGTTGTATTGAATTCCAACTTGTGGTTTTCAAGTTATGCTCCGGACAAGGAAAATGCAACAGACCGCTGGACCGACCGACCGACCGACCGACCGACCGACCGACCACCGGGTGACTCCTATATACCCCCCCAAACTTTGTTTCGGGGGTATAACAATAGAATACACCTGTAACTATTAATTATATTTATAAAATTTCATCTCATGAATGAAAAAAGCAGTTCACCACTATTGAATGAGCTAGTTATTTTCTTTATATTAATCAAACCTCTGTGACTTTGCATATAATGTTGTTTCTTTTTCCATTTTGGTGTCCTGAGCTTAGTTCTAGAAAATTTCCAAGGTTTCTTTTTCCCTATTGAGAAATACATGAAGAGAACTAGTTGATAAAATTCATATAAAAAATAGACATAATGTCTCACATGTTTTGGCATTCAACAAAATATACAAAATTAGATTATGCATAAATCTAAAAAAAAAAAAATCTTTTGCAAAAAAAAGTTTATCATTTAAAAAGAAAATTAAGGAAGGGTTTCATGAGGAAACATCAGTTTTCAATATATAGCAAAAGAAAAATCTAAAGTCTTAACAGCTGAGAACAAACCATTCATATATGAAATTAAATTACTCAAAATAGTCCTACAACAAAAAAGTGCATAAGAAGTCCTATTAGTATTTCTCATCAACAGCTGAAATGTAGATCCACTGCAATAGAGAAACTGAAATCAAAATCATGCTCACTTGATGCAAAATTGAATTTCAGTTTCTATATCAAATGGGCCAATTCCTACATTGGGCATCACTGTGTTAGTGTGTGCCATGCTGTTGCCATTTACACATGACCATTAGAATTCAAGCTGCTGTGGACTACTGATAAGCCATCTTTACTTTTAAGTCACACTAAATTGTGACATCACATTGTAAACTTATGACATCAGAATGCCAATAATACATCACAATGCCAGCTTATGACATCACAATGTATACTAGTGACATCCCAATTCACACATTTGGAATATTACAATGCAAACTTTGACATCATATTGCATACTTGTGACATCACAATGCATACTTTTAACATCAACTTATAACATTACAACATTATCACACAAAGATACGACAACGTCTAGACCTACTGTTGTCGGGTGTTTCACCCTTTTTAAGCTGGCTGGCTTGCTCACAGTAGGCCAGTCTCACTGACTGAAAATCTAGGATACCATCCACGACATGTGGCACACGTACACTGGCTGTTTCCATGGCAGCAATGAATATCACACATCATGATCATATAATGATTACCATAGAATATATCATTATCTTTTATCATTATCTATATTACTGATTCTGAGCTATATGTATTTAAAAAGTATTCACAGACAAATTATTTTATTTCAAATTGATTAATTTTTAATGTTAACTGGGAAATAAATTCTTACAACTTAACTCTAGCATAAATCCAAACTGACATACCTTCTACTTCAAGGTCTGTATCAAAAGCTTTCTCGTCTGTAATGTCCACTGTGCCAAAGTCTGGCTCAAGACCATTCGGTGTGACCTTGACATCATCAGCCTCACTGTCACTGTCTGACCCCGCCCCTCTCTGGAATAACTGTGATCCAGAACTGTCTGGCCGTCTGGAGCGGTTACTGTTTCGACTGATTGTCTGAAAAAAGAAACAATTATCAAAAGATGAACTAAGAGTACCTGTGCCAATTTCCTCATAATTGTCAAGAACTTCATGGGACTGGAAAACATGCTCTCTTACCACACCAAGCTTATCTGGGAGTGACCCAGTTGTGATCAACAATACAGGATAATAAGAAGCTTCCAAGGTATTTAAAATACAGATTTATGTATAATTTGATAGATCATTACTGGATGAAATGAAGGGATGCTAAAGAAAAGTTTTGAAAAGTTCTAGAAGTGTTTTTTATTAAAATGTTAATGAATCCCAAATATAGCTCAGCATCCCTGGAGAGAAGACAACTGGTACCATAATTTTTTGTTTTATTGATAAAATTCATCTTTTTTTTAAAAGCTGCCATCTTGTTAGAATCTGGATCTTTTCTCTATTGAAAAATACTTTTTTTACACCAGTTATTATCAAAATAATCTATGACTTGATGAATATCAATTTATTGGACTTTAAATAGTATATGTGAAAATGCCTTTCTGACTGTGTAGAATCTGAGCTACAATATCATGTGAGGAAACAGAGGAAACCCTGATCAGACAGCTCCTCTCGTGGTTAGGTTAAATGCTGATATGATAGATCTTAGAAATGTGGTCACTCTAAACAGGTGTCAAATTCCACTAACAATTCTTAGTGTTAAGTAATACTTAAATTCTAAAGTTAGGTAAAAATACATTCCACCATTCATTTTTTTTAATGAAATATTCACTTACATAACTAGGTTGACATGAATTATTGCCATATAAACTAACAATATTTGTAAAGAAATTAAATATTTTGATATTTTTATTAGAGAAACAAGACTGATGAATTTCGCCTTATTACTTTGTGTTAAGTATGGCTGGTAGAATTCGAGCCTACCAACTTAAGGACAGTCTCACAAAGTCAGGGGCCATAAACCCTGCTTTGATGGATCAAATTCTAAGTGTGCAACAACTTATCATAGAGAATATTTCCATTTCTATACATCTTTATCATGTTTTTACACAATCAGCAGCTAACTGTGATTTCTCGTGGGCCAATAAATCCCCATTGATCCCTTATTCATCATGCATTTGCTTTGAGTACTTTGTGAGACATGCACTTCACATGTTTACAATACATGGGAGGGAGCAGTCTGTGTTATCATTTCTCCCTATGTCAATATTTATCCACCATCCATTTCAATTCCTCGAGATCATAACATGAATTATGTCTGCCTAAAATTGCATAACATTCTCATTTATAATGGAAGTATGTATAATTTGACATTTACGATTAACAGTGCCTCGTCTCATTGCTACAACATGGTTTGGTTACGCCACTGACAAATGGCAAGATACCACAACCAGTCACAAATTTCTGACACCAATGTAATCTGTCCTCTGATGCTACCACTATATCTGCGCAGCATGCGGATTTATGCACCTTTCCAGTTGAGTTAATTTGACCCTTAATATATAAGGCCACCTTTCCCATTCATGGCAAGGTGTTCTTTTGTGCAATTCATGTCAACCAATGACTGCCTATTATCAGTGTAGCATTTGGATAGCCTGTACCTAAATCAGTCTCAATACACCCCTTTATTATTTCACAGATGTCAATACAGTGCAGCTCTATTATAATGCTAATTTTTGGGTCCAAGTCAAGACACAGTGCAGCTCCATTATAATGCTATATTTGGGGTCCAAGTCAAGACACAGTGCAGCTCCATTATAATGCTATATTTGGGGTCCAAGTCAAGACACAGTGCAGCTCCATTATAATGCTATATTTGGGGTCCAAGTAAGACACAGTGTAGCTCCATTATAACGCTGTATTTTGAGTACAACGCTACATTAGACAACATCAGTGAAAATGGCCCTCATTTTAAAACAACTGAACCAATTACAAAATACAGAGTTAGATTCAAAGTTGAACTGTGTTTAATATTGTTTTATTTTTTGTTATAATGGAGCATATTGTCATAAATATAGTCTGTAAACCACTCAGTCATTTGTCCATTCTCTCTTTTTGTAATGTCATCAGGTTGTCATTATGCAGGACAGTATTTCATTTCACACCTACCCACAATAGTTTGTTACTTTCCCCATTGTTTAGCTGATAGTCTTGCCCTATAGATCCAGCAAGAATGACAACTCTTAAATTATGAAAATAGATAATATCTTCCTATAGATACAAGGTGGTCCTATATAATGCAGTCTCTAGGTTTGAACCCAAATATAACGTTATAAAGGATCTACAATACGGTGCTTAAAAAGAACCTTTTTTAAACTTAATATTGCCACAAGGTATCAAACTAACAACCCTCAGCTACCAGGACAAATATCCTAACCACTGACTAAGACTAGATTATATCAAACATGGGCCCTGACAATATTTACTTCATGAAAATCATCAAGCTGTAAAAATTTTCAATCAAATTAATTTTCCTAAAATGAAAAATCTCACATTCAAATTTTAAAGGAAATTCAGTTAGAAAAAAGGGAGTTACATACAACTCTTCTGAAAACGATGTCAGAAACATTTAGTAAACCTAAAGCTGAGAGATTTCATGCACCAGGTGTCTGGTTAATGACTGGACTAGCATAATCAAGGCAGGTATATACCTAACAGACAAGAGGCTCATGGCCACAACAAAAAACAACCACAAAGACTCATCTATTATTTAAGACAAGCAGTTTGTAGAGTTTTGTTTACTCTCAATCCAGCACTTCCTTACTGATAAAACATTTACCGTGTCTGTCGTGACCTTAGCTCTCGTGGACGCGGCACACTATTAAGGGTAAGTCTAATTGATTTTCTATATCTACGAGACAAATACTTGACTCTCCTCGATCAATAGGCCCAGCAGTGAGCCCCGCTCAAGTTTTGTACAAGATGATTAGGGTTTTCCTCCCGCGTTGTCATTTTTTATGTCAGATATTCTTTCCAATGTAAATAAAACACAGGTGGTTGATAAAATAATGTGATAGTTGAGGTTGATTAAATGTCTTGCTTACCTAACTGAGATTCATTAGCTTTGTCCTTTGTCCTCTTTATTTAAAAAGATTTCCTTTTTGTCTGACAATACAAGGCGTCATTTTAATACATTTAAATACATTTTCCTCTCTTTGACTCGTTGCCTCTCTGTCTGTCTCTTGTATTTATATTTTGATTAGAATATCTCAGTCAAAGCTAAACTGACATGATAAGAAATATTGGTGACACAATATTTGGCCATTATTACACTAGGCTATTCATTTTTATAATACTATTTTTCAAGGATTGACAGAGTGCAACTTAATTGTAAGACTAAAAGGTGGGATAAAAATGTCAGATAATGCAAATTATCCATCTTAAAACAACAGGGAATTTCAAAAATTGAAACTCTGATATGATAATAGAGTTGTTTATATATTTAGAGATTAGTTACAAAAATAAGAGTTTTGAATATATTTTATTTAACACTTTAGGCTTTTTGTTGTTGTTGTTGTTGTTGTTATTAAATTCATTGAATCCTATGATTTATTTTATTATACAACTGGGTTGAAAAAAAAAAGATTTTTGTGTGTGTGAGTGTGTGTTATTTTTCTATTGAAAAAGTTTGGTCTGTAAAACAAAAATTTAAGAATAATGACCCTTATAACAATGCATGATAAACAAACCTAATAAAATAAAAGCACAACACACACCAACATGTATATCATATAATGAGCACATTAATAAGGATCAAAAAGGATGTGAACTAAAAAAAACTGCACATATATGTGATAGGTCTCATTTGTTTGTATCATAATGTCCCACTAACAGTATATCTGTCATTCTGTCTACATGATATATGGTGCTGCCTGATCACTACAATATGCTAATTTGTAACATGATGCCATACCCAGTCTCATTATCCTGACACCTGGCCAACCAGGCCTGAATTAATGACTTTGGTATTAAAGTTACAGCCAGGGATCAAACCATGACCTCCCAGTTTCTTTGGATTATTAATAATAACAAGTAAATAAATCATTCATATAAATAAAAAATAAAAAGATATGCACAGTCCAATGCTGCACCAAAAGCATAATTAATGGGTTTTTTTGTGTGTGTGTGTGTGTGTGTTTGAGAAAGTATAAGACAGTAGTAAAAAAGAAACACACACAGAAACAAAAGTAAAATAATTGACATCTTTACCTTGCGTTTATCTATATTTAAAATTCTTGCTGGTCGCAGAGATGCTCGGAATGTAGCTTGGCTCAAATAAGCTTCCATAGTAACCAGTACCAAAAAAATCTTGTATTTCCAGAATAAAAAGCCAGAATAAGTCTTTAGAAGTTGCATCCAACAAAACTTTTAACAATGTTTACATAATTACAATGCCGTCTGCTGTTATAGTTCTTTCACCTTTCAGACATTCCATGTTTATTTTACATAAAGGCAGGTCGAGGTAAAGTTATTCACTAAACAGAATATGAATGCAAATCAATTAACACTTAATTTTGTAAGAAATAATGAAATGAAACAATTTGAAAAGTCATGCTAAGTCAAGGTCTCCTCAAATGAATTTAATTGAATCAATAAACTATACTATACCGTTAATTTAAAAAAAAAAATTCAACAGGTTTGCCACCTTCTAATTGATACAATTTGTAATCGTCATACATACTTATGGCACTTAAACACAGTCTAAATCATTTAGAAAGACTGCGATCTGATCAAGCTTTGCCCTTGTTCATCTATTCTGTTTTACATCAGTGATGAGGAATGAGATAGGATCTGACACTTAGAATCATTTGCGACCTGATCTGGCTTTCCTTCTAGGTTTTAAGGAGAAAATTTAAACTTAAAATTCCTGAATAAATCAATATTAATTAACTAAATCAAGTTTACTATACAGTTATTTAACAATTCCAAAATATGTAGTTCAATTAAATCAATTGTTTTCAAAAGCAAAAATTATCAACCACAAATCACCTGTTTGACACATAACCATCAGCAAAACTTAAAGAAAATATATTTTCTATTATGATATGGAATTTCTTTATTTTTAAAAACAAATTCCAGAAAATCCATTTTACAAATATCCCAAACTTTGTCTGAACACTTCAATATCCCACTGACAAAAAATTATATCTATCCATTTCTGTTCAAATAATTTTTCCCCACTCGATTGTATCCTGTAGATAGCACTGAAGGCAGTGTATATCACAAGGTTGCCTTTTCACCTGAACGCAATCAGCCAATAATTAAGGCAGATGACTTCTATTTTCTATATTGACAAACTTTTCAAAGAGTCATTAGCGTCCACTAAGTTCTATTCATCAGCTTGGAAATTGATCAACTGCATTCAAGGTCGTCGGAGAGAACACCATAGGAGAAGAGGTCAAACGGCAGATGTTTTTATGTCTTTTATCTTTTCAATCATCCATGTGCAATTACAAGACATGACAACAGAACTTTGTCATAAAAATCTAAACCATCAGAGTTTTGCACTTCAAAATCATCGCGCTGTCATCGGTTGTCAAGTCTGATAAAGCAGACGTAAATCTTCCATGATGACACGATATTTACACACATCTCTAGGTGCTTATACTGCAGAGAGAGCAGCTTTATTTAAGCCAAACATCTCAAGATACCATGATATGAAAGAAACCCAGTCGTTGACGGTTGCCGAAAAATACAAAATGTACTTTTAAACACTACATGTTTCAGTACAATTCATTTTCTACAATAATGAAAAAGGCTGAACACAATAGATGTATTCAAGTCCTAAGCAGGCTTACGTCTGCTACTCAACAAGTTGATCATCGCAACAATAGCGATACCAATTTATCATCCTAGCTACATTCAGTGAAGGCCCTATCAATGAATACCAAATATATCTTCTGCTCTTTTAGGAATGATTTTAAACCCTAATGTAACATCCTTATAAATCTTATTTCACCCAACAACAAATTGTTAGCTTTAAATCCTAACACTAATAAAGAGTGAACCCTATTCACATAAACAAAGTATATCCTCTGTTCCTTGGACCTTTCCCTCATATAGACTCATTCTGACGCACTCAATAGGTATCACATAAAGCCTCATCTGCAGAAAACCACAGTTAAACCTTAACAAATTTAATTAAAAAATCCTCATTTCCAGACCACTGAGGAGCAGCGAACAGCATAAAACCTGATCAGCCTGCTAGTTACTCGCAGGCTGATCTGGTTTTATGCTGTTCGTATAGGTCTTTTCATGGTTTCCTCTATGAGGAAAAGGGTAAACCCTAATGTAACATTGATATAAATCTTATAAACCCAAGACAGCTTTAAATCTTCTTTTTCCTAAAAAATACTTATGAAGAGTATAAACCTATCCACATTCTCCAGTATATCTTTTTTACTTGAAGACTGATTTTAATCCCTTGTAAGATTTGAGTAAATCATGTTACAACAAGAATAAATTGTTAGCTTTAGTTAAATCTTGGTCACCCATTTTTTCAATACAAATGAGTGTAAACAAATTATCATAAATATTATTACTAAGCAAATCGAACCAATTTTGTAATTCTATGGTTATTTAAAAGAATTTTATGATCATATTTCCTGATGGAAATGAGACTGACAAAATGAAATGGAATTGTTATCATTGTTTTACTTCTTATCCTAGACAAGAGCATTTAAAGCCAGATCAGCACGCAAGTAAGTCTCAAACTGATAAGGATTGCCCTTGTTATTTTCTAAAATTCCAGCATGTACATAGGTAAATCCAGAATAAAACCTGATCAGCCAACAAACAAATATTCATCAGACGAAAACTTTTTATGCTAGTTCTACAGGCCGTTTTGAAGGTCTGTTTCCCTGGGTTTCATGTCTATCTAAAGGCATTTCTCTACCTATGAAGTCTGCATTGTCACCCGGGTATTTTGGCATGCTGTCATCCCCCAGGGTGGCTTAAGTACTCAATTACCGCCAAATAAAGCCAATTACAAGATCTTCACATCTTAAACCACTCTTAATTAATATCGTGGCAAATCACAAATTGAACATGAAAAATCAATTAGCTACCATTAACTTAGGAATTTTCAATACCAGACTCTTGAATAATTCATTATACATTAATTTCAAAACAATTGGGCTAATAATGCTAAATTAACTGCTTAATTGACTGACTTTTATTAAAAAGGTTTAATTTTAATTTTAAAAAGTTTATATTAAAACAAAGGGAACTGAAATTTCAATACAAATTTTTGGTATTGAATTTAAGAATATTCAGAGAATATCATACTTTGAATACTGGGTCAATTCTGAAGTCAAATATTTGATAATTCAGAGTAAATGTTATTCTATATTGATTTTCACAGAACATGTATTTTTTTTTTTTTAAAAAATTTTCATTTTATATATTTATATCAAGATTATAATCATATTCTAAAATTTGTATGATGAAGCCCTGGATTTGAAAAAAAAAAAAAAAAATTTTTTTTTTAAAAATGGCAAATAATTTTATTATAATAACTTGCTGGCATAATTCATTGTTGAAATACTGAAATACAGTTATTACAAATTACAAAATATGCAATAATATTTAGTGCAAAGGAAAGTGGTTTTTTTTTTGTTTCTTTTTTTATCAACTTCTGTAGTAATTAACTCCTGTTATGTTCAAATACAGAAATAGATATTTTTTGGATTTTTTAAAGAATTACTAATTCAAATAAGGCAAAAATAATAAGAACTATAACTTTAGTGGATTAATACCCCCACATCCAAACTTCTCCTTATACTAAGGTAGAGTCCCTGTACTGGTTCCACTACATTTCGGACCTCATGGCCTTTCACGGAGATAACCAAGGTTTCCCTAATGTTTCACTATAGGGTACCTTGGTTATCTTGGAATAAGTTAAGTGGTCCAAGACCTAGCGGAACCATTACAGGGACTTTACCTTAAGTAAGAGTTAAGGACAGGACAAGATTCCTCTATTTGCATATATACATATAAAGGTCCCACTGGGAAAATAAATATGAACACTGAATAACAAATGAAATAAATCCACATTAAGTACAGCAATTTAATCTGAATATCCATAGAAGTAATCCATATATATCTGACACTGTTATATTCACTTTTATTAATGATATATTTCTTTTAATGAACTGAAGCATATTTTACAAAGAGACATTTACTAAAGCTTGTCACGTTTCAAAGTCATCTAAAACTACCCGTTTGTTTCAATAATCTATATTCCCTTTGCTACTGTAATTCACATAAATTTTAAGCAATTTGAAGTGTTTAATTTAGGAAATGTAGAGGAAATTGATATATACTGAGTGATCAATACAGTAAACAAATGTTAAAGGGGAATTCAAAATGAAAGTCTCCAATGCAAAAATATCACAATATTCATTGAAGCAATGAGATAAAAATTCTGTGTTTGTTTATTTGTTTTTATGGGTTTAATGACCCACTAGCAGTATTTCAGTCATTTGAAGACAGATATAGTGCTGTACACTGCATGCAGTATCATGCCTTATACATGCAGCATGATACACACTCAGTCATATTATCCTGACACAGTGTCAACCAGTCCTGGAACTACCCTTATATGCTGAGGGCCAAGCAAGGGAGCTATACCAGTACTATTTTTATGACTTTGGTATGTCATGACTGGGGATCGATCCTACAACCACCCAATTCCGGGGCAGACTCTCTTACCACACAGCCACCAGAACCAGTATTCTGTGTTTGGGTCTTAAAAAGGAAAATTCATCAATACATAATAACCTTTTTTTATTACAAGATGATTTTATAATTGGTTAATTATTGGTATCATAATATTTGAGGACAAAAAACATATATAATAATAAAATAATGATTTATTCAAAATGCAGATTTAACATATATCTACGGATACATCACAGTACCGTTATCATTAATTTTCTCATTTGAACTGAATGCAAGAGTTTCACTATTTTTTTTCTAATTTTCTAAGTCAATTAATACAATTTATAGTGCATTTCCATTATCATGCTAGTTTTGAGACCAAGCTTGGCATTTATAGACAACATTATACTGGAATGTGTGAGTATGCTAAAATGAAGTATGTTATAATGATCTATGTCATATTATAGTGTGTTATAATGATCTATGTCATATTGTAGTGTGTTATAATGATCTATGTCATATTGTAGTGTTATAATGATCTATGTCATATTATAGTGTTATAATGATCCATGTCATATTGTAGTGTTATAATGATCCATGTCATATTGTAGTGTTAAAATGATCCATGTCATATTGTAGTGTTATAATGATCCATGTCACATTGTAGTGTGTTATAATGATACATTTCATATTGTAGTGTTATAATGATCCATGTCATATTGTAGTGTGTTAAAATGATCCATGTCATATTGTAGTGTTATAATGATCCATTTCATATTGTAGTGTTATAATGATCCATGTCATATTGTAGTGTGTTATAATGATCCATTTCATATTGTAGTGTTATAATGATCCATTTCATATTGTAGTGTGTTATAATGATCCATTTCATATTGAAGTGTTATAATGATCCATGTCATATTGTAGTGTGTTATGATCCATTTCATATTGTAGTATTATAATGAACCTTGTCATATTGTAGTGTTATAATGATCCATGCCATATTGTAGTGTGTTAAAATGATCCATTTCATATTGAAGTGTTATAATGATCCATGTCATATATAAGTGTGTTATAATGATCCATTTCATATTGTAGTGTGTTATAATGATCCATGTCATAAATAAATGTGTTATAATGAACCATGTCATAAATAAGTGTGTTATAATGATCCATGTCATAAATGTGTTATAATAATCCATGTCATAAATAAGTGTGTTATAATGAACCATGTCATAAATGTATTATAATGTCAAATTGTAGTGTTTTATAATGGAGCATATCAAAACTGAATGTGAAATGATGGAGCAAGTTATAATGAAGCATGCCATAAATGAGTGTGTTATAATGGAATGTGTCATGAATGGAGCATGTCCTAATGGAGTGTGTTATGATGAATATGTCATAATGGAGCATGTCGTTAATGGTGCATGTCATAATGGAATCTGTCATAATGCTGCAAATTCAAACAGAATTTTCTCTCAAAAGAGGCTTCCCCTTTAAAGGTCAGAGCACAATAATCAATTTTGTATCAGTGAGGGACTAATACCTTCACCTGTTTCATTTTTACTCAACAGATCTTTTCATAGTACACCAGCTTCAGCAGGCTTTGATTTAATTTTCACAAAATGTTCACCTTTCATTCAATGGAACAAAAACAGGTTACTGAGTATGATAAAACACAAGGGAATAAAGTACAGTGATTTATTTGATGTTCAATACAATGTTAATTGATCTTTTGTTACTGCTTTAAACCATTTATTCATATTAATGGATACTTTTTTGACAGCCTTGAATTAAATGCATTTTTTTATGCCAACTGGAAAATAAGTTTGCACAACTTATATTAATCCCTCTCAATGGTGCCTTGGTCTACCATGCAGAAAGGTCTCGTAAAAGTTCTTGCCACCAACGGAGAATCAACCAGTCTCCAATTTCCCAATTACGGTCTCAAATCAGTGTAAGGAAACACAAAAAAGGTTGTTATATGAGAAATCTAACATAATTGTAGGAGGTGTTCCTTGAAACATACATCACATGCTGGAAGAGAGTGTGACAGATAAAGTGTGAAAGACATAGCAACAGATGAAGGAGAAGTGATCCCTATGTGACACCTCTGCACAAAAATAAGCTAACCCCAGATGGAGGAAATAAAGATAGAATGGACAAAAACTTGAAAACAGGACATATAGAAAATACAATGTACTAACAGTTAGCATGAAACAGTCAGCCGGCAAAAGGACCAAACTCGGGTGCTTTGATAAGGATTTAGACTTGATTATTTGAGTTTACTTTCGCTTCGACAGTATTTCAGTTATATAGCGACGTCCAGTTAATTACAGGTGGAGGAAGACCCCGAATGCACAGAGACATCTGGGTAGAACCACCGACCTATCACAAGCCAGCTGGAAGGCATCCTCACATGAAAATCCAAATGACCCTGCTGGGATTCAAACCCACGCAATGAGGGGCTGAGTGAGTGTTAAAGTCAGCGACTTTACCCTCTCGGCCACGGAGGCCCCCCCCAAAATTTAGAAGGCCCCAGCCTCGCATTTTAATCATGTTTGTTTGTTCAGCTGAAGTTTAACCCTTTCCCTCATAGAGGACACCATGAAAAGACCTATGCGAACAGCATAAAACCAGATCAGCCTGCGAGTAACTCGCAGGCTGATCAGGTTTTATGCTGTTCGCTGCTCCTCAGTGGTCTGGTAATGAGGATTTTGTAATTAAATTTGGTAAGGTTTAACTGTGGTTTTCTGCAGATCAGGCTTTATGTGTTACCTATTGAGTGCGTCAAAATGAGTCTATATGAGGGAAAGGGTTAAACAAACAACCATCTTAAGCTGTTGTTTAATTTGAAATTCTAACCACAGGCCCAACTGCATTAAAATCTCAAACTGAACAGAAGCATGTTAATGTGACTTTAAACCCTGTAAACAAATCTACCATAATTTTTCAGGCAACATTCATAATGAGAAAAACCTGCCCTAAAATATCCTTTGTCTTATAACAATACTTCAAATTATGTTAGTATTGGCAACTGTTTACAGAAATAAAACCAATTTGTTTCTTTTGTTACTGACAACAGCCACAATGGGAAAACTAACATTGATGAATCCACTATCAGGTAAAACCCTGAATAATTGACTAATTAGATATAACCCAGGGTTACTGACCTTGAATGAAAACCAAAACTGTTCCAATATCTATTCACAATACACAAAACCATGCAGATGGCAAATACATTTATTTTTCATGATTCAATTTTTGGGTTACACATTTGCAATCTCATCTTGGTTCATTATATTACAAATCTAATCTACAGGGGTTTGCCCGTAAATGCTGGTAAGGAAACTGCTGCAGGTTAGTATAACCAGGTAAGAAATATGTACAGCCAGACTCCATGCTTTCAAGGTAAGCACTCTACCAAATGAATGAGTTAGATTCATCTTCAAATTAACGGCACAGTCAGCACAAAGACAGCATATACTGGAGAACTATACTGTAATGGTCTCACATTGGGCACCAATTGTAACCAATTTGTTTTCATAGAAATTTAAACGGATGTCCCCCTCTCACACACACACACAGTAACATATGGACAAGTCCTCTCATCAGGCAAACTCCCTGCAGCAGTTACTTCCCCTGATCAGTACAATTAACCACTGCCACCACAAGTTTTATTCGGCAAGTGGCTTGACGATTTTGCTTTCATTACTTTTGATTTTAGTTAAATGTATCAAATAATGTTTATTTTAACCCTTTCCCTCATAGAGGACACCATGAAAAGACCTATGCGAACAGCATAAAACCAGATCAGCCTGCTAGTGATCAGGTTTTATGCTGTTCGCTGCTCCTCAGTGGTCTGGAAATGAGGACTTTATAATTAAATTTGGTAAGGTTTAACTGTGGTTTTCTGCAGATCAGGCTTTATGTGATACCTATTGAGTGCGTCAAAATGAGTCTATATGAGGGAAAGGGTTAAGTAATTCATATGTACAAATTAATTAATAATGAAAAATGAATGCAAAGAAGAATACTTTGTGAAAATAGTAGAAATATGACGTCACAACAGCAAACCTCCATCACTTTGTCAAACATGAAGTTAAACTGCCCCAGCCTACTAAATGGGATATTTAAGTGACAATGATCTTATCTTTATAATCTTGGACAATATTAACCCCCACTGCAAAAACAGTTTTCACCGACTTTCTTCTTCGAAGTTTTGGAAAACATAGCAATGGGTCACCATTTTCTGATCACATACTTTAACTATCATCATGTGGTTTAATTTGGTGGCAGCGATTAAAGTAGCGTGACATAGTCACTGTGAGAAGTGTGCTCATCAGGGTCTGCTTTATTTGCTTTGAAAAAATAGAAGATCTATCATGATTTCAGTTACAAAAACTAGCTTTTGCAAACAGTGACTTGAAATTAAGGAATAAATTGTACAATGTTAATTTTCACATGTAAAATGTGCAGCCAGTCTAGGATTCAAACCCATGACCCCTCGCTTTTAGGTAGAGTGGTCTACTAACTGAGCTACAAGGTCACTTAAAAAAATTTCTCACTGATAAGGGTTACATTTAGGCCATTACATAATTAAATTCAACCTTTTGAATATTTTGAGATTTAAATTTTCATTTAACTATTTCCATAACCAAAAATATTTCCACATCAGAACTAAAATTTGATCATTTCTGTCTGACAGACAAGCCAGCCAGGCCAGTTTGATACCTGGCTTGTTGTTGTTGTTGTAATTGTCATCATTGATTTCTTAATACCAGATAAATAGCATACTTTTCATCATTATTATCAGGCATTACTTATATTTTAGGAAATAAGCACACAACCATACCCTGTTCAATACTTTGTACATTTTAATTGAATATGCTTAATGCTAGTTAAATCCAATTGACATGAAACTAATGAGGAACAGTAGTGAGAACACAAGTCACAGAAAAAAAAAGTTATATTAAAACTTCATGTAGAAGATCCCTTTATATTGTAAATTGTTTTGAGTATTGTAAAGGCCACAGTTATGGTCATATCACATCTTAAAATGATAAGACTTTATTTGACTTAGCTGTACAATACTGTATGCTCACAGGAAAAAGACATAAGGGAGGTAACTCTTAAAGGCATATCACACTGACAACACAGACTTCCACCACATACAGATTGATGTTCAGGCCCGGGCTAGGAGGGTCAAGAAATTTGTTTTTCTAGAATAGGCGTAGGTGCATTTTCTGGTATATCTGAGCCAAACATTAAATAATTTTGTACATTTTTATGCATTTTTGACTTTTTTCTCAAAATGATATGCAAGCCCAGGACTGAAGTGCCTATAGGTAGACCTGCTATTGCATTGGAATTTTGTTATTAGTATTTTCATCCTAGGCATGATAACATATTTTTGAAGAAAGGGAATGATTTAAATATAGTTTTTATCTATAAGAAGGTTAAACACATGACTTTCAACTGAATGATTACTTTAACTACTTATTATTGGCCAGACTACAGGTTTTAAAACATATGATTGCAATATAAACATAAACTCCTATGTATCATTCCAATATTACTAAAATACACAATCCACTATGATAAAATAATTATCTACAGTGAATACAGTAAAATGTGACAGCACTTTATTTGTCACAAGGCTCCAAATGACTTAAGTACCATCAATTGGACATAAAACTCAACATAAACACAAACAAGTCTAGTGAGTGAGCAATTTATAAACTGTCCAAAAATCCTCATCACATAAAATAAAAACTTTAAAGGCCCATTATGCTTCCAAAAGCAGACGTACATATTCTTCGGACAGAAAAGCAAAGTGTGTGCAACAGATTTGTTACGAGATGCAATCTGTAAAAAGTCATACTCATTAACAGCAACATTACTACAACGCATAAATAAGAAAGAATCTTATTTCTAAGATCATTTGTTTACAAAAATAACTATAAAATCAATGTATTCCAATGCTAGAAGTAGTGTCCGGGTTGGTGATGGCTACAGTGACGAATTTGATGTCAATGTATGTGTTCATCAAGGCTCTGTACTAATTTGCCCACTGCTTTTCATAATTGTACTGGAGGCATTGTCATCTGAGTTCCACACAAGCTGTCCTTGGGAGATCCTGAATGCTGATGACCTGGCTATTGTTGACACCTCCCTAGAGGCGCTGTTGAAGAAAGTGCAGAAGTGGAAGAAAAAGCATGGAGGAGAAAGGTCTCAGAGTAAACATGAATAAGACCAAAGTAATGATCTCTGGTCCCAATCTTGATTCTCTTAGAAGAACAGGAAAGCACCCCTGTGCTGTATGCTTAAGCGGCACAGGCAGAAACTCCATCTTTTGTACCAACTGCTCAAACCACAAGAAATGCAGTGGTATCAAGGGCCCTCTTAAATCTGACCTCAGCTACAGGTGTCCACGCTGCAACTGACAAGCTCGACCTATTGATGGTAGACCAGTCAAAAAGGGCCCTGTTGGTGATGAAAAGTTGAAGGTTGTAGCTGACTTCTGCTACCTTGGAGATGCTCTGTCATCTGGAGGGGCTGTGAACTAGCTGCAATAACATGCTGCAAGTCCACCTAGAACAAATCTAGAGAGCTCCTCCCAGTCCTAGCAAGCAAACAACTGCCCATTGCTACCAGAGGTCGTATCTACTCTTCTTACATTAGACCTATCTTGCTATATTGTTCCGAGACATCGGCTGTATCAGCTGCCACACTCAGGAAACTGCAGAGTAATGATAGAGCCTAAGATGGACCTGAGAAGCCACTTTTAGACCCTTCTCTCTCAGCTTAACATTAGAGACATTGTAGATATTCTCTGAAAAAACAGGCTGAGATGGTTTGGCCATGTAGAGCGCAGTCAAGGATGGATATCCCAGGTGCGTAACCTTAGCATTACTGGTCAAAGGGCTCCAGGCAGACCAAAGCTGTCTTGGGATGACCTAGTGAAACGGGATCGTGAGTCTCTAGGGATGGACTGTACCAACCCACAAGATCGCCAAGCATGGAGAAGGAGACTTTGCTCCCAACTGGACTGCCAGGCCTAACCCTTGTGAAAAGGAATAATTCAAGGCCTGGAAAATCAAAACTGGATGATGATTAACTAATTTGCATATTCTGCATATTTTTGTTAATATTCCAAAGACATTCTATATGTCCCCTTTAACGAATCACAAGTGCATAAATTGATGATGTAGCAGATAAACAGATTGTGATTCGATGACAGTTTTTCAAATTAAAATTACTTCTGATTACAGACTGTTTTTGGGAAAACTCGCCAAAACACATTTAAGAACAAGTAAAAATTGTAACAGTGAACTGTTACTTAGTCTTCCAAATTAAGTTTCTCCTTAGACAATCATGCTAAAATGATATTGAGAAATAAGGTCAAAGTGAAATGAGGGGGGCCCCAAAGATCATAATGGTTTATGGGTGGAGATCTCAATGTTTTTTTAAAATATAAGTCAGAAGTAAAACTGACGGGGTGGGGGCAAGACCCCTTTGTGACCCCTGGGGACAGACACTGAGGAAGTACCATTCAATCTGTCTCATCATGAGGAATAAGAATATATATAATTCATGGGTGGGGATCTGAACAGATTTTGAGATAAAAGGTCATAAGTAAAATTGAAGGGGTGGGGCATGACTCCTTGGTGACCTCGAGAGACACCAAAGTAGCACTATTCAATTCTTCTCATTATGAGGAACAAAAAAATGAATGATTCAGGGTTTGAAAGTTGAAATATTTAATTAAAACATATTTTTTATGCAAAAATCCATCTTTGAGGGAGTGGGGCCTGACCCCCATTGACCCCCCATTTACAAATATCAGGGAGGCAATACTACTCTTAGAGGACTAAAGTGTGTGAAGTTTTATAAAGATAGGTTGAGCAGCCTCCGAGATATGGCCCAAACAAAGTTGCCTGGCGGAAAGAAGAAGAAGAAGAAATGGAGTAAAAACAACAAATCTCCAGACATCATTTGGGAGACTTATAATGGGAGTATTTTTACATCCATCCAAAATACTTAATTGTGTAATTTGATCAACATTTTCAATGCATTAAACTGTTATTTCACAGCAGATATAAAGCACAGTATGTACCATTTGTAGGTCAACGGTCAAGGTTAACTGCATAATGAAGAGGCAACTGTCCAAATATTGAAGCAATCCAATGAAGCACAAGGAAGTTATTGGTCAACCTGACTGGATGCCCGACAACGCCCAGCTAAACATCATCATTTTAAAGGACGGATTTTTTTTTTTGGTTAAAAAACCAGTCCAAAAGAACTATGTACCTCAAGAACATTTATGTACAAATTTATGACTTATATAAACTAACAGAACTTTAATGGTATATGAAATAATGGATTTTTCTTTGCCATGCAGACTGTGTTGAATCTAAGCTACAATTTTGTGTGAGCCAACATGGAAAACCCTGATCAGAATGAACAGTATGTTCTTGGTGTGCTCCTTGAAAAAACATCTATATCAGGGGCATGTTACTCACACAAAGAGTTTCAATGAGTTGTGATACACTGGATTTCTAGGCAACCAGATGCTGCAAAAATAAGTTTTGAGGCAGAAGGAGGTAGTCTTCAAAGCTGCCTCAGAAGTGGATATTTCTTCATTTCTCATTTGATATGGAAAAACAAATGTTTGTCGTTTCTGATTGGAGTTATAAAGATTAGTGTTCATGTGCAAGTTCAATGCATGGATCATCTGCTTAATCCTTCAGATTCATATTTGTTTCACCCTTTCCCTCATAGAGGAAACCATGAAAAGACCTATGCGAACAGCATACAAGAGGGCGAAGATGGCCCTAGATCGCTCACCTGAGAAAAGTATCATTCATTGCCTGTACAAAACAGATTGCTTTAGAATTAAGATGATGAGGTGAAACAATGTTCAGGAATTTTCTGACCCCATCCACAAAAGATATCATCATGACAAACATTCTGCCAAAGTTTGAGGATGATTGGACCAAAAATGTTGCCCTAGGTTAAACAAGATTTTTCTAAGATTTGACCTATGACCTACTTTTTGTCCGCCCCCCATTTTCAACTGGTTCGAGATATCATCAAGACAAAATTCTGACCAAGTTTGAGAATGATCAAAACTGTGGCCTTTAGTGTGTAAACAAGATTTTTCTAAGATTTGACCTATTGACCTACTTTTCGGTCCGGCCCGGCCCATTTTCCAACTGGTTCGAGATATCATCAAGACAAACATTCTGACCAAGTTTGAGGAAGATTGGATCAAAATTGTGGCCTCTAATGTGTAAACAAGATTTTTCTAAGATTTGACCTACTGACCTACTTTTTGATCCAATCTGACCCATTTTCGAAAGGGTTCAAGATATCATTAAGAAAAACATTCTGACCAACCTGACCCATTTTCGAAAGAGTTCAAGATATCATTAAGACAAACATTCTGACCAAGTTTGAGGAAGATTGGATCAAAATTGTGGCCTCTAGTGTGTAAACAAGATTTTTCTAAGATTTGACCTACTGACCTACTTTTTGATCCAACCTGACCCATTTTCGAAAGGGTTCAAGATAACATCAAGACAAACATTCTGACCAAGTTTGAGGAAGATTGGATCAAAATTGTGGCCTCTAGTGTGTAAACAAGATTTTTCTAAGATTTGACCTACTGACCTACTTTTTGATCCAACCTGACCCATTTTCGAAAGGGTTCAAGATATCATCAAGACAAACATTTTGACCAAGTTTGAGGAAGATTGGATCAAAATTGTGGCCTCTAGTGTGTAAACATCAAAATTGTTGACGGACGACGGACAATCAAGTATCCCAAAAGCTCACCCTGAGCTATGCTCAGGTGAGCTAAAAACCAGATCAGCCTGCGAGTAACTCGCAGGCTTATCAGGTTTTATGCTGTTCGCTGCTCCTCATGCAGTGGTCTGGAAATGAGGATTTTGTAAATAAATTTGGTAAGGTTTAACTGTGGTTTTCTGCAGATCAGGCTTTATGTGATACCTATTGAGGGCGTCAAAATGAGTCCATATGAGGGAAAGGCTTAAATGGAAGATAAATGCTGTCTACATAAGATGCAATCTTCAGAACAGTTTTCACTCCGAAAAAAAAAAAAGAAGCAATATCGTTCCATAGAGCTCAAAGAAAACCAGGATATATGACGCTGCAATACTCTGACTGAGCAACT
>CM037783.1:54277149-54327149 GCA_021229015.1 Solen grandis
GTAGAGCTTCATCCAAGGAACATTCCTGCAAAATATTTTTCAAATTGGCCAAGCCGTTTAGGAGGAGATGTTGTTTGAAGCAATTGTTGACGCCGGACGCACGCACGCACGCACGCACGGACGACGGACGACGGACGCCGGACAAAAGGTGATCAGAAAAGCTCACCTTGAGCACGTTGTGTTCAGGTGAGCTAAAAAAGGGCTGACTTGTTAAATGTTGTTTAGGCTATTAGGATAAGTTTGTGTTCAGTATTAACTTAAAATCAGTTTCTTTTTCATCTTTGATTCTCAAGTTATCCAGGAATATCCAGTTCTCGACAGCATATGAAGGTATTGCGAGAAAAAAACCACTCACTTTTATATTAAATATAATATCAAATGCATCAATATCTTCTATCTTCCCTTCAAATGTAACAAACTGTCAATTGTAATTGAAAACAAATTTAAAAAATAGCTGTCAAAATCCAACAACAGTCAAAAATATTAATTTCAAAATGGCGTCTTGAGTTCTCGACAGTTATAGTAGGGTGACAATGAGTGAAAAAGTTGGTTAAAAATAGGGGTAGGTGGGACAGATATTGCAACAAGCAGTCTTATATATCAAAATGTTCGCCAGAGTTTGTAGTTTTTGAAAGTGTCGGCATAAATTGGCATAAGTGGTGGCGTTCCGAGAAATAACTGATGGTTATTTAAACAAGAGGGCCATGATGGCCCTGAATCGCTCACCTGAGTACCATTGCTTCAACTGATGTCAAGGTTTTTAAACAGACAAGGATTCTGATATAACTTAATCTATAACATTTTACCCCTGACAATACTACACACCAAATATCTAAGCAATGGGCCATATGGTTTCAGAGAAGACTTGGGCGCAGGGTCATTTATCACCGTAGGGCCAAGACTTTGAAAATTTTTGTAATGAACCATTAGATGCTACTACATACCAAAAATCTTAGCTCTAGGCCTTATTGATTCATAGAAGAAGATTTTTTAAGATTTTCCTATTTAACTCTATGTAAAACAAGTGACCCCTGGTGTGGGGTCATTTATCACCATAGGGCTATGATTTGTACAATCTTGGTAGTGGCCCATAAGATGATGCTACATACCAAATATCTAAGCTCTAGGCCTTATGGATTCATAGAAGAAGATTTTTTAAGATTTTCCTATATAACTCTGTGTAAAACAAGTGACCCCTTGTGGGGGGTCATTTATCACCATAGGGCTATGATTTGTACAATCTTGGTAGTGGCCCATAAGATGATGCTTCATACCAAATATCTAAGCTCTAGGTCTTATGCATTCATGGAAGAAGATTTTTTAAGATTTTCCTATATAACTCTGTGTAAAACAAGTGACCCCTGGTGCGGGGTCATTTATCACCATAGGGCTATGATTTGTACAATCTTGGTAGTGGCCCATAAGATGATGCTTCATACCAAATATCTAAGCTCTAGGTCTTATGCATTCATGGAAGAAGATTTTTTAAGATTTTCCTATATAACTCTATGTAAAACAAGTGACCCCTGGTGTGGGGTCATTTATCACCATAGGGCTATGATTTGTACAATCTTGGTAGTGGCCCATAAGATGATGCTACATACCAAATATCTAAGCTCTAGGCCTTATGGATTCATAGAAGAAGATTTTTTAAGATTTTTCTATATAACTCTATGTAAAACAAGTGACCCCTGGTGCGGGGTCATTTATCACCATAGGGCTATGATTTGTACAATCTTGGTAGTGGCCCATAAGATGATGCTACATACCAAAAATCAAAAGGCTAGGCCTTGTGGTTTCGGAGAAGAAGATTTTTTAATTTTTTATACCTATGTAAACAAGTGCCCCTGGGGCGGGGCCAATTTTACCCCAGGGCATAATTTGTACAATCCTGGTAGGCATAAGATATCCAAAAAAAAAGGGGCCTTGTGGTTTCAGAGAAGAAGATTTTTTAAATTTTCATTTTTAAAATCTATTTTTAGCTACTGTGACCTAATTATGCGATGGACCAGAACCATTTATACAACTTTAGTAGAGCTTCATCCAAGGAACATTCCTGCAAAATATTTTTCAAATTGGCCAAGCCGTTTAGGAGGAGATGTTGTTTGAAGCAATTGTTGACGCCGGACGCACGGACGCACGGACGCACGCACGGACGACGGACGACGGACGCCGGACAAAAGGCGATCAGAAAAGCTCACCTTGAGCACGTTGTGCTCATGTGAGCTAAAAATATACTTAGGAAAATGCCACTCGCTGTAAAATAAAAAGAATTTGAAAAAATAAAAAATAATTTAACGGTTATTTTCATTTTTTTAAATAGTTTTATTTGTTATTATTTATTTCATCATAATCAATATTATAAGAATGAGAGAAAACTAAGCTGATACAAAGAACCGCCTTTTTTTTAATAGTTAAAATATATATATATCATATACATGTATCGGAAATCCTGATAATGCCTTCTCATGGTGGCAGAGATCTATGCCGAAGAATGAAGGGGAGATAACTGCGTGTAGATTGGAAAAATTGAAGGTAAAATATGTTAATAATTTTCTTTTTATACATTTTAATAACAGGGAAAAGGAAATAATTGAAACTTCTTTGAAATAAGGTATTTTGGTGATATTGATAATTTAAATGAAGTCAATCTCATATTCAAGGTCAATTTCAAGGTCAAAAATCAAAAGTGCACATAAAATACAATTTTGACCCCATATTGTTAATTGTGTTGCCAGTATTTCAAGAAGCTTTTCTCGAGAGAAAATGTTTGGTTTAGAATCGACATTTTCACAGCATATTAGATAACACTGAACATATTTACTGAATTTAAAATATATTATATTTCTTAATAAAATACATAATAAATATTATAGGTTAATAGGACATTTTTCTTTTTAGTTTTAAATATTCAATAAAAACATTGATTGGTATATTTTGGATGACAAAATGATTGTTGTATTATATAGTAACCCTTTCCCTCATAGAGGACACCATGAAAAGACCTATGCGAACAACATAAAACCAGATCAGCCTGCGAGTAACTCGCATGTTGATCAGGTTTTATGCTGTTCGCTGCTCCTCAGTGGTCTAGAAATGAGGACTTTATAATTAAATTTGGGGTTTTAAAGGCTTTATGTGGTACCTTTTGGGTGCGTCAAAATGAGTCTTTATAAGGGAAAGGGATAAAGTAAAAAGATATATATTATTCAATAAAGGTCAAGGTCAAAATGGATATAGGGCGATAGGATAAACTTCGTTAGAGTAAAAGTCATAGTTCTTTTGCAAATTCACAATCTTCAGGAAATATACGGATTAAATGTTCTGTGTAGAAAGATTTTGTCTATAATATTAATGTAATATTTAAGATTAAATTTAGAACTAATTAATTGTAAGTTATTTTACAATGATAATTTCTATATTATGTCAGGAAATAAAAACATATTGTATATTGGAATAAGGCCTATGCTATTTCAGCGTCGAAGACCCACGAGCGCTTATTCCGTTCCTTCATACAGATGCAATATAGGCAGCCGTGGGTCTCCGACGCTGATGCTATTTTCAATCGGTACAAAATTCATAAATACTTAAAACGTTTTCAGGATGATATTGTTTTACTATGGACTTTTCAAGCAAATATGTAACCTCTATGTATAGAAAAAAAAATGTACACTTGACATTCAAATTCAAGCCAGATTAGGGCCTGATTTGGTTTGCATAAAATAGATGATCTTAAAATGTTGAAAATATGAATTCTGACATTTAATATTGTATTTAATGTGTCTATAATAGCATTCAACTAAACAATTTCTTATATGAAGACAAAAAAAAAAGAAGAATTCCCCCAGCTGTCTTTTGTGTTGCGACAAATCATGCAAAGTTTCGCAATGGAGTGAGTCAGGAAAGTAAATGCAAATTAATACCAGTTTATAATACAGAATCAAAACGTTTTTCATATCTTTCATAGAGCTACTTCATTAGATGATGAATACTTAAATTAGCGTTCGCTATGAGATTAGCTATAAGTGGTCCTCACTTATAGCGAATTCGGATAAAGCGAACACTCGTTTATAAGGAACACTTCCGCTAGGTCCGATTTTCCCTTTCTTTAACATTCATTTTAAATCTTTGTTTATGCGTACTTGCTTATAACCTCGTTTAATAGGAACATCTTTTCTGGTCCCAAACCAGCATTATTAAATGTAATTTAGATGTTTAAAGTATAATAAACTCGACCCGAACCCGGTTCACCGGCGTGCAAGTCCAATGCTCTAACCACTGAGCCAAGGAGTCGACTCCCTGACGTAGTTGTCAGACAGAGATTGCATTCATACCTGTGACGACATATCGTCACATTAACCCCCCCCCCCCCCCCCAAAGAAGTCTCGACCCGGGACTTGGCCTTGGAAACATATGGGTAAGGCATCCGCTCTGGCAGTTGACATTATCCCAACGCTGCCACCAATGAAACAAACACGACCCGGCCCAGGATCGAACCTGGTCCGCCGGCGTGCAAGTCATATGATCTAACTACTGACCCAAAAAGTCGACTCTTTGTGGTTAGAGCATTGGACTTGCACGCCGGCGGACCAGGTTCGATCCTGGGCCGGGTCGAGTTTGTTACAAAAGCAAACTGTGAAAATCAATTCCATCCTCGCCGAGAGACGTTTGTTTTCATACCTCACCTGTCTATTTGACAAGCTGGATTGGCACATGATACACGTCATTACCACTCAAATCAAATATTAATAATCAGTTCTTCTGTATGTCCAAAGAATAGAAGTCTTCATTGTTATTTTCAAAAGTTACATGTGTATCTGAGTGTGTGCACCTGCGTGTATAGACATGTACACTGTGTTATACAGAGCCGCTGAGTGAACACATTCCACAAATTATAATAACTATTCAGTGCAACTTTTAAACCTGTTGTGATTGTCGAATTTCCGTCCACCTTGTATGAAGCAATAAATTCAATCGGCATATTTTATTCCTGCCCATATTTGATATCTAGCTTAATAGTGCAATAGTTCGGTCAAAATTTGGATTGATGCATACCGTTAAAACTATGGCAAAAGTGAAATTAGTGTTTTTTGTGTGTGTGTTTTTTTTTCACAATAGATAATTACAATGGCTTTGACAATCACAGAAACCTTAACATCAAAGTCTTCATCATATTATAAAAGGCAGTACATTAACTTCCTGTTAGATACTGTATATGACTGAAGTGTGTCATGGCTTACTAAAACATTCAACCAGAAACCAAACTGACATACCATTCCAATATGCTTATCCTTCCAAAAGTTCCTTCCAGAACATTCCGAAACGTAAGCTTACTAATTATACTTTGACTCATCAAGACTTTGTATAACTTCTACATATTATCAACACAGATAGAATCTACATCAGCTTCAAAGCACTGAGTACTGAAATAACGTCATAACTTCCAAGAAAAAATATACAACTTTTGAATGGAATCAAGGACATGACCCACACTCCGGATCATTCATGTGTTATTTCGTGTTAAAACAAAATATTCCTGTCATGTCACACTATTTCAAAGAATGGTAACTTAGTTCAACATTGCAAATGTGTTTATGATGGATTTGAGTTCACGAGACTTCCTTCGCGCCTAGTCCTACCCTTTCGTAACAATACTGCAAGAACATATAAACATGACTAAGAATGCTAGGATAAAATCCTTCAAATAAAACAAAAATGTATTTACGTAAAAAGTAAACCATTCATGGCCATTTCTTCTCTTTCATTTTCTCCATATCAAATGTAGTTGAGATGCCAGCTGATGTTGAGATTACGTTGTAAGACTGTCATTACAGGCAATCAGTCACTAAACAGTAATTTAGGCTAGAAGGTATGAAATTGACACCTTTCCCAAATCTGGAATCATTCTTGGTTTAACTTCAGTGGTGGATACAATCAAAGACAAGAGATGCATTTTTGGTTCATTTAAGAAAATGTAAGGAACAGAATTCACACTTGACATATATGATGCTTGTCTTAATGTCACATGATGTTATCTTCAGAAAGTTGAAATAATATTCTGTTTCCATTGGTGTTTATTTATTGTTTTCTTTTCAAAGCTGTGGTTATAGATATTATAATCTAGTCTAAATAAAGATTCAACACAACAGATGATTTTGGGATAATAATAAGCATAGGACTTTTCAGGCATAAATCCATATGGCAGATGTTTGTGGGAGCCTAAGGATCCAACAAACAGGCATTGCTGCGATAATATATGCTTTGGTGTCTACAAAAGAAAGTCGAGATGAAGTGTATACTGATACCAGACACCTGACTTAGAGCTGCAATAATCTTATTGTCGATGTAGGCGAAGCTTTGATAATGTTTCTGTTTATTTCTATGAGTATGAAATTATGTAAAATGTGTCCAAAGTTAAGTGTCTGGTCATAGAGTTGCCACATGTTGTGTTACACGGTGTAGATTCAGTATCTATATCGTTCTTGTTCCTCCCCTTTCTCAGATGAACTTCATTTGTTACAAAACTGATAGAAAAATACTTACAGGGACATTACAAGACATATTTAATTTATATGCAGCAAACGGAGGGCAATGCAATGATATCTGCGTTTTATATATTCAGGTTTACTTTGGTATCTACATACTTACAGTCATGCTGTCATTGACATCAACATGGAACCATTACTGAATGTCTTACAAGTTAACTGCGCAGTTTTGTTAATTCACGCGCAATAACCTCTTAATTATAGGCTTCGCTACATGTATCTAGACTGTCTAATGTGTTTTCCTGATATATAGCTGGTTATTTCTGCGGGTAATTTATTTCTGCTATTCTGCGGATGAACACAAATCCGTAGAAGTAAAATCCGTGGAAATTGACTTACAGTAGAAAATATTCGCAGTATAAAACTCTTAAGATCCCTTTAAATCATTAGATACTGATCTACTTGAAATATGCTGTGTAATTCTATTATCAACAAGAGTCTGCATTAAAACAAAACAACCAGACAATGTAGTTTTCATTAAATTTTTGAATGGTTTGTCATTACAGGGAATCGATGAAAAGAACAAAGAGTAAAAATATGACAGTTTTACATTTAATTTCATTGTAGTTTCCTTTATCAATGGCACACAACGTGTCATCTTTCGAGTTCACCTGAGGACGGCGAGATTTTCTCCGCCTCGTGGTCTAATTTTACATGCCAAACATTGCAAAACTGTGGATATTTTCGCACGTATACCAGTGGTTTGCTCTTTGATTGAATTGCCTCGAAATTTATTTACAGTTGAAGAATCTAGTTTAAAATTTGCATTTGAAAATCAATCAACAAACGATTAAAAGGTCAAGTAATGGATTGACTCATGTCTGATATTAACTTATACAAAAGCATCTGTTAGATTGTGTACTTTTTGGTTGACGGTAGAGTATGTGAGGTGTAATATATTAAATGATCTTCATGAAGTGTAATAACTAGAATTAGAGATTTAAATATGTATGTTTTAAATAGCGAGGTAACCAAGCGCAAATTAAAACTTTTCCTGGGTCAGAAATCGTAGAAATATAATCCGTAGAAAATAAATCCATTTTAATGGCAAAAACGCAGAATATCATACCCGCATAAATAACCCGCTAAACGGTATAAATGGTCAAAATTGCACTTTGCTTGCAGTTTTGTCCTTTGACCTTGAATTTGACATTAATTATGACCTTGATCTCTCTGAAAATAAACGAACGAAATCATGAAATAGCTTTATGCAAAGAGCCTTTGAATACAGTGTATCTATATTTTTCTTACATAATATTGTATAAGAAGACAAATATCGACACATATTACATTACATTTTTTTCATTTCGGCTGCCATCTTGGATTTATGAGATATCACTAAATGTGCCAATTTATAAAAGTGGTTTCACAAATTTCAAATCCTGCTAAACAATTTGATACACAAAACTGCTAATTTCAATATCTGTCACTTTTACTGTCCCACATACCCCTATTTTTGATCACTTTTATCGCTCTTAATTACCCTACCATCATGTACCTGTATATACAAATTTCAAGTGATTCAATAAATAGGCTCAGGTTTATTAAAACTGCTTTAAGGGTATTAATTTTCGATAAAAATGTTTCCATTGAAATCAATATATATATATAAATAATTGTAATAACAATTTCGATCAGAATGGTATTTTTCTCAAATTTTGACCCTTGATCTTGAGTTTGACCTTGAATATTACCTTGAACTTAATGCAGACCACTTTCATTGAAATACATTCCTGTGAAGAACTTTTACATTCGTTTATTTTTCAAGCATTAAGAATGCGTAATGAGACAAATGTTTACATATATTAGTTTTCTTTTTTTATTTGGCTGCCATCTTGGATTTCTCGGAACGTCTCCATTTATGCCAATTTATGCCGGCAGTTTCATAAACTACAAACTCTGGCAAACATCTTGGTATATACCATTGCTTGTTGCAATACCTGTCCCGGTTCATCATTTTTAGACCACGAGTATGGTGCACATGTAGAAACAAAATCTGTAAACAACAGTTGCAATGAAGTTCTGTGTTCTTCCTAACAGCGCAGATCGGTATGTAAAAATTGAAGATGATCCAAATTAGGAAAAGACTAATTTTGTTGCAAAGCATCAAAGACGCCGCAAATGTTTTTGAAGCACGACGACTCTGAGGTTGTTTGTGAAAAGTATGCCAAGGTCTTTAAATTCACTATTTTCCAGACTTAAAGCATGGTCTGTTCCAGCAGAGTCTTTCATGGTATCTTCATAGTCATGTGTTTTTTTGCCGCCAAATGTAACGAGTTTACATTTCTTAATGTTAAAATTCAATAACCAATCCTAACCCGATTTACATCGATTGTGTATGTCGTCTAACAATCTTCCTGATCAGATATGAACTTAACATTTTTGTAAAGTTTATACAATCATCAGCAAAAAATTCAAAACTATTTTCCACTACAGAGGGCAAGTCATTAATGAAAAAGATAAACAATATCGGCCCCAATATGGACCCCTGTTGAATACCAGAAAGAACATCTTGCCTGTCTGACGCCTTACCATTCACTACAACACGTCGTCGGTTGGTTAGGAAACTTTTAACCAATTTTTAAGTTTACCTTGTATTCCGTAACTATGTAGTTTTTCAATAAGTCTTTTATGAGGAACACTATCAAAGGCTTTCTTAAAATCAAGGTAAATCGTGTCTATTTGACCGTCATTATCAGTATACTCCGTCCAGTCTTCCAGTACTGTCAACGGCTGAAGTATGGTGTTTCTGTTGTTCCTAAACCCGAATTGGGAATCACAAAGAAGATTTGCGTTGTCATATACTTGACAATACTCTCTCTAATGATTTTCTCCAGTATTTTACAAATGACAGATGTCAGGGATATAGGACGATAATTACCTGGGTCAGAGTTATCTCCTTTTTTTTAAATTCAAGTAACATTTGCACTTTTCCGCTCATCAGGTACGTAACCTAAAGATTTTACACAGGAGTATGACTAAGGAAAAAATTATTCCTTGAGGAAAAATGGGTGACATTTATCAGGACCGCAAGATTTAGAGACGTTTAAGGTTTTTAACAATTTAAGGACTTTCTCGGAATTATATCATCTGAGTTAATAAATGTATTGTTCTAAACCTTTCTGTTGATAAACGGAATACTAGTATCAGAATCTACCTCTCTATTAAATAAAGAAGCAAAGATGTCATTTAAAATGTCTGTCTTGTTTCTGTCGTGTTAATGTTTCCATCACTGCTCTGCAAGTCCCCAATTGTGCTATTACACTTAGTTTGGTCTTTTACATAACTCCAAAACGATTTTGGGGATCTCTGAATACTATCTGCTACTCCTTTTTGAAATTTAATTTTGTTGCACAATTCCTAGCTTTGCAATACTCTTGGTAGTCTCTATAGCTATGAGCATGATATTTCTTTTCAACTTTTCTCACGCAAGAATGGTCCATCCATTTTGGCTTAAGAAATTTGTTAACATTTACACTCCTGTTAGGCACAAAGTTTTCAATACAATAGTTTACTTTTTCCATGAAGTAAAACCACGCATCATTAACATCCTTATTGTCCATTGTCTCCCACTCTACTATGTCCAAGTATTCTCTGATTTCATTGTACTTGCCTTAAAGAAATTTAGCCGTGGTCCATTTTCTACCAATTGGTCTGCTGAACACTTCAAGTTAAATAGAATACTTATATGGTCACTCGCACCTAGTTTATCACCGACCTGAACATCATAAACCACTATATCTACGTTAGCTATTACTATGTCTAGACAACTTGGGTTTTGACCATCCCTATACCGTGTGTTTTCTTTTACATGTTGAAAAAGAAAGTTGTTTCTTAACCCTTTCCTATGGTGGCATATTTCTGCCAGCCACTTATCCACTTAGCTATGTTGAAACTTTTCTGAAAAATTGTCACATATTCAGTTAGTATCTGGCAAGTAGCAAATTTTCAAGTTATCTACTTGGGTATCATAACAGGACTAAACTGTCTGTTAGTGCCCACTACTGCCAATCACATATTCACTTATTTTAACTGGATACCATGCCTTTTTCCAAAATGCTTGTTATCCACATAATTCAACTGACTAACTTGATATCCAGTTAACTTAAGTGAATATATGGCTGGCAGTAGTGGGCACTAACAGGCAGTTTTGTTCTGTTAAGATACCTAAGAGGTTAACACGAAAGTTTTCTACTTGCCAGATACTAACTGATTATGTGACAATTTTTCAGAAAAATTTCGACATAGCTAAGTGGATAAGTGGCTGGCAGAAATATGCCACCATACTTTCCCTCATATATACTCATTTTGACGCCCTCAAAAGGTATCACATAAAGCCTGATCTGCAGAAAACCACAGTTAAACCTTACCAAATTTAATTACAAAATCCTCATTTCCAGACCACTGAGGAGCAGCGAACAGCATAAAACCTGATCAGCCTGCGAGTTACTCGCAGGCTGATCTGGTTTTATGCTGTTCGCATAGGTCTTTTCATGGTGTCCTTTATGAGGGAAACGGTTAAGCATTCTACAAAGTGAAATGATGCATGATTTTCATTGGCATTAACTGACCACTGGTCCCAATTCACTTCTGGGAAATTAAAGTCTCCAGTTAATACTATATATTCATAATCAAGATTTACTGCTTTATGCAATAAATTATTCAGCCATCTGTGGTTGTTTGAATCACTATTTGGAGATTTATAGATAGCCCCAAACAATAACTTTTCCTTATTTTCTAACCTCAGTTCACAAAATAAATACTCTCTAAATCTTTCACCCTCAAGTACTTTACAATAATCAGCTCGTATATGATCCTCAACATAAATGACCTCTCCTCTGAAATATTTTTCAAATATTCCAGTAAAGTATTGATAACCCCTCACTTATATTTATTTCTGTCGATTACTGTTGCGTCAACATTTTTAGGAAATACTTCTAACTATGATATCAGGACTTTTTATATCAAGAATGACTTCTAACTCGTCATCTTGTTGAACAAGCAGTCTGCATTTGTGTAAAAAAATCTTCACCTTATCATTATGAAATATCAATAAGTGGGGTAGAGATATTTTCACTTTGCTGACTAGAATAAGAATTGTCAATAAAAGATTCATTAACGTTTGATTCTGTAGAACTTACACAGAGAACTGTTTGAAATATTTAACGAATTAACGTATTTACAAGAGTTCGCATTACTGTTGAAGTAACGAAATGATGACCGGTCCCTGTTTCCAGGAGATCGGTTTTCACCAGAGGCTCAATTAACTATAGTCTGATGCCCCTGACTATCCCCCCTGTCTATCCTAGAATATGGGTGGTCGACATTGGAATTCATATGAACTATCTTTCCCCTTCTAATGATAAGGTTTCTTTCACCATTTCTTTCTCTCCTACATTTTTCTTCACGAAGTTTGTAACCTTCTCTCTGGGTCCGTGTTAAATCAGGGGTTATGAACACTGAAGAGTATAATCTGTGGTTTTTCAAGTGCTTGGAAGCATTCATAATGTTTCTCTTTGCTTCATTATCCTTGACTTTAAATAAATCTAATGGGCCGGGGTCTATCACTTGACTTTCTGCCAAGCCTCGTTACACTCTCTATTTCAATATTAAGATTCAATGTTGTGTTAACTATATCTGACACTGTGTTAGAATCAGCATGCTTACAGTCCTCAGTATTGTCACTATTGCGTTCTTTTAGGGCGTGCACTATGAAATTGACTTCCCGCATTTCAATTTCTTCTTCTTCCCTTTTCACATGATCCCTCACAATTTCTCTATCAAGTATTGGTGTATCTTTCCTAACAATTTCATCTAACTTGGTTACAAGAATATTTAACCTCGCTGTAATGTATTTTATTCCTGGCATCGCTATTCTGCAATGGGAACAATTCCACATTACACCGACATCTTGGGCCTTGGAAAGTTCATTAAACAGGGATTGTTTCAGTTTCAAACAGTACCAGTTGTGACAAAAGTCACATTCAATTGACTTTGATTGCTTTATGATAAGTCTGCATCGCAATCAATGCATTTGTTTGCCATACCATCGTAACCTTTTTTTGCGCCATTGGAGGCCCCCTTTTTCAGCCATAGATTTATTATGTCCGCTACTTCGTCACGGAAAAATATTGTTGTAAACTGGGAAAGAAGTAAAATCAGTACTTCCCTTTCAGTTGTAGCAGCGAATAATCCTTGTGATTTGTTCGATTCCAGGCGATTTTTATACTACTTCACATTTTTTCTACCCGCCATAGACAGACCGGAAGCGGAAGTCATGAAGTAATACGTATTATTAAACTGCGGTTTCATTCAGTCTTTAAGATGACAGTATGTAACTTAAAATCTGAATATTTTAGGGCCACAAAACATCTTCCAAAACCTTTTTACCTGAACCTTAATAAATCAGGTTGCTTGCAAGATCCGTTAACCAAGTTTTAAAACCCTCGACCTACGAGTTAAGGTTCCCAGTAAATGTGTCGAATATCTTTTTAATAACGATATATGACTTGCATACTTTAAATCTTGCCATTTTTTTACACCAGTTAATACAGGTGTAATTGATTCACAATGTGTTTTTGCAAACATATTACATGTTTTTATTTTACAATGATAATAGTCGTTGCTCCCTTTTTTTCGATTATGCGGCTCCATGGCCAAATTTAAAAAGCATTCCATAGTGTCCAATTTATTATAGGGTGTCCTCCAAGTCTTGTATCTGGAAGTACAATTGTTATTTTTCCTTAACTTTGTATCTTTTCAAATAAGGAGTCCCTACAATTTTAGGGGTACGTAGCCAATTTTGGCAGTAAAAAAAAAAATCCTCCGGAGGGGGGTAAATTGGCATGCTGTATTATTACGTAAATCAGCCATCGTGTGCTTGCTGATTGTTTTTGGCAGATTTAAAGGGTAGTTTAAAAGCATAAGTGAAAATGGTATAAAATCAGTACTTCTTTATTAAATGAATGTTGCTATGTTTTCCCTAACATTTTTCATTAAAAAAAAGTTTGGAATCAAGGATCAATAAATTTTGCAAATAATTTTTAAATTACGTCACACTCTAGGTGAACTACTGCATTAGTGTACATAGCCCGAGAATAACAATATGGCGAGAACTGAATACTTGGGGATAATTAAATGTTGATTTGAGACAATCAATCATTGTTACAATCATTCATAAATAAACTTTGTATATATTTCAAGCATAACTGAAATTGATCTAATCATACGACCAGGAGAATCACAACGAAAATTTAGTGTCAGGTATCTATAGTTTTTCAGAACGCTCGGACACATTACAATAGCATCAGCCTCCGTTTGCACAGCTGGTTATGTGCTAGTTTACTGAACTAGGGGCCTCAAGATCGAATCCCACTGAATGAACTTTTTTTATCTTTCGCTTATATTACATTTTTATCCCTCCTTATTTTTTCACTTCCTAGTAAATTACATCTAATAAATTTAGCAACAAATACGTTTTATATCATTATTTTAAAACCACAGACCATTTAAAACTTTCCAGCATTAATTATATTAAATATATTTTAACACTTTTACTTTTTTTTTTTTTTTTTTTTTTTTTTTTTGTTACGCCGAATTCTTTTTTTTTTTAAAAGGTATTTCTTGTTTAACCAGATCCAAATAATTTTAAAAACCTTGGTAGAGAGTGAGCCGAAACATTGAAATTCAACCAGTACTTTCGGGCAATAAGATTTTCAAATTTGTACTATACATTATGTATGGAAAGTTGGTATTGCCAATTGGCGGCGATGTTTTACAAAGGATACAATTTTTATTTTTATTTTAATTTTGGCAGGGAGCGAGCCAATAAATAAAACAAATATGTGCCCAAAAAAATCCATTTAAATTCAATCAGCACTTTTGGACAAGCATATTTTATAGTTTTCACATTTTTAAAAAAAAAATTTTTGCCATGGCATCCAGATTTCTGCCGAAATGGGATTTCCTGTGGAACATACCTGTAAAGTTTTATGAAAATAAGTCCAGAAGTTAAGGAGATGTCGTTTTAAGTTAAATGTCGACGACAGACAGTTCACAAGTCACAATAACCATTGAGCACGTTGTGCGCTGGTGAACTGAAAAACTACAACAACAACACGAAACACTATGACACACACACATACACGTTTAATCAAAACTGGTATGATGCACGGGTATAAGTTGAATATTTATTTTGTCAGGGTTTATCTTTGTATCTCAGGTGCATTTCTTCCAATCTTTGATGTAGTTTACAAAGAATGGCCAGTTTCTACCTTTGTTAGCGGTAAGTATGAAATTATAACAATACAAGACAATATTTCTTTATTGTCGGAAAAAAACCCCAAAGACATGTAAACACAATCTATGTACGAGTATAGCTTTTAAGCTTAAACTTAATTGTTTATCTCGATTGGGAAACAAATTCTCATAACTTATCGCTTGACCGACGCAAAAATATGTTGAGCAATTTTCTGCATGCCTCGATTCTATTATTGACTGATCGGTGTAACATGTACTTATTATTTTTCTAATACTTTTGTGCAGTTAAAACATTATAGAAGCATAACATAAGTCTGGCTTCTCTGTGTCGGATTTATATGCAGTACTGATGTTCATTTTTAGAAAAAAATAATCTCTATCATACCTATATAGTTTCTTGCGAACAACTTCTATAAAGAAAACGTCTAAAATCGGTTTTTATTCATCTATGTACAAAGAAAACCAAACATCCGTGTTGTTTAATAAATAAATGTTTCCTCTTTGTCACTATTTTATTACTTTTGCTAGGAATGCGAATAGGAAAGAAAAATAGTGTATATTGAATACAAAATTAGATATTTATATATCCAGACCACCAGATGGTCCATATGTACGGTCATTATCGTGATTACGTTAGTGATGATAGAGAACGTTGTCACGAGGCAAATCGTGGCAGTATTTTATATTTAACATGTTTAATATTTGATAACTTACAGATATCAATGATTAAGTGTGCGTTGTAGTTTGATACATAATTTCTTCATTTAAAACTTATTGTAGACCATTTGTTATTAAACATTCTAAAGACGTTATAACATAGCTTGATGTTTGTTTGTTAAATTCGCCTTTCGTAACACTGTACTTTCTCTCTCCCTTAGGCCTCCTTAATCTTGTGTTCATAACAGTTTTCTATGTTTCATTATATGATTGTATTTGTGACACGTTATTTTAAGAACAAGCCGTTTATGTACTAATTATCTGCTCAATCATCCGTGTCACTTTGAGCATGATTTGGTTGCATGTGAGAGAGTAAACCGCGTGTGAAACATTGTTAGAAAGAATATCATTACTTTATATAAAGTATATTTGTAGTATAAGTTGAATTTAGTTAAATATAGTTCTAAGATAATATTAAGCTGCTGTGTACAGTCTTAGCTAATTCCCCAGTGCGAAGGATAAGAGTGAAAGAAGAGAAACAAAGGGAGAAAGTGTAAAGTAACAGCGGGTGAAAGTTGCACCCTATTCCAACGTATGCCCTGTTGTATATATTTTCTTTTCTTTTTTTCCCTTTTCTCACGTGACATATGTATATATCAGCTAAATGCATTAGATATGCAAAGTGTGGATCTTATGTATGTCTTTATAAGTTGAATACTTTGTATGAAATATGTATATCGTGTAAAAGACGATTTCCTATGTACAAGTCGAAATAAAATATTCCGTCTGTTGTTTGTTGGGGTATTACAGTCATATTGATCCTAGATGTCTGCTTGGGTATGTCAATACGTCCTGACACACCGCAGTGTCACTCTGTAAACATGGCGCATGATATTACACACAGTCACATTATCCTGACAACGGGAAAAGTTGTTCTAAATCTATTCTGTATATATGCTGAAATACATGCAAGCGTTGACGTCGCGGTCAGGGATCAAACTAACGACCTCCCGACGTTAGATAACTCCTCGCGGCCATCAGATACGATCGCATGCCCTATCATATGAAAAAAAAAAATATATATTATATATTATAGAGCTACTCTTATGAAGACTGTGCAAATTTAAGATTAATGATTGCAGGATATCTTTAATTATATATATATATTCTATATTTGATTGATATATCATCATCTAAAAACATGTGTGTGTGAATTTCACTGTTTAAACGTCCTTAGTTTAATTGATATAACTCATAGAACACCTGTTTTACTGAGATAATAATTCTATGGGTTTTTTTTAATCTTATATCCTCGAGTGCCCAAACTGCGCCCCTCTAAGATTTAATTAGGAAATGCAACATAAATAAATACATAAAATAAAAACTGTTTATGTACCAATTAATTCTATCAAATTCACATTGATACCCCCTAAATAATTCTTTAATAAATAATTATTCACTCAAAAATAACATTTAATACATTACGAGTCAAATATTATGCCATCATTTTGTGTGATCCTAACTCCGCCCCCTAGGTGACGTCATAGCAGTTGCGAGTTGTACACATATGACTTCCATTTATAAATATGTAAACACAGCAAATGGAATTTCCGAGATACTTTTATTTAAAAAAATTGAGTGTAAAAGGGCCAGTCTGCGTGGAAATAATTTTGTATTAAGAAAAAACACATAAAAAGAGTGGTGCGAGATAAAATTTGAAATATTTATCTGTTTGAATCAAAATTTCATATAAAAATCATTTGAGTTTATTTACAGAAACTTAGTTAAAAAAAAATTCTCGCAGTCGCTTGCGCGTGTGATATAATCTAGCGCGACTACGATAATAAAAAAGAAGGTGGCGGAGTTAGGACAAGGGGCGCAGTTAGGACCTCCGACGATATAAATAAGTCATGATTGGTGCCAAAATATAGCTTGTCTGTGCTTGACCTAGATGATCAAGCTCCACACGTTAATCCCCTTGCGTTCCTGGCAACAACGTGTTTATTGTTTACATCTCATCAATAACTTAAGCGGCATAGTCACGTGACAAGTACTGCCCCGGAAGAGGACTATTAGAAAGAATAATATTGTATTGAACCAAAAAATGACTGAGCCGGAATTCATTTTTGATCCGAACAACAAAGTTGACTATAGACATGGATATTATGTATTATTTGGAACTATGTTGTCGTTTGGAATACTTAATATAATCTTCACTGCCATCGGTAAACCGAGGGCCGTCAAAGACGACGCATGGCGGTGGAATAACTTACTGATATCATGGATTCACGGGCTAATTTGTGGAACGTGGGATATTTTGTGGTTTGTAATTTGTTTAAAAATTTAACTACACACATGTTAATATTGTTGTCATCTAGTTCATTTAGCTTTTGAAATATTTAGCATATTTCTCATGCGATAACTATAGGTCGCTTATACCATAAATAAAACAAAAATAACCCAGCCCTCGCGGCTAAGAAACTTGTGATAGCTTCATTTTATTTATTTTTATGCTCACCGAAGGTGACGCATATAGTCGCCGCTTCGTCCGTCCGTTCGTCCGTCACACTTTCCTTGTCCGGACTATTTCTCAGGAACTAACGGCTTGAATTCAACGAAACTTTATGGGAAGCTTTATTACCAAGAGGAGATGCGCATATCGTCAGCATGACCCGATTCCTAAATTTTTCACAGAGTTATGGCCCATTGACTTTTCGGCCTATAGTACATATTGCATGATTCTTGTCCGGGCTATTTCTCAGGAACTAATGGCTTGAATTCAACGAAACTTTATGGGAAGCTTTATTACCAAGAGGAGATGCGCATATCGTCAGCATGACCCGATTCCTAAATTTTTCACAGAGTTAAGGCCCCTTGACTTTTTGGCCTCTAGTTCATATTGCATGATTCTTGTCCGGGCTATTTCTCAGGAACTAATGGCTTGAATTCAACAAAACTTTATGGGAAGCTTTATCACCAAGAGTAGATACGCATATCGTCGGCGTGACCTGGTTCCTCAATTTTTATGCTCACCGAAGGTGACGCATATAGTCGCCGCTTCGTCCGTCCGTTCGTCCGTCCATTCGTCCGTCACACTTTCCTTGTCCGGACTATTTCTCAGGAACTAACAGCTTGAATTCAACGAAACTTTATGGGAAGCTTTATTACCAAGAGGAGATGCGCAATTCTTCCTATTTCTCAGGAACTAAGCTTGAATTCAACGAAACTTTATGGGAGCTTTATTACCAAGAGGAGATGCGCATATCATCAACATGACCCTATTCCTAAATTTTTCACAGAGTTAAGGCCCCTTGACTTTTTGGCCTATAGTACATATTGCATGATTCTTGTCCGGGCTATTTCTCAGGAACTAATGGCTTGATTTCAACAAAACTTTATGGGAAGCTTTATCACCAAGAGTAGATCGCATATCTCCTGACCTATTCCTAATTTTTCACAGAGTTAGGCCCTTGACTTTTGGCTATAGTACATATTGCATGATTCTTGTCCGGGCTATTTCTCAGGAACTAATGGCTTGAATTCAACGAAACTTTATGGGAAGCTTTATTACCAAGAGGAGCTGCGCATATCGTCAGCATGACCCGATTCCTAAATTTTTCAAAGAGTTAAGGCCCCTTGACTTTTTGGCCTATAGTACATATTGCATGATTCTTGTCCGGGCTATTTCTCAGGAACTAATAGCTTGATTTCAACAAAACTTTATGGAAAGCTTTATCACCAAGAGTAGGTACGCATATCGTCGGCATGACCTGGTTCCTCAATTTTTCACATGGTTATGGCCCCTTGACTTTTTGGCCTATAGTACATATTGCATGATTCTTGTCCGGGCTATTTCTCAGGAACTAATGGCTTGAATTCAACGAAACTTTATGGGAAGCTTTATTTCCAAGAGGAGATGCGCATATCATCAGCATGACTCGATTCCTAAATTTTTTCACAGAGTTATGGCCCCTACTACCATGTTGTTGACTGAAATTCATGTCATTTGCCTAATTTAACAGGAGATATCATTTAAACAAAACTCCACAAAATTCAGTATGCTCAGGAACTAATGGCTTGAATTCAATGAAACTTTATGGGAAGCTTTATTACCAAGAGTAGATACGCATATCGTCGACGTGACCTAGTTCCTCAATTTTTAAGAGAGTTATGGCCCCTACTACCATGTTGTTGACTGAAATTCATGTCATTTGCCTAATTTAACAGGAGATATCATTTAAACAAAACTCCACAAAATTCAGTATGCTAGTAATGTCAATCATAATCATGTCAGCTAATTGTTGTTTAGGCCATTATACACTATTTCAAATATCCAGTCATATGTCAAGAGTGTTGGTTAACCTCTTTGATATGAGCACACATTGAAATGTATGACTTAATTTTCAGTTGTATAAAAACTTTAAAAAAATCAATGAAAGATCTGATGAGTAACACGTATTATCATATTAAATAGTAAACTGTTACTAAGTCTCCAAATTAGAGTTGGTAAAACATCTCATCTGATGAGGAGAATAGATATGATTTAGGAATGGGGATTTCAACATATCCTCCCACCCATTGGCCAAGGCCTTATTTGTAACAATGACGTTCTTCGGGGAGCATCTGTCAGTTCTACTGACTTTCTTGTTGTTGTTTTTTGGTATAATTGACATTTCGGCTAGATGATTTTTAAAATTATTACGATCATATAATACTATACAGGTCATAGTTTAATATATATATATATATATATATATATATATATATATATTATATATATATATATATATATATATATATATATATATATATATATATATAAAAATCACAGGCCAGCTTGATGAATCACCTATGTAATTAATAACGTTGACCTGAAGTATTACTATTACTTTTGGTATCAAAAAGATGGACCTTTAACCATGCAGGTATTGCTGAATAAAACAATCCTGTTTATGTTCCCAGAAAAATCTGCAATATGAAAACTTCTACAGACTTGCATGATAACTGACATGATAGTTGTATGATTATTAGTGTGCAGTCATTGACGCAGTGTATTTCCATTAAAAATGCAAAACTTCATTTCAATATTAGTCCTGAAAGCTATTTTTGTGATTTGTTTAGTTGATGAAAAAGGTGCATTTTCACAATTTAATGAAGTCCACTGGCACTAGAACCACAGCAGTGCCAATTTCATTTGGAATGTTTAGGGATCATTTTGGGCAGTGATTTTTTGTTATCCTAGTATTTTTTTCCATTAAAATCACACCGGAAATCATCAAATGGGATAAAAGTTTGCATCTGTTAGAGAGTGTGGAAAATATAAATTAATAGTGTCCTAGCTAGCCCTGTCACCTTTGATCTGCGCCCTGCCTGCCTTTGTCGGTAAAGTTGCACCCACCATTCTAATTTTGCCTTCACAGCCACATGGATTCGGCACATAGTATTTGGGAAAAAATCCAGGTAGTGTATATATGTATTAACAAGGGATCCAACTCATTGAGGGCAAATTTCGATACAGGTGATCTTCTGACAGTCTGATCACAAACAAAAAACAGTGACTGGGATATTTTCAGGTCCTGATAGATGCCAAGTCATCCACCTCCAAGAAAAACACAAGAAAATCCCATTCTGATATCTCCTTTTCTCACCATTTTGTTATATTGTCTCAAAACACTGCCAGTTTTCTTTTGTCGGACACACATTATGTTTTATGCAAGGTTTGATCAGAGTCTGATAAATGTATTTAATTAACACATGGAATAACGAATAACTGTCAAAAGACAACCTTAACGGTCGAAGTAATGTCGACAATGTTTTTGTAAGTCAGCTCCACTATCAACTTCCATTTTGTTTTTTTGGAAATACTGCTTGGATAATTTAAAACATCTACACATGCAATTTCCGACAATCTGTTGATGTCAATTTCACATCGTTCATTCAGATCACTCAATTAAAATCTACAGCTACAACAACAACATACGCCACCAAAAACCAGATGTTGATAGTGGAGCAGACTTATGAAGCTGTACAAATTGTTGATATTTCGCTTTATTACTTCGTTGAGGTCGCCTTTTGACAAAGATTTGTTATAGCATGTGATAATTAGATATCATGTTGATCAAACCGTGCATTGAAAATGATGGTGGCATGCATGTGTACAAAGTTAAGGGATGTCAGAATCCGTTCCTTACCAATACGGATTATACCATATTTTAATATACCGTACCAGAGAGAAAAATCATACAAGTATATTTTTGATGATCAAGATTACATCGAAATTTGCAATTCTGCAGTGATGCAGACTTAACTAAATATAGTAGTATCTACTTACTGACCCTAGATATAGCATTATAATGTAGCTGCACAATATTGGTTAAGGCACCTTTGATGAATGGTGAAAAAGTAAATTAACCCTTTCCCTCATATAGACTCATTTTGACGCACTCAATAGGTACCACATAAAGCCTGATCTGCAGAAAACCACAGTTAAACCATACTAAATTTAATTACAAAATACTCATTTCCAGACCACTGAGGAGCAGCGAACAGCATAAAACCAGATCAGCCTGTTCGCATAGGTCTTTTCATGGTGTCCTCTATGAGGGAAAGGGTTAAGCCTAACATATGTTTGATAAGAAAAATATTTTTTACAACTGGTACCTATTCTTTCCAGTGGTTACTGTATAATGCAATTCATGAAAGAATCTCAGATCTGGAGTAGTCAACTTCTGGACCATTCCACAGCACACATTAATATTTACCATTTGACACAAGTTATTTAGGTTCATAGCTATTCTTAATGATATCACTGCCCTAAAGATTACTTCTCACCTGCCTCATGAGCAGATGGCAGGAGGTTGTGGGTTTGATCCATGCAACATACCAAAATCTGAAAAAAGGGTACTTAATAATTATAGCTTCGTTGCTTGGCGCTCAGCATATAAGGGTAGTTCTAGGATTGGTTGGCCCGATGTCAGAATAATGTGACTACAGTGTGATACTGCAGTGTGGCAGCACCATATCTATCTCAAGTAGACATAGTCTCCAAATGACTAAAATTCTATTGACAAGACATTAAACAAAATAAACATTATATGCTCACTTAAGTTTGCTACACTGTATACAGTAACATACATGTATGTGTTTTCTGTTCTCTTTGTAGCCTCTACCTGTACCCTGAGCTTATTTATGACCTGTTCCATCACATCAACTATTTCACATATCTAATGGTGGCATTCTCAACAGGTAAGAACCCAGTCCTTGTATTTCTGATCTGTAAGCACATTTTATATGTATGAATGATAACCAAGCTCTAAGTCATGCTGAGTTATCAATACGTTATATACTACTCAAAGTTTGCTAAGCACCATCTGCTATTTTCCCGTAGCGTTTCATGCTTAGACAAGCGACTTAAAAGGCATGCTACATTAAATTTTACAATAAAACAAATCTTACTTTTATGCAGAAGTATTGTTTATGTACCAAACTTACCACCAGTTACAAAAAAGAAGCCTTTCGGACCCTCAATACTGGGAATTAATCATAATTAGAAAGTGCGAAATTTTTAGAAAACACCTTTAAATTTAAAGTCAGCTAAATTCAGAACTTTGATCATCAAATATTCCTGTTTTCTAAATGGAATACTTTTAAGGATATTTGTGATTATGTTGGCCTGTTCATGGTCATTTTTTTCTGTAGTGATCACAAGATTTAACTTCAATTTATAAAATGCCATTTCTTGCAAAAAACACACTTTTGTGAAATTTGCCAACTAATGTCAGGAATTGGCTAAATTGTTGTAACTCATTTTTGAGTCTTTTTTCTATCATTTTGACAAAAACTATGCGTAAAAATGATGGTCAGCTAACGCTTTCCTTTCAGGTACATAGCATTACATTAAGCATGTGTTTTCATGTGACTTTATGGGAAAATAGCCGGTGGTGCTTAGCAAACTTTGAGTAGTATAGTTTGCTTCTTACAGTTTTCTTTAAATTTTGCCCTACATTGATACATTGATTATCTTCTTGTGTCACACTGCAGGGGTTACCGAGGTTACCATTACTCAGGGTTTACTTATGCAGAGATGACACTAATTGCCCATTGGCCTTTTTCCTATATGAAAGTTGATGTAAAACTAATAGTTTGAGTGAGTCATATGGAAAAAAAAGTTAAGGAACCTTGAAGAAAATGGAATGGCCTGGTGGAAATTCTTAATTGGGGCCATAGTCCAAAACTATTATCATTTCTCCCCAGATATGAGGTATCACATTAACCCATCCCAGGGTTACCATGTATTGACATTGTAGACAGCAAACTGCACGAAAGATGCTAAAAATATGCAAACAATAATTATAGATAGTATTAAATACATATTTATCCAATTATAGTTATGTTTCTTTTATGATGCTGATAATCACTATATTTGTTATTTATTTCAGGGTATTTTGTCTATGATTTCTTTGATTTGTTACTCGGAGGAAAAATAATAATAGCTTTGTTCTTTTTTTTTTCAGGGTATTTTGTCTATGATTTCTTTGATTTGTTATTCAGAGGAAAAGTAATAGCCAATTGGGAGGTTACATTACATCATATTGCAGTAAGTATATTTGTCTTTGTATGAATGTACTCAATGAAAATGTGTCTCACCAACTCCAAACTTTTTAGTCCTGACCTCCAAAGTGTTAAAAAGTGACTCCTATACACGTGTATTTCACTTAAATGACTAAATACGGGGCCTCTGTGGCCGAGAGGGTAAAGTTGCTGACTTTAACACTTACTCAGCCCCTCACCGCATGGGTTTTCATCCCGGCAGGGTCATTTGAATTTTCATGTGAGGAAGCCTTCCAGCTGGTTTGTGGTAGGTCGGTGGTTCTACCCGAATGCCTCCGTGCATTCAGGGTCTTCCTTAGCTGGACATCTCTATGTGACTGAAATACTGTCGAAGCGATGGTAAAACTCAAATAGTCAAGTCAAATGACTAAATACTCTTTAGCTATTTTTTCATGGACCCAAACTATCAGAATCCTAGCAACATAAAACAATTACATTTACATTATACATTTCAGTTTATATTTATACATTGTTATACATACACTGTTATACATTTTATATTATATTTATACACTGTTATACATACACTGTTGTACATACACTGTTGTACATACACTGTTGTACATACACTGTTGTACATACACTGTTATACATACACTGTTATACATACACTGTTGTACATACACTGTTATACATACACTGTTATACATACACTGTTGTACATACACTGTTGTACATACACTGTTATACATACACTGTTGTACATACACTGTTATACATACACTGTTATACATACACTGTTGTACATATACTGTTGTACATACACTGTTATACATACACTGTTGTACATACACTGTTATACATATACTGTTGTACATACACTGTTGTACATACACTGTTATACATACACTGTTATACATACACTGTTGTACATATACTGTTGTACATACACTGTTATACATACACTGTTATACATACACTGTTGTACATACACTGTTATACATACACTGTTATCAGGGCACTTGTTTGGCTGATTTTGGGGCCCAATATCGGCCCCATTCTCCTCCTAAAATAATATGTTTTTTTCCCCTTTCTAAGAAAAAAAAAATCCCCTCGAAAACAAAAAGTATAATCGGAAGGAAAATCACGAAGTTACTGGTCGGGCGGACATAAGAACGAATAGTTTTGAGTACGAATCCAATAAAACCTTCACAAGTCTTCTCCCTTGATTGACTGTCCAATGAATTTTCTCGTAACAAGTCGGTATGGATTCATTCAGATTTTTTGGATATTGCCCTTAGCAGTTGAAAAATGTCACATAATCAGATACATTACCGGCGAAAAATAACATCGAAAACGGCAGATAATTGTAAAAAAATAGACATCTTATTTAGAAAACCCGGGGATCCATCCCACTACAAGCTCGCTTGAGCCTAAAAAATCCTCTGACGTGCCATGTTCCGATTCCCAAAAACGTAAAGCCTCGCGGTCTGAAGCCGCTGCTGTGTCCAGTTCTGATTCTGATGGCGAATCGGACATTGTCCATGTTGATGAGAAACGTCATGCATTAGTTCCTGATAATAGGTTGTTTGACACAACTAGATATGAACATTTAAGGATGTGTCACTGAGATGTTTTAATTCATGAAAGAAAAAAATAAATACAGTAAAACAAATTGCATAATCATTTGTTGTATTTGTCAGAAAATTATTATATAGCTACATCTGTTTGGAAACAGTATTAATAAGTGAAAAGAGTAATATTTATATGGCTAAAAATTCCCCTTCCAGAGGGTATGGGTACCTGTCCCCAAAAGTTGTCTAGTGCCCTGGTTATACATACACTGTTATACATACACTGTTGTACATACACTTTTGTACATACACTGTTGTACATACACTGTTGTACATATACTGTTATACATACACTGTTGTACATACACTGTTGTACATACACTGTTATACATACACTGTTATACATACACTGTTATACATACACTGTTGTACATATACTGTTGTACATACACTGTTGTACATACACTGTTATACATACACTGTTGTACATACACTGTTGTACATACACTGTTGTACATACACTGTTGTACATACACTGTTGTACATACACTGTTGTACATACACTGTATTGTATTGTACATACACTGTTGTACATACACTGTTGTACATACACTGTTATACATACACTTATACATACACTGTTGTACATACACTGTTGTACATACACTGTTATACATACACTGTTGTACATACACTGTTGTACATACACTGTTATACATACACTATTGTACATACACTGTTGTACATTTTGTATGTATGGATCCTCAGTCAAACTAGAAGCTAGAATTGGAAGACATCTTTGAATAGATGATATTTAATTTATTATATAAGCACACTTTTCTTCATGAGGTGAATAGTTAAGTTCTGTGTAAGGATTTTATTATTTGCCTGAAAAATAACTAGTGATCAGAAAATCAGATACTACTACTACTACTACTGGACTCTTACTTTACCCGATGGTCTAGACCACATTATCAGACCCATATTGTAAATTTTACAATTCCCCTTTACCTGACATCCAGGAGCAGTCTGATCAGGGTCTCCTTTGTATGTTCATACAATATTGTAGCTCAGATTCTACACAATTGCATTGTGAAGAAAAATCCATTTTTTATTATTTATTTTTTTTATTTTAATATTTATGAAGTCATCAATCAGTACATGAATTGCTCATGAGGTAAAGTGTTAAAGTCTGAGAAATAACAGCAAAAAATCAGAGTGTTTGAGACTACTAGATCTTTTACTGGGCATCTGCTTGGAATGATGGACCTCAGACTGCAAGACCATATCTTTCATCTTGTAAATTTAAAGTTAAACATTGAGGAATGCAAGGCACTATCACCACCTTTAAGCAAGTCTACAGTCTTTTCATTTTGATCATGTATCCCATTCAGACTTAAGAATTTCTTAAAGTATGATGTATACCTGTACTCAGAAATTTCCTTCTGAGCTTCTTAGTTTCTAGTGTTGATTTTATTTAGTTTTCATTTTTCTACTCTTTAGTAAATTCTAGCAGGTAAAGGGTAAAATGCTTACTTAACCATTTCCCTCATAGAGGACACCATGAAAAGACCTATGCGAACAGCATAAAACCAGATCAGCCTGTGAGTAACTTGCAGGCTGATCAGGTTTTATGCTGTTCGCTGCTCCTCAATGGTCTGGAAATGAGTATTTTGTAATTAAATTTGGTAAGGTTTAACTGTGGTTTTCTGCAAATCAGGCTTTATGTGGTACCTATTGAGTGCATCAAAATGAGTCTATATGAGGGAAAGGGTTAACTTTATCCAGCTCTTCACTGCAGTGAGTTTGAATCCTGGTTTTGTCACACAGACATTTCATGTGAGCAAGCATTCCAGCAGACTTCTGGTACAAAGGTTGGTGGTTCTACCTGGGTGCCTCTTTACCGTTGGGATTTTCCTTCACCTGTTTTTAGCGGATGCAGCTTGCATGACTGAATTACTGTCGCAGCATAGGTAAACTCTTAAACAGCGGCCATTTTGAATTCTAGTTGATTTTTTTCCTTTGCATTTTTCAGGTTGCTTCGATGTTCTGGTACAACGTTCATTTTAAGATGTGCATCGGTTACAATGTGCTTGCGTTAATGGCAGAGATTAACAGCTTCTTCCTTCACTCTCGGAAACTTCTGCACATGCTTCAGTTCAAATTTGAGAACAAATTCTATCGCAGTGTTTGCATTGTGAATCTCTTGACATTCTTTTTCTGTCGTGGATTTTCTCTTAGTCGCATCTCATATGGCATGTTCACAGAATACGATCAAGTGCCGGTAGTGTATTATCGCTGTTTGTCTGTTTCAATTATTATAATGAACCTTATTAACCCGGTTCTGTTTTGGCGACTTTTGAAAAACGATGTCATTCGTCCACTGATGTCAAAGAAACGAGTAGCAGAGACAAAAACAGTTATGAATGGAAATAATAACCAAAATAAACATATAAAAGATGATTAATTATAAAGTTTATCTAGAATTGTTTCTTACTTTTTAAGCAGGTATAAATGACAATACTTTGCACATATATGTGAAGTTAGCGCTTCCAAATTCCCAAATTTTGACATCCAATTGTTTGACTTTAAACAAACCACAAATTCTGAGAACATTTATCATATTTACAAAGCTATGTATTTTCTTTACTTTTAAGTACTTTTATCCAAATTTGATAGGATTTTTTATATTAAGATATTTTAAAAGCCTAAAACTTTCATAAAGAAATGTTTGTTAAAATTTAGATTTTTGTAAAAATGTATAGTCAAGGACCTTTAAGACGCCTCATGTATAAAACTTCGATATTTCACGTCATTTTATTTTTATAAATTTCATGGGAAACTTGGTAAGCCCACTTAATTAGTAGGGCATAAAACACATACCAATCTATTGTTGAAATATGTTTCATTGCATTTCTAAATAATCAAAAATATTTAGAAAACACAACATGAAATATTCAATATTTTCAAGTTGAGGCATTTCTAAAGTCATTGAGTGTATATCTTTTTCTATAAATTTTATGATATATTTCTTGCATTTCATTTGTACATGTATATACATGTAGGCACATTTTTACTGTCAAGATGATAATAATGAAAACATTTCTGACAGCAATTTTCTTCATTAAGTTTTATGATTTTATATACATGTGGTTTGTAAACCCTTTCCCTTATAGAGGAAACCATGAAAAGACCTATGCGAACAACATAAAACCAGATCAGCCTGCGAGTAACTCGCAGGCTGATCAGGTTTTATGCTGTTCGCTGCTCCTAGTCTGGAAATGAGGACTTTATAATTAAATTTGGTAAGGTTTAACTGTGGTTTTCTGCAGATAAAGCTTTGAGTGCGTCAGAATGAGTCTATATGAGGGAAAGGGTTAAGGTGAATTCTATGAAAATCTTACAATCATTAATTCGTGCTTTTGATAATTCACATTGAAAAAAAAAAAAAAAAATTTGATTTGAGTTAAAAGAGAAATATTGCATGTATTTATGTCACTTTTGTTATTGAATATCACAGTTTCTGTTTTGACATAAAAATGAAAAAACTTGAATTCTTTTCTTTGCATACGGCAGCGTTAATATGATAAAGCAGTCAGTATGAAACATGGTCATTCTGAAAAAGATTTGCAGTTGGATCAGGTTTGATACTGTTTGCTACTGTTTGATACTGATGAAGTCAGATTGTGAATGTCAATATTGGAACTAAGGGCATTTCTTTACTTATTAACAATAATTGTATTGGTAACTTCGGTTAGATTTTCTTGTGTTATATGAATTTATGCTGCTAAGCTATTCTGGCATAAAAATTACACTGCACACTTCCAGATTTCAGCAGTGACAATTAAAACCTAGCCTAGTCATTCATGGTTAGATTAACTGCTCACAAACAGTATCATAAACAAAACCATGTGTTCTTTTGTGCAAACCAGGTCATCTGTTGACTAATTAGTATCCCTGTGTAGCAGGTGGACTGTCTGTAAGTCAGTTTGAATATTTTTTGAGCAGATACTCAGTTACACTGAAATAATGCATCCTTATTTGGCCTAATGAATTGATATCATACAGCAGTTTGTACATTTCATTTTACATCCTCAATACAACTCATTTATTAGGACTTTCTGCCAAAGTCCTATTGGGTTTGTACTGTTTATTCTTATTATTCTTTTTTTCCTCCTTTTCTACGCGTTAATTTCTATATGTTGCAAATGGTCCAAGAACAATGAAAATTTAATGGCATATACTTCAGATGCTGAAATTTTGATTTCAATGATTTTCATACGTTTATGACGCCATATGACGTCACACTTGACAAGGCAAAATCCAAGATTCGAACCATTGACGTCAGATTTAAAATACGTATAAAATCGCTTCCAGGTGAGTAAGAAAGCTGATATTTTGACAGATCATAAGTCTCCAAGTGTCCTATACTTTCTGTGGAGATGAACGTCATTTGACGTCATATGACATCATAACGTCAAAAAGTATATCTGATATCTACACGTTTATTTAAATGTTATAAAGTTCCAAGGACCATGGAAATTTAGTGGCTTATACATTAATCCACGCGCTTTTGAATGCAAGGTATTTCATATTAAGGTGACGTCATATAATATTAGATTTGACGTCAAGACAAAAAGGTTTTAAGCGGTATACAGCCATTATTTCTGGACCGATTTTCATCAAAATTTCACAGAATGCATATGTAACGCTCCAGTTGTGTATCTCGGTGTCCGGTTTTCCAAATTCGAAAAGGTCATGGTTCTATGGCGATTCCAAGATTCGAACCATTGACGTCAAATTTCAAATACCTATCAAATCACTTTCAGATGACTTAGAAAGCTGATATTTGGACTGAATGTTAATCTCTAGGATTTCTTTTTATTCTGTTAGGACGAATGTCAAAAAGAATTTCTGATATCTATGCGTTAATTTCTATATTATTACAAAGATTCCAGGGGCATGAAAAATTTATTGTATATATTTATTATACTGAATATTTCATTTCATTGATTTTCTTATGCGTATGACGTCATATGATAACAAACTTGACGTTGTCTTCACAAGTTTTACGCGGTCTACAGCCATTTTAACTGCACGGATTTTCATCAAAATGTCACAGAATGTGTATGTTAGGCTTTAGTTGTGCCAAGTGGTGTCCGCTTTTCCAAATTCGAAAAAGCAAAGGTTTTATGGCTGATCCAAGATTAGAGGCATTGACGTCAAATTTCAGTATAAGTCTCCAAGTCTTCTTTACATTCTGAGAAGATGAACGTCATATGACATCATGTAACCCTATATGGCCAAAGTTTTTTTTTGTTGAAATTAAACGGTTTTTAAGACCTGTAGGCCTTATTTTTTGTTTTCTTTGCATGAATTCTTACTGAAGGTGCAGCATTTGGGAAAAATGTTAAGTTCAGTCATTGCTTATAACTTGAAAACCGCTATATGACAATCGAATTGTTATATTTTCAATAAATTTATTTTGTAACATAGATTATAGAAATAGGCCAAGTTAAATGAAAGTGATATAAATAAAATGATTTTCAGTCACTTTTCCATATCCTCCAAGTTAATCGGTTTATTTTCAAAGCTTATGGAAGTTATTGCCTTACAAAAACAAGTTAAAAGGCAGGAATTTGATATCCTTTTACTGTTTTTGCTTTTAGTGTTTGACAAATGTAGCAGAAAGTCCTATCATTCGTATCAACGAATGAAATCTAGTTGATTCTTGTTTTAATTTCTTCTTCGTAATTTATCAGTGCTGTAAAAAGTGTACAAAGTGTTGATATAGAAGCAACATGAAGTTGATGTATACGGGAGTGTAAAATTCCAATCACCCCTGGAATTTTACACCCCTGGTATTTGCTAATATTTGTATCATGTGAAACAGCCAAAACAAACATAGATTGGAATCTCTTGTATATTCTAAAGGTGCATGAATTTACAATTTGATAACATTTTTTTAATTTATATGTCAGTTGTGCTATTAATTTGACTTCCATGTAAATTCTGTATGAGACTTGACAATTAAATATTACCGTCATCATAAAATAATTTTACATTAAAGATCATTTGAAATTTGAGGTGACATGTATCTGTACCAAGTATATGATATTTTACAGTTACAGGGGCTTTTGAATCAAAAGTTTTTTCTTTATGGGTATTAGTGAATGCATCCAATAATGGGCCTTGTTCAAGAATGGTTATGTAGTTGCATCTAATATGATACAGTTTATTGATTCCTAGGCATAACCCTTTCCCTCATAGAGGAAACCATGAAAAGACCTATGCGAACAACATAAAACCAGATCAGCCTGCGAGTAACTCGCAGGCTGATCAGGTTTTATGCTGTTCGCTGCTCCTCAGTGGTCTGGAAATGAGGACTTTATAATTAAATTTGGTAAGGTTTAACTGTGGTTTCTGCAGATCAGGCTTTATGTGGTACCTATTGAGTGCGTCAAAATGAGTCTATATGAGGGAAAGGGTTAATACAGTAAGATCAGTATTGTTAAAACCTAGTTTTATTTATTGATATAAGCTTTTTCACTTGTATGCTGCTAAAATCGAACAATCATGTTATTTTAATCTCATGTATATAATTACAGACATATATTATCAAACATTGTATTTTTGTGTCACCTACTGTAAGCAGAGGTAACACATAGGTATCACTTCTGAATTTTTTGTTGGTCATTTGCCTGTCCATCTGTCGGTCACACTTTGTCTCATTTTCCCATCACGCTTCAACAGGTTACACAAGTGTTCAAAGGAACACTTATTGTTTCTGTAAATATTGAGACTATAGCTTCTCTTATTCAGACTTCAAAAGTCACATTTTATCCATTAGATTGTTAAAATTGTGATATTTTGTATGCTGCTTATAGTCTTTTTCATTTTTCTTTGTCAGATAATACATTTTTTAAACTGATTTATATGGAAATCAAAAGCATTGTGAAAAAAAATCCCAATATATATGAGATGATTATGTTTTATTATATTGAGAAGACCAGGGTTTTCCTATGCTGTGTGTCTTTTTTTTTCAAATGGGGCTGAAGTGACCTAATGATATAAAAATAAAGAGACACATTTTTAAATATTTTGGAGTTGTTTATACTGTGCTGACGATCAGAGCAGACAATTTTGTGTGTTATGGAAAGCCCTTTAAAATAATTAGTTTTATTCCTTTTTACAGTTGTTTCCATAAAAGATATTCTTTTATACTTGGACATTTGATTAAATAAGAAGTGCATTAACTTGACACCATACTACCACAAAATTAATATCCATAGTGTTTGACCAGGAGATATTCTATAAATAATATTTTTGACCAATTTAAAGCTGTATAAAGCTACAACAGACCACTCCTCATAATCCTGATTTTGTTCAGCACCCTTCGACATCATTTCCCTCTAGAACATCACTTCTTTGTTTCTAATTTTTGTATTTCAAAGAGAAACTTGTTTCTAAAACTTTGATTAAAAAACTATAAGTTTGTTACTACTTGAATTTGATAGTTTGGTAATGTTATACAACATTTGACATGTAGAAAGAGAATAGACTGTTTTTTTATTGTTGTATAATTATATATTAGAGTTATAGTCTAAATCATGTTATTCATTATTTTAAAACATTTATCATATCATTGTTATGGAGTGTGACTTTGTACAGTTTTGTGTATTGTCTGTGTTCACAGGTATTTTTTTTTTTTTGTTTTTATTTTCTATACTTAATGCAACCTCGTAAAAGATTACACAATGAGAATGTGATAAAAAAAATTTATAAGTTTTTTGGATACTTTGAAATCACATTTAAGAAGTGAAGATTTCTTTTTGGCAAAACTTTCTGACAGCATTCAGGATCTAAATAGAAAGGGGTCATTTGACCTCTTGGAAAGTTCTATATCCTGAAAAGGGATGGGTCAATTGTCCACTATGGAGGGATTGTTTGTCCTTCATTATGGTTTCATTTTCCCTTTAGAGACAATTCTGTTCCTCTTCTAAAATGTCTCATTTATCCTCTAATAGGGAGTTTTGCCTTTCTAAGGGGAGGTAACCTATATAACAAGGGGTTTCAAATTATATTTAAGAAGGGATAATTTGCCCTCTGAAGGTTTTTATACACCCGTTAAAGACAGGACGTATTATGGATTCACCTGTGGCGGGGCAGGTGGGTGGCGTCCAGTGATGTTGTGTGCTCTCTAACTCCAACAAACATAAACCAATCTTATACATACTTAGTCACAATGTATGTGATCACTCTGTCTTGGTGTCTTTTGATAACCTGCCACAATGCTCCAGACACTCTGCAGTTATGGCCCTTGAATTGATGAAAAAAAGGTCAAATTAACAGTGCCTGCTCTTTCTTGAACGCTCATAAACTGATCCTTACTAAACTAGGCCATAATGTATATGGACAATCTTGTCTTGGTTCCTTTCAGTAACCAGCCATATTGTTCCAGACTCTCTGGAGTTATGGCCTTTTAATTGATGAAATATGCTAAATAACTTTTTTACTCAAACAAACATGAACTGATGTTGTCAAAATTGGTCACAATTTGAATGTACACAATATGGTAACTAGGTTTGGTAACCAGCCTAAATATCTTGAACACTATAGAGTAATGGCCCTTTAATTGATGAAAAAATGCAAAATTAACAGTGTCTGCTCTCTGACGCTGACAAACATGAACCAACCTTTACCAAACTTTGTCACAATGTGTATTGGCACAGTATCTCAATGAAGTTTGAAAACCAGTTAGAATATTCCACTTTAGAGTTATGACCTTTGAGTTGATAAAATGGCAGGACAGGCATATTTTGTGATAACCGGTGCTCTTGTTTGCCTTTTAATTGGAAGTTATTTGCGGGAAAAAAATGTCCTCAAAGAAATGTTTGCAACATATTGTGAGGTCACTGGCCTTAATTGAAGAGTTTTTTACTATACACATTATCCTGGAGGCTTTTCCCTCTCTGTGTGATCCATTGAAATGTTTCTGTATCTATTTTTGTAATGGTGTGTAATGGTTGTTGACAATAAATGTGCCTTGTATTTTGTCTGGCAAGCAGCTATAACCAGTAGGACGATAGGGATGGGATATTAGGAAGATTTTGTACTGAGACCTCAAGGGTTGTGCTTTCTAACCTCGTGTTCGATAGGATTCTTTCATAATCTTAACAGAAAAAGAATTCCCTTTTCTATGACAAAACGGAAGTGGTTAAATATAATTTTTAATGATGATAAAGTTTGACTTGTGATGATGTGTTTTCGTTAACATTAATATTTAAAAATGCTCTTATATTTAAAAAGCTTCTAAACGTATACTTGTTATTTATCAGGGCAGAAAAACTATGACAGAGATTAATATTTGTATGCCTGGCTGGATTTATTTATTTATTTATTTTTTTAGAGTAATTTGAACTGGGGCTTAACAAGAAGTTTATCTGAAAGGGAAAAAGATTGTGGTATAAGAACAACAAAAACATCTTGAGTGTTGAGTTTGGTCAGACAGGAAATTTCGTCCCAGCTGATTTAGTTGTTACAGTGGTTTTAAAGCAGCTCCTAGTTCTACAGCTGAAAGAAACACAGGGGTACTTGATAGTCTTTACTCATCTCTATTTCTTACTTATAACTTGTATACATGTACAGTCGACATTGTATTAAGAGACCGCTCATGGGACTGCCAAAAAGTGGTCGCTTAATGAAATGGTCTCTTAATAGATATTTTTGGAAATCCAGGTAAACAAGTCATATATATACAAACTGTAAGCTAAATTGTATCAACGTTATATTACTACACAATGTGTCAACATGTTTATTTTTGCCATGTCTTTGCATTTGGTTTCGGTGGAAAAACACAACATTTGACCTCAAATTCATGGATGGATTCGGACAATTTCAAGAATAAATATTATTTAGCAATGAGCTTTCTTTATGTCTCTGTCTAACATAAATCCAGAAACCCCCGATAAGTGCACCCTGGTCGCGTATCATAAGACGCAATGTACATACTTATAGGTACGAATTATTAATGGTACGCATTGCATCCGGAAGTATTAATTTACCTTATTCTCAAATATTGATTTACCAGAATTCGAAGCATTCGGCATTTGGAGGGATGGTTTCACCTATGTTATGCTTAGTAACTGTTGAAACGGGAACCAGGAACTATATTTAGAATTTAGTTGCACATAGTGCAGTCATGCGTGGTCAAAACAAATTGGTTTCAGGTGAGCACTTTTGATCGGGATAATTGTTTGTTTGTTCGGATGTGTTAAAGATGAATATAGACATGCTTCAGCATACACGATAATCAGCAGCGGAATCAAACACGGTCGCTCGAAAAAGTTGATTTTGTGCATAATCTTACGTGCTGGGACTTGGTTTATGTGGTCGCTGGTCGCATAATAAAAAAGTCGCTTAATGGGATAAATTGATATAGTAAAAACGTTCGGGCGTGATTTATAACGGTCGTTTAATAAAAAAGTCGTTTAATACAGGTGGTCGCATGTACGATGTTGACTGTACTTGTTTTGTACCCTTTACAAAATATTTGCCCAGTATACTTTTGTAAGTGTTATGTTCCTTTATAACATACACAAAACATGTCCAGTGAAGTTACTGATTTTTTTTATCTTGTTTATGTCTTTTACATGTAATCTTTAGCAAATCATATCAGAAAAGTAGGTTAGTGAAATTCTGTCTGTAATGGTTTTGCTATATAATTTCTGATACAAGGTTATTAGTAGTGTCAGTTTTCATAAGCCTTTTTCCCAAAGGGGATTGAGTGAACATCATTTAATAACACAAAGTTCATATTATACTCATTATTAAGTCATCCAAGAAAAGATGGATGGATAGCTTCTGTATTATCATTGGGGTACTTGTTTTAGCATCAAGGGATGTAGTAACCATTTTAAAGCCTGGTTTTTTTAGATGAGATGCATGTTCATTATACCTCATGATGTAGTTTTGATTGAAATAGGGGATGGGAAAAAAAAAAAGTTCTTGTATTTTGTTTAAGGAGGGATCATAAATTTTGCAACGGTTCTAGCATAAAGTACAATAATGCAATATAATCTAGCTGAGCAATGTTGTTTTTTTGGTTTTTTTTGTTGTTCTTTTTGTTTGTTTTTTATTAATATTTTATTACTTTTCAATGATTTTTCATTGCATAATTTAAAGAGATTTTTTTAATTGATTTTTTTTTTCAGTGTTAGATAGCAAAATCATTTTTTTTTTTTTTCCAGAATACTTTTTTTTCAGTTTTATGTATTTTTTATCAAAGAACGAATAATAAAATGTATCTAAGACAGGACATTAAGATTTCGGGTTTGCAAGAAAACACTGAAAACAAAAACAAATCCTGGATTTCCTAGATTAACATGTTTGCTGTTTAGTTCAAGCCTGAACAAATTTACCTGATCCTGACCTTTATACATGAATATATAACAAAAAAATCACCATGACATGATTATCTGTGACCTAATTGTTCATTCTGTAACAATTTTTTCGCAATCCACTCATATATTGAATTTACTAACAATTAAACAACTGCCGTCCTAAAGAAAGTAAATTCCACAATAAATCCTCCATGAAATCAAAGTCCTATACATGCAGTACATGTATATTGCTTTTGTAATACTGTTGTAGCTTGCTTACATTCAAATACTCACTTTTTCTATGACTTTTTCATGACTACTAACATTTTTTTCTATGAAAGATATTTTATAATAACTTTTTGTAGAACAACTTTTTCTCGTGTTACATGTTTTTGATACAGACTATTGTTACTTTGAAAATATTTTTGTAAGAACAATTTGCACTGAATCTAAGTAAGATGGTAATACTAATATATTTTTGTACCAAACTTAACTCATATCAAGTGAGGTATCTCTGTAAATTGCTGATATAATCATGATAGAATTATGTCTTGGGACTGGTGACACATCATGATCATAGATTTGTCTCTTTTACAGGGTATATTTTTTGCAATAATGCCTTATAATGTGAGGTCCTTCTGAGAGAAGTCTTATTTATATAGCCTTTTATAAGTTACATTAAAGTAATTCTATGTAGTAATTAGTATAGCACCCATATTAAGTACATGCTAAGATTGCTCTTACCCTTCCTTGGGTCTTTTTGGTCAAAAAGCTAAAGTCTTAAACACCCTCCCCGAAACTAGGGGTTGTGGGTTTGAATCCTGACCATGACAAACCAAAGTCTTGAAACAGAATAATGGTACTGACAAAGGCCTTGTGTGACTCTAAGAGAATGTCAAGATGTGACTGGATGCAGGGTCATGCCACTTGTCTGTTGTATAATACTGCAGCTATGGCATTTAGCACTAAAACTATCTGTCTCACATAACAGAAGGGTCTCAAAATGACTTGAAATACAGTCAGTGGGATGTTGATACATGGTTTAAAAAAAAAAATAGCATTACCTTGCCTTGTCACATTGTGGTTTTATTTATCTTAATTAAAGCTGTTACCTGTGTAATGGGTTTCTAACAGATATTTTGAATTAACTAAGCTCATCGTCATCAGTCATGTACATTTATAAATTACTAGTATATACATAAAGAATAGAACCAAGGACAGAACACTACTTCAAAATGCAGATTAAGGAACTTGATGATTTAATCATAGAACCAAGTTGAAATGCTGTATTAGTTGAATTAAGTTATTACCATGTTTTGTTTTTGTTTTTGTCAAGAATCTAACACCGCATGGTTTACCAAGTCATTGACTGGGAAAAGAGGGTGCAAAGTGCCATAGTTACACTTAAACAGAAAATGTCTCATTGAAATTTTCAAAGAATGTCACTTTAAAATGATGAAATTCACATAGATTTTTTGTATGGAAAAAAAATGAAATCCATGCCATATGTCATTTCAATTTTTTTTTTTTAAATCTTCCCCAGTCACTGACAAGGGGTGTTTCAATGGAAGTGTTTTGATCTGAGGACATTTTGTATTCATGTGGTTAAGGGTTAAATAGAAGTGTATAATTTTATAAAAACATATATACAACCATTGTCAGCTTTCATATGTCGATTTTGTGAGCTATTTTCATCTAATCTTTGGCTCTGCTTTTGAACAATTTATATCTATTGTTTTATAGCTTTTCTTTTCTATGCTATTTATATATACATATATGAATCTACAAACTGTATTTTTCTGAACTTTTGATCTTTTTATACATGACTTTTTGTATGCTTTAGCTTTTACCGGTAATCTGTTAATAAAAAAAATGAATACCAGTGTGTATGTGTGTGTGAATGAGGGAAAGAAAGATAAAAATTCCTATGGTATGGCACCATACAACTGTTGACATTTCTAATACAGATAGGAAACATATACAGTAGAATTTTTAAAACTCCCCACTATCTTAAATTGGCAAGCCTTAATTCTTGTACATGGATACATGGATATCTTTGCGTTGTGGTATCTATCACTGACACACTGAATAACCACATGACCATGATTTGTGTGACAAAAGTCAAGCTATTGAACCTATGATTTTGCTGAAAAACAGCTATTTTTCAACTCACTGTGGAAGAGATCTGTGCAAGATCTCCTGTGTTGGAGATTGCTTTCAGTTGTGAAATCCACTGCTCAAATTTGTTTTGTTTCTAGGATTTGCAGTATGTCATCTGTACATTATCAGCTTGTGGAATTTAAAGCTAAATAAGGTACTGGCTCGAATTTCACTAACAATATTTAGCACATTCATGGGGAGGGTAGTGCATTCCACCATACCTGTAACTGTTTAACAAAATATTCAAGGATATGAATTATTATCTCAATAGTAAACAGTATTTGTGAAGAATGGAAATTTTTTGGTATTTTAATTAGGGACATAAGAATGATGAAATTTACACCCTAAATATGAAAGTACTGTAATGGACATAAGTATTGTTGGTGATTGTTGGTGGAATGTGATCCAGGTGTGATATAAACTTTTAACTTGAAACTTTTATGAACTATCAGAATTAAAGTGTAAAAAAACAAAATATCTGAAGATCTTTCAGATAAACTTTGGTAAAATTTAGCAAAATCCTTAAATTTCTCCGATAAGTTTTATTCTGATATCATTTACTTAATAATTAAATGAAGGGAGCAAATGTCTATCATTTGGCTAAAGAGGCCTTTTCTTCCAAATTTTAAAAAGTAAAGAAGCTGTATAAAACCGCCTTTTTTAACTTTTGTCTCATTGAGTTGCAGCTCACATTAAGATTTATCAGGTTTTATACTGGATTTTACTTACCAACATCAGCCAAACATATTACTCCGTCTGTTTTGGATTTTCATTGGTTGGAATAGATGTCAAAATTTATCTAAGGTGTGAAAAATTTCAGTAAATGTTTATTTTCCATGTATTTCATGTCTACAGTAAATGAAAATTTGGTGGTACATGTGATGTGCATTTGTTAATATGTTTAAGATTGCAAAACTATGAGGCTTTGAATGTGGGGAGAGAGAGAGATGGTCACTACTATTATGTTGTTATGGATCAGTCAAGTTTTTTGTCATGTTTGTCGTTGTTTTATATCAGACGTGTGTAACATAATGACAAATAAATTATTTTTGAGTATCATGGCCATTTGTTACCTTTTATTTCATACCTGGAATGTTGATTGGAAAACTTTTAACTGCACATTGTTGATTGAACGTACCTTATGCCCCATCATCATTGAATACTCACACCCTATAGGCCATGGGATTTTAACCTGTATATTGTTGTTTTAAGGTGTGTCAAATTAAGTGATTTCTTAGGTACCATCATATTTTTTTTCAACCAATCAAAAGGTTGTTTTATACAGCTGTTAACAGCAATGTTATTTATTAGTTTACATGACTTTCAAGCCTCTACGCAAATGATATTTAGCTGGGTAAAATATTTTTGAGTCACCCCTTTTAAATTTAACCCCTTAGAGCTGCAATACGTTGGTTTAGATGCGGCCATTCCACTTATAAGGAGCAATTGCATTGGTTGGTATTTCTTTCAACAACTGCTGTAATATTGTTTTGCTCTGAAACATAAGAATGTATCCGGCTGCCTCAAAAAATGACCAATATCAACTTATGATCAACAAGTTTGAAATTTGATATTTAAATTTCCCAAAAAATACATATCAACTTATGATCAACAAGTTTGCAATTTGATACAAACCCTAAAAAAATGACCAATATCAACTTATGATCAACAAGTTTGCAATTTGATACAAACCCTAAAAAAAAATGACTGATATCAACTTATGATCAACAAGTTTGCAAATTTGATACAAACCCTAAAAAAATGACTGATATCAACTTATGATCAACAAGTTTGCAAATTTGATACAAACCCTAAAAAAATGACTGATATCAACTTATGATCAACAAGTTTGCAAATTTGATACAAACCCTAAAAAAATGACTGATATCAACTTATGATCAACAAGTTTGCAAATTTGATACAAACCCTAAAAAAATACTACTGTGCAGACTAAAAAACTTGATGCACACACATGAAAGACAGTCACAAAAGCTCACCATGACTACAAAGTGATGAAGCGAGTTAAAAAGGGCATGTTAAGTCCTTCCTGAATAATAAACTAGACCTTTCCCTTAAAGTGATTGAAACAATGCACTTGTCTTCATGTAGTGTGAGTGTAGGATTGGACATAATGAGTCTATATGGCCCTCACTTCTTTGGAACAGGGTACATATGAATAAGAGATTAAAATTGATAAAATTACTTGTTGCTTAACTATTGTATTGTACTTAGTGATTCTATGTTTATATGTAGTTTCAATACTTTTGTACCAAGTCCTAGATGATCGCAATTGTTTCATAGGGTAAAGTAGACAGACCAGTGGACGTACACTGATCCCAAGATCTCATCCTAACCAATTATTTGTCAGTTGTACTCAATAAATAAAGAAAACTATACTGAAGGACATTAGAAACTCTTCATATTAGAGAAATGTTGATTATTTTATTACATGGTTTTCAAATGATTTTGATTATTTTGAAATATAATGAGGCATATTTCAGCAATATGTTGCATTTTTTATGGCCTTCTTTTATTAATAACTAAAGAAAACAAGTACAGTGTAACTGGTGTTGTATGCAACACATAAAGTCCCCTACCGGCTCCACCTTGACTCAATATGGTAATCAATCCCATTTTTACATATTTTCACTATTTCCGTTACCATAGCAACCACAATTTTAGTCGAGGAACAAAAATAAAATGACGTGCATAATCTACACATTGCCATCTAGTCATATACCAAGTTTCATCAAGGTAGCTTGCTTAGTTATTAAGTTATCGCGGGATCCAGATTTGAGTAGACGGACGGAGGGCAAACATATAGTCCCCCCTGGTGTGAACACCGGTAGGGGACTAATAAGAGCTTATAGGAAAGATCAACAATGATGAAAAACAACATGAAGTATTGAAGTTTTATACACAAGGTATTTTCAAAGTCCTCAACTTGTGTATTTAATAAATAACCTTAACTCTTGTATATAATAAATAACAAGATCTGCTCATAATATAAACATTTTACTTCACAAAATATCAATGATAAGACCAGAACATACAATGAGATATTAAGATCTGAATACAAACTTTAACCTTTCAAATAAAACATTCTCTCTCCTCAATAAGTTCATTCTGCCATTCTTGAAACTTGCTAATGTTACTAGTATTTTATATAGAGTCCAATAAATCAAATAAATATGATCCTAACATGTCTTTCAAGATATGCTTGTTCTATACATAATGAAGAGGCAAGTTTTGTCATTACAGCTGATAAAAAATAGTCATACTTCTAGTGCCAATGCCTTAAATCTAAGGTATAATACTTTTTTAAAAAACAATCAATATGAATAGTAAAATCTGTTGCCATTTTCCAACCCGTATGTCCTTACATCTGACCTGTAAAATAAAATGACAAACATTTCATTGATATTAATCTGAAAAATAAAATGACAAACATTCCATTGATATTAAAAACTAAGACTTTTATTCAAATAGTGGCATTAGCTTAAAAATGCAAACCTCTTAACCCTTTCCCTCATAAAGGACACCATGAAAAGACCTATGCGAACAACATAAAACCAGATCAGCCTGCGAGTAACTCGCAGGCTGATCAGGTTTTATGCTGTTCGCTGCTCCTCAGTGGTCTGGAAATGAGGATTTTGTAATTAAATTTGGTAAGGTTTAACTGTGGTTTTCTGCAGATCAGGCTTTATGTGGTACCTATTGAGTGCGTCAAAATGAGTCTATATGAGGGAAAGGGTTAAACTGTGGAAGCAGCAGTTCATGCCACAAACTAAAATCCTTGTTTAGTTACAAGATATATTCATGGTCTCCTCTGTTTAGACATGCAATAATGAAGCTCAGAACTACACAGTTTGCATGGCAAAGAAACATATATTTTCTCATATACCTTTATTTACAGTACAATAAATTCATATTCGTGCAGTAATAAATTTGTTAATTAGATAAAGAGTTCAATTACAATGTCTTTAAGGTGCTATGGAAAAACAAAATCATAATTTCAGTCCAATATGATTATCTGTACAAAAATGTGTGACAATTCCTTTTTAACTAAAGCCATAAAAATCTTTTTGCACTTGACTGTCTGGATACAAATAGATCTGCTCACCTGCTAAACCCTACATAGACTCACATTAACTTTCAATCTTAGTTTGGTGAAGATTCCAATGTATAAGGTAACATGGTGTAATTCATTGTATGTAAAACATTAATGCTGGAAGACAAAACTGGATGACATAATTGCAGCTCTTTTCCTATTTCTTTTCTCTTTAATATCAAAAACTCAAAACTTAAGTTATGCATATGTGTACTGATGTTCTGTTGACTATGCCCCTGCAAGAATTAATATTTTTCAATATAAATGAAAAGCTTACCCATTCTGGACTTGCAATCCTTCAGGGCTTCACTAAATCCATAGCACAGGGAGAGATCACTTTGGTTATTGGCACATTCTAAAAATTGTTTGAGTTCAAACTGACACGCCTGAGGTTGCTGCTGCTGTTGAGCAGGTGCCTGGTATTGTTCGACAGGGGCAGGCTGCTGGTGACCTGATCCACCGGTCATGGCATGACCAATCATATGTCCCTGAAATACAAAATTCATGTGTTTCTCAATTGGGTTTATTGCTCTTTTTTTCTGTCTTTATCTACTTTAAAATTTCCAGGCCCTTTCCCATTTATCTTAGGAGTACAAAATTTTCCAGTATATTGGAATAAAATACTTTGGGTGATATGCACAATACAAAGTTTTGTACACATTCTAAGTATAGGGCTGAAAAGCCTGCTGTAATTAGAAAACAGCAGAGTAAGAAACACTAGAACCCAAGCTCACAAGCAGATATACCTTCCTTTAAAATTTCAAGACCCAAACTGACATAGTTTGCAAGATATGCACAGCACAACGTTTTGTGCATTTTCTAAATGATGTGACCATAACTGCAGTAACTGGACGAGTTAAAACACACAAGTTCAATTGCCAATATACCTTCCTGAAAATTTCAAGACTCCCAACTGAAATTCTTTAGGGGCAATGCATGACACAAGTTTTTGTGATAGACAGATGGAAAGTCAACCATGACAAAAGACAGTATGTCTCTCCCAATACTTCTGCCAATTGAGATGATTCAGAAAAAAATAAATTGGGTTCTACTTTAAAACTGAGAAAAAATCAACTGACAACTGAACATTAATGGGGAACCAGGGGGACAATAAAATGGAACCAGGGGTACAAATGATTATCAACTGAATATCAAAATGGAACCAGGGGAGACTACTCACCACTGCAGATCCTACTGCAACACCACCAGCTGTGGCTGCAGCTTGTTTAAGCAGGCCTGGTTGTTGTGGTTGAGCCACCATTGGGGGTGGGGCTTGTGGGGCAGGTGCTGGGACATTCTGCCTCATTGGGGGGCGGGTAGTCCTGGAAGGAAATAAATATTTAAATGGTATTTCCTGTAGGGAAGATGCTTACATTCGGCTTATAAATTTGATGGAATAAAACTTTTTAAGATGTGGCTTCTTCTATTATGTTTTTTCTCAAGGAGGATAACAAGTAAAATGTTAAATGATCATTATTTTACTATTAAAAGTAAATGAGCTTAAATCCATATTCTGATATATTAGTAAATAATTAAATTCACTCTTACTCAATATTTCGGCAAAAGTATGCCTTTCTCAAGGAAAAAACATGATTTTTAGCAAGTTCTACATTACAGACGTTTGGATAGTCGCCATATTGTTATTGTTTTGAACAATGTCAATGTCTTACAAATAACGTCAAATGATGACGTTACGTTTGGCACCTTTTCTCTCTAAGGTGTCAACCGCCTTTTCTCTAGGTGTCAACTGACGTTAAATGGCAAAGAAGACAATTCTTGCGTGTTGCAGCCAAGCGGCTTGATAGTATGTATGACGTTGACATTGTTCATAGCAATAACAATATGGCGACTATTCAAACGTCTATAATGTAGAACTTGCTAAAAATTCATGTTTTTTCTTGAGAAAGGCATACTGTAGCCGAAATATTGACTTAAGAGTTAATTTAATTATTTATTGTATTATTTCCCTCAGGAAAATCAACATATTTATTGATATATTAGTATTTGTTGTTTAAAACTTAAAATGGGGAGTTCAAATGTGACCCACTTTATGGGACACACTGATTTTTTTATAATTATATTATTAATTTAACCTAGACATGTAACTGCAAAACTCTTTAATAAACATGCTGTGACTTTTAATATCATTACTTCTGCCTTGTAAATTCTGAGTGATTCTGTATATCGTCGGAGGTCCTAACTGCGCCCCTATCCTAACTCCGCCACCTTCCTTTTTTATATCGTAGTCTCGCTAGATTTTGTTACACGCGTATGCGATTGTGAGATTTTTTTTTTAAATATGTTTCTGTAAATAAACTCAGATGATTTTTGTACGAAATTTTGATTCAAACAGATAAATATTGCAAATTTTTATCTCGCACCACTCTTTTTATGGGTTTTTCTTAATACAAAATGATTGCCACGCAGAATGGCCCTTTTAAACTCAATTTTTTTTAAATAAAAGGATCTCGGAAATTCCATCTGCTGTGTTTACACATTTATAAATGGAAGTCATATATGTACAATTCGCAACTGCTATGACATCACCTAGGGGGCGGAGTTAGGACAACACAAAATGATGGCATAATATTTGACTCGTAATGTATTAAATGCTATTTCCGAGTGAATAATTATTTAAAAAAGAATTATTTAGGGGGTTTCAATGTGAATTTGATATAATTAATTGGTACATGAACAGTTTTTATTTTATGTATTTTATTTATGTTGCATTTCCTAATTAAATCTTAGAGGGGCGCCAGCCCGAGGGGCGCAGTTTGGGCACTCGAGGATACCTTATTACTGACTGTGTAAGGTATTTAAAATACCATTTAGGCAGGAAATAAGTTGCACTTTACATATTGACATTTAAAACATCATTTTTAACTGAACTGAAAAAGACATAAAACAAATGAACTTTTATATACTGGTTCACATCATATTATCATCTTATGAAAAAAAGTTCACATCATCCATTATGACAAATTATGCGCCCCAAATTATGTAAAAAAAACAACTCTTCAGTAAAAATTTGCAGACACGGATTATGAGAGAATCATAACATATTCAAAGTGAAACAACAAAAAAAATAATATTTTCCTTATACTCTTATACTTTTATTAATTCAGTTAATAAATATTGTGTTATGTAAGCCATCAGCCTCAGGTGATAAAATGTGTTCAGTTTTCGCGAGTCAAAAAATGAATCATATCTTTACCCAATTCATGAATTGCAACAATAGTTTAAATGAGTTTATTCGGTTTCAATGCCACTTTTCATTTACCTAAACAATAAATCAGTTTTTCATTCAAGACAAAATGAGTTACTTCACACCATTACGCAATTAAAATGCCAAGTTACCGCATGTCCTTGAAGAAGACACAGTTTCTCTACAAAATAAAAGCTTTAATAACAAGAAATCAAATATAGTAAATTATATCTGGGTATTTTATAATAACTTACCTTGCTCTACCACCTCTTGGCATGATTCTTTATCAGTGTTTTTCAATAAAAATCGACAAATAGCTAATTTGGCAAGGCAATTGTTTCGAGAACAGACGGTGTAGTATTTTTTGGCCTGGTTCCGTGATCGTTAAATAATATTTACATTCATTTTGACGTAGCTGGGAACCAATATTGGTTTTCGTCCCTCGACACTATACACAGGATAGTGTGAATTCGAGCCAGGAACCACAATTTTCTTCGTATTCATTGGCTAGATTTAGCGTGCATTGATCTTTCTTAACCAGACGCTTAGTTGTCTGTCAAAGCAAAATCTAGTCTGCTTTAAAATTAATATCCAAATTTACCTCATTGAAAAGTTAGCCGAGACTGTCATGTTACAGCGACAGTGAGATACCATTCATTGTCAATTTTCATCCCTCTATACAGAGAACTTCCGAAACTTTCATTGTTAAATGATTGAAAATACTTAATTGAGTACAGAGCTTCCAAGCCTTAGCAACATGACGCCGTGTTTAAAAAGAGCATTCCCAAGTGTTTTAAGTTGCTATAAAATATATTTCCGTTATTTGCACAGAAGCACTTTACTGTTTTACTAAAAGCCCCATTGTTTCCCGTCTGTGAGGCGCAACTCCTTTTTAGATATTGTCATTTGGCTAGTAGTGTATTGGTTTTCCATTGACAGTCATGTCATTGAGTAAACACTGGTGTAGTCCCTCAATTAAAGTTTCGTTTATTGACGCATTGTTCGACAGGTAGTGGAGTAGTTGTTTGACACATGTTAATATAGATCTGATAGCCATACAAAATGATCATTCGCAGGACTTACAAATATGTGTCTTGTACTTAAGGACTTGAGATATATTTTATCACACAATAATAGGCATAAATCTGTAATTTAACTTGTGTTAAAAGTTTGGATTCTATTAAGTTGCAAGTAATATAACTGTTGGCAAATTTTTCAATGAAATATACAATGGAAGAACAGAAAAAGTTGAGCAGTCGCAGACAATGCAGACACAATCATGAAAGAAGTAAAGTTGCAGAAGATGAAAACGGACTCTCTGTTCAAACCACAATTCATGAGGAGCCTGAAAAGGAACATGCTGATACACAAGCTGTTCCGGAGCAAATTGAAAAAAAAAGTGAGGAAAGGATACCATCAGCTCGAGCCACTTCAAGCTATTCTCGTCCACAGAGTCGGAGGCTGGATAGTAGACCTAACAGTTCAAGGACGGTCTTCGAGCATATTCCAGGAACGAGACCTGCAAGCAGAAGGGTTAGTTAATATTTAGTATATCTGAATAAGTGGCTTTTTTGTAAGAAACATGACAGATGGTCACAAATACATTTAACGAAACTTGTAAGTACTCTGATTTCAAACCTGCAAGAAAAATCTATTTTACAAAATATATATTAATATCAAAAATATGTATTGGCTCAATCTGTCATCTGCTTTAATGATTTTGATGCACAATCAACCATGGGAAGCTAAATTTTGCAGACAGCCATTGAAAACCAAAAATTTGTGATTTTAATTCTGACACAAGATTTATTTATTTGAGTACTTATATGTATTTAATCTAAAAAGGATCTCATAGATGTTCATTGAACTAATGACCTAACAATAAATTAGGTATAAAGGATTTGTGGTCATGCCTATTTTAATGTGCTTACTTTTTCAAAAACTGTCTAGATATGATCTACATCATGAAACAGTATTTTATTGAACTGATTTTTTAAAGCTGTTTTCATGAGTATGATTTTTTCTAAAATATGGTGTAGGGGAGACTGGGGCACTCTGGGACAAAAATCACATTTTTCAGGCTCCTTAGCAACATAGCTTTAGGATTTGTAATCTCTTTTGTGGATGAAAAGAGCAATATATACTGGATGTAATATATATCTGACTGAGCCTATAATAATTAAGTTGACTTTGAGATCTGCACCAGTATACGGTCATTAAAATGTCCCAGAGTACCCCAACATTGGGGCACCCTGGGACACTGTATATGGTACAGTGGGACATGCTGGGGTACACTAGGACACCATGTATAATTTCATTGAAACTAAAAATCATTGGAAATAAGAAAACCTTAAAGAGAATAAACTTTATCAAACTGTTTATTAAACTGAAAGTAGAATTATTCACAAGAAATATATAACATTATAAAACACAAACAGGATTCCAATATATTTCGATATACGAAATGCTTTCAGGTTGTACTTAACTATAAAAATAATATGCAACCAACATGAAAAATACAGAAACTCTTTCCAAAGACATTTTTAGAACAGATTATATGTCCATGTGCAAATGACATATATTTTACTTACAGTAACACTCAGTACTTAATAATCAAAAAGCCTAATCAGTAATAAACAGCAAGTAGAATTATTCACCTTATCCACGTAGCAATTAAACACATTCATGAACAAAATTCTTCATTCTAACAATATATATGACATAGTCAGAATTTCGTTTGCATTTTCAAATGCACTTTACTATCTCTCACCACTTAAAAGAAACTGCTTAAATCCACATCAAACTTAAATTGCTTTGATGCACGGGCAGTGCCTCCAATTGGCGATGGTTTTGGAAGTTTCATAGTTATATCTTTGAACTCAATGAGGTCTTTATCTTCTTTGTCAGGATGAACAAACAATGGGAGTTTTGATTTAGTTGGTTGGCGTGCTAGAAATATAACTTCAAACATATCATCGACTAACTGATCAACCTTTCCGACAAAATATCTTACTGCACTTTTTGAGTCATATTTAACAAGAAGAAAGTCACCTTCTTTAATATCTTGCACATCAAAATTCATATAAACCTGATTTGATTCATCATTGCTAAAATCTTCAATATAATCAACGTCAGATTCATCCCTTTCAGACATATTGTCATCACTGCAATCTGTATCTGACTGCTCAGCTTTCAAGGAAAAAGACTTTTTTGTTAATTTGCGTGAAGTTGTTTGCTTTGTTTTTTGACAGGTGTATCTGTTAGAATTACTTTTTTTTTTCTAGTAGTGTTACTTTTCCTTGCTCCTGCTTTTGGATATGGACGAACTTCTTCGGGCGAGAAGTAGTTACTATCCTCTGTAGAAACTGTCGTCCGAACCGTGTCCTATTTATAAATAAATTCATAATCAAAATCAAACTAAATGTGTTTGAGATAAACTGTTGTTTGATGTGATTAGTTTTTTTTATTTTACCTTTACTCCTGATATATATATCATATACTATAGAAATATCTTTAATGAAAATTAAATTAAATTTAGATCACACTTGACTATCATTG
>CM037783.1:54327249-54377249 GCA_021229015.1 Solen grandis
TTTTATGATCTTGATTAACCATCGTAACAATATATAATTCATTTTTTTACTGAAACATTTCTTTCTTGGCCGTGAAAAGTCACTCTTCCAGTCAGACGAGTGTTCAGGAAAATTATGCTCGTCTGACCGTGAAATTCACTCGTAAATACGAGTGGATTTTTACAGCCTTGTTGTATATATCCAAATTTTGTTTAAGTTTGTTATTTACAGTCTATTATTAACGCTCAGTAATATGATGTCAGAATACTGATGTGACTTTCTTTCACTACAAGCTCTTCCACTGTTGCGATGATGCCACTGTTCACAATCTTTGGTAGACCAGACCTGTTATCATCCTTATTAAAGGATTGCCCGTCACTTGTATACCAGCAAACAGCACACCAATGTCTGTTGTTGTCAGTATAATTTTCAAGATGTCCTTGGTTGTTTTGTCAAATGATTAACATAATCTGATGATGATCTGATGTTTCTCTGTATCAAACAACACCATGATTTTATGGTAATACAAAAACGTGTGCAACGCAAACAACCGTTATTATTTTTTGCTTTAAGCAAATGCTTTAAGAATTTCAGGAAGTGAAGAAAACTTATAGAGTAAGCAGACATACTTATAACGTTGATGGTACTATATTTCATGCCATAATCAATTGATTTTTATGACAGTGATGAAAACAATTTTTTTCTTTTATAAACTGCTCCGCAAATGTCAGACATACCAGCAAAAATTGAGCCTACACTATTCACTGTTCAGGATCTTCCATTGAATTTTTATCCAGAGATGTGAAAGTAATGAGTATAAAAAGTTTTGAACAAATTGTGGTTCTTATGACACTATTTTTAGCTCACATGAGCACAACGTGCTCAAGGTGAGCTTTTCTGATCGCCTTTTGTCCGGCGTCCGTCGTCCGTCCGTGCGTCCGGCGTCAACAATTGCTTCAAACAACATCTCCTCCTAAACGGCTTGGCCAATTTGAAAAATATTTTGCAGGAATGTTCCTTGGGTGAAGCTCTACTAAAGTTGTATAAATGGTTCTGGTCCATCGCATAATTAGGTCACAGGAGCTAAAAATAGATTTTAAAAATGAAAATTTAAAAAATCTTCTTCTCTGAAACCACAAGGCCTAGCCTTTTGATTTTTGGTATGTAGCATGATCTTATGACTGTCTACCAGGATTGTATAAATTATGACCCTGGGGTCAAAATTGGCCCCGCCCCAGGGGTCACTTGATTTGGAAAAATTTTCCAAACCCCTTTTTTTTTGGTAGTGCTTGGGCCCCAATTAAATCCCCGGTGATAAATGACCCCCACCAGGGGTCACTTGTTTTAAAAGAGTTAAATAGGAAAATCTTAAAAAATCTTCTTCTATGAATCAATAAGGCCTAGAGCTAAGATTTTTGGTATGTAGTAGCATCTAATGGTTCATTACAAAGATTTTCAAAGTCTTGGCCCTACGGTGATAAATGACCCTGCGCCCAAGTCTTCTCTGAAACCATATGGCCCATTGCTTAGGTATTTGGTGTGTAGTATTGTCAGGGGTAAAATGTTTTAGATTAAGTTATATCAGAATCCTTGTCTGTTTAAAAACCTTGACATCAGTTGAAGCAATGGTACTCAGGTGAGCGATTCAGGGCCATCATGGCCCTCTTGTTCTTAACAAAATGTTTGCCCACAGACTCTTTGGACACACCTTGTAGATGTAAATGTTTATATTGCTTATTTATAGTTGGTTTGCATTACAAATATTTTATTGTGGAACCTTGTGCATGTATTTTGCCAGTTGAGGGCAGGGGAACAGGTATATATGACAGACTAACACTTACACTTGGTCACTTTCATAAAGCTTCAATGTGGGGGTTTGGGTTATTTGTTGATTTGTTGTTAAATTGTAATCGCTTCCAGTGTACAGAAAAACTTGTGAACAAAAGCCATTGAAAGAGGCTGTTATTTTGAGGTTGAATTCTCTATAAATTCAGTGCTGGAAATCTAGACATTGGCCTTTGTTCACAAGTTGGCTGTTATTCAGAGTTGATTGATAATAAACGTTTGACTGTTTAGATATCAGGGATTGTTTCATTAACTTTAAATTTGTTGATATGATATCAAGTTAGCGTTTTATAACTGATAAGGAATCAGTTGTATTCTTTGGTATTAGCCCTTAACCTGCTGATTTTCTCAAATGGACTTAGCCAGCATCTTTTTTTTGGACTGTCCATTATCAATTTTAGGGATAACAAGATGAAAGCTTGTAGTTGGTAAGCCAACAGTAAAGAGCCAGGCCAGCCTGCCCGTTAGTGCAGGCTGGCCTGGCTCTTTACTGGTGGCAAAGGTTAGCACTTACAGTTCCAGCAGGGTAAGGGTTAAAAATATCTTATTTTTGAATATCCTTATGGCATGTAATGCACCATAGAAGTTTACTTCTTTTAATATTTGAAGAAATCCTACCCCAAACTCTTTGAAGCTTTATCAGATGTTTATTTCACTTTTGCATTTGCTATCAAGTGTGCATGTATTGTCCAAGTTACTTAATGATATACTTAAAAAAGACATATGACTCTGTATTGTTTCCGGTAGATCCATATCTTATAGGTATAAGTTTATAAAAGTATTTCTTAAGCACCTCAAGAGATTTCATCCATATTCACACAAAGTTATTCCTAAGTAAAATTATCAAAATGAGAGACAGAGCTTTGATTTTCATTTAACCTGTACTGTTATCATTTCAATAAACAAATATTGCTTATGATGTTTCCACTTAACACAGTGAAGTGAGGGTATATATGAATCATATGTGTTGATTTATCAGGATGTGTCGCATCATATCCTGTACCATTGGGTCCTGTTTTACATGATATTTGATTGATATTTTGATAAGCCATTTCAGGCCCACAATGAAAACTTTTCACAAATATTCATTAGCTAATGGTCCATTACTTGTGAAAGGCTTAGGAATATTTTCTTTTTGTTCAACATCTTATGTTGCACTATAATTACAAGGCACATACCTCTCTTTAGTATGCCTATCTTACTGAATGTATATTGGTCTAAAGATATTTTTCTTGGGTTCTTTTTGTAAATTATCGAGACATGATGATGTAGCATGTCATGTGACCTTAACTGTCATGTGACCTCAGCAGCAGTAAAATAAAAGGGTATGAGTAATGTTCAGGGATAATTCTGTTTTTGTGTCGCCTGCATAGCATGGCAGACACATAGGGATCACTTTGTCCGTCGTCGTCGTCGTCGTCGTCGGCGTCGTCGGCGTCGTCGTCGTCGGCGTCGTCGGCGTCACACTTTCTTGTCCGGAGCATAACTCGAAAAGTATTTGAGGTATCACCTTGAAACTTAAAACATGGATAGATCACATTGAGGTGGAGTGCAGTGCACAAGAATGATAACTCTGACTTTCGTATTTTCTGAGTTATTACCCTTTGTTGATTCTGAGATTTTATTTTTGTCCGGACCATAACTCAAAAAGTATTTGAGGTATCACCTTGAAACTTAAAACATGGATAGATCACATTGAGGTGGAGTGCAGTGCACAAGAATGATAACTCTGACTTTCGTATTTTCTGAGTTATTACCCTTTGTTGATTCTGAGATTTTATTTTTGTCCGGACCATAACTCAAAAAGTATTTGAGGTATCACCTTGAAACTTAAAACATGGATAGATCACATTGAGGTGGAGTGCAGTGCACAAGAATGATAACTCTGACTTTAATATTTTCTGAGTTATTTCCCTTTGTTGATTTTAGATTAATTTTTGTCTGGGGCATAACTCGAAACGTATTTGAGGTGTTGACTTGAAACTTCATAGATCTCAATGGTCTGAGTGCAGTGCACATGAATGATAACTCTGTTTCTCTTTTTCCTTGAGTTATTGCCCTTTGTTGATACTCAGACTTAATTCTTGTGTGGTGCATAACTTGTAAAGTATTTGAAGTGTTGCCTTAAACATTTATAGTAGATAGATCTCATTGGTCTGAGTGCAGTACACAAGAATGATAACTCAATAATGATAATGATGACTACAAGCTTGCAACATATATATAATTAACGTCATAAGTGCTTAATGACGTCATAATTTTTCTTACAGTTAATGTTTTGAATTCATAGTCATTCTGACACTCCTCTGATGAAGACTGTATAGTCGAAAGTGCTCGGGAAAATTATTACATATTGCACTGTTTGAATATTTTATTCCCCCCCCCCCCCCCCCCAAAATAAAATAAAAAAAATATATATATATATATATATATATATATATATATGTGTGTGTGTGTGTGATTTGGTGTTATTTTGTACCTCACAAAATAGATTATGCTTTATCAATAATTTGTCAAAAGATCGATTTTCTAGTCAATTCTTTCATCAAACATGCTTAAATGCAGGCGACACAAGTGTTCCGAGGAACACCCACATCTAGTTTTGCTTTGATTAATATTGTGTTTTCTTTTTCTTAACTATTTAATGTTCAGCTTTGTCTGATATTTGGGGTGATTTTTGTGTGTTTTACTCAATGGCTTTCACTGTCTGTCTCTTTTTGACTGTTTTAATTACATGTACCGTATATCGGAAGTCATTTCTAACTTGAGGTATACAATAAGTTGAAATTTTATCTTAAGTTAGTGTAAATCTGAAATTGTATAGATCTAAAATAATTACATGACTGTGTATTGATCCATCCAAAAATTGTGACATTTTGAACTTTCTTTTAAGGTTGATTTTGTCTATTTTAAAAACAAATTTCAGAGAGATTTTGCTGATGATGCTTTTGTATCAACAATATCATTAAGATTTAACAGCTGAAATATGTTGGCAGATTTTAAAATACAAATTAAATTTGTGGAATTTCCTATTCAAAATTTCTAGATACATGTATTGCAAGCACATGTATTAAATATTTATAAAAACACATAAAGTAACATCTCAGTATATTAGTCCATGTACAATAAGCACAGTATGTTTTTCACTTTCTTTTTTTTTAACTTTACAACCACGCTAAGTAATTAGGTATCAAAATCTCAAATTTGAGGAATACTCTTGTATATTTTTTTCTTTCTTTCTTTCTTTCTTGTGGGGTTTAAAAAGAATTATCCTTTGGCCATAAAGCTATAGATGAAAAAAAAAATACCAGGACCTTGTAATTTTGTTGGAAATCTAAAGCCCAATTGGCTAGGATTGTTGAAAATTCTGATCTGAAAACAGGTCTATGCAAAAAGCTATGCAAAAAGAGAAAAGGCTATCAAATCTTTAAATCAGTATCACTTCATGAATTTGGCAAAGCCTTTGAAGACTGGTGCTTAGTCTATTTCACAATTTAATTATGTAAAACTGATACCTGTGATGCTTTTTTGGCATTTAAGGATTTTTTTCTATACATAGACCCTTGATGCATTGGTTCCATCATAAAAGTCACTTCTCTCTCAAAGTATACCATACAAAATGCCTTCATGCACGACAAAATTGGTGGGGAGTCTTAATCTCATAAATACTTTGATATTTTGCAAGCTCAAGTCACCTAACACCTGCAATGGATTCAGCTTTTTAGATTTTCACCCTTTATTAAGGATAACTGTCAAGTGAAAGATAAGAATAGTGTGGATTTAATATTACTTAATACCTCAGTCTGTTTTTAGGATAGTAATGAGAATTGTTAACCCTTACTCTGCTGGCTGGCCTGGCTCTTTACTGTTGGCTGACCAACTACAAGTTTTCATATTGTTATCCCTAAAATTGATAATGGACAGTTCCAAAAAAGATGTTGGCTAAATCCATTTGAGAAATTCAGCAGGTTAAGGGTTAAGACGAGACTAAAAGATACAGATTCAGTTGTAATTATGTATCATACAATCATTATTATATATTGATTATATATTGATCTTGAATTTAATTGCATCTGTATTAAAAGTCAGTATGGTGAGTTCCAACATTTAAGTCAGTAATATCAATTTTTAAATACTTTGTTTTAAATCAAAATCTGATACAGCTCTTATGCTCGGGATTCTTCACATTTTTCACAAACTTTTAGGAGCAGGAATTTCTGTGCTTGCTCTCTTCACTGATTTTCTATTATCTTGATAATTCTTTTATTTCGAACATCAAATAGAATTACACCACAATTAGCACTGTATTCTTTGATTATAACTTGATGGTTATAATTGCACAAATAAAGAGGAGATATTTGATAAAGAGGGATATTGTAAATTTTTTACAAACATCCAATTTTTCAACAAGTGGTTTTTCTGAAACATTAAAACTTAATAGATTAAAGATTATTAGAAATAAATCATATGAACACATGATTATTATTAAATTCCTAATTGCCCAAGTTCAGTCTTCTATCCTACAAATTTTGGGCAGAAAGCATTTACTCAGTTGTTAAAAGTTGTTAATAAGAAACCCAATTTGGAGCAACTAATATTTCTACAAGTTTATTCAAAGTCAAAATACAAATGTTGAACACATTGCATTATATTTTTTGTTTGTTCAGTAGTTGTCTTTGTAAAAACAGTTTATATGATAGTTTGTAAGTGTTTTGTTTGAATCTTAGATGTTAAGAGGTAAGACTAAAGAAAGCTAATATTTATAAATCAGCTTAAAAAACATCCATCTGTGTATTCAGTATTATATTGACTGATGCATACTCAGGTGAAGACAATGGAGACGTCCATCCCCTCGTCTGCCAGTATCGACCTGCCCCCTATCCATGTGTATGCAGACTACAGGCACTACAGTGCCAACGCTCCTGTGTCTGAGGCCCTCACAGAGGGTCTTCTACTAAAGGTAGGCATCAACATGGCCTGGTCACCAGGCAACTAAATATATCTCTCTGGTATGAGGGCATGACCCATTACTGGGAGGTCATAGGTTTGATCCCTTGCTACTACATATTTATTAAGTCATTAAAAGGGTATTGGTATATTTCCCTTGCTTGGTGCACCCTTGGTGTAGGGTATTTCCAGGACTGATTGGCATGGTGTCAGGACTTTGTATGGTATCATAACAATCATCTAAAGCATGATACTGTAGTGTGGCAACTCTATATCAGTCCCATGTAGACAAAGGACTGAAATATTGTTTATGGATTTTAAAATGAACAAATAAAAAAAACTTTGAATGAACAGAGCTTCTAAGGAATGCTTTTTACTATGAATCCTTGCTCCTTCCGGTGTTCTAACCTAGAAGTGGTCAAGAGAATAAGTTGGAGGAGTTAATCTACTACTCTGTCTTGATGGCTCCTGAGTTTGACCAATGTCAAGAAAGAGCCAACATGGCTGCTACCTGCAACATCCAAACCTTCAGTCATTTACTTTCTTTGAAGACTTATTTCGAGTGCTTGGTAGGACATTTTCTATGTTGACAGAAATGAATTAAGTTTGAATAGATAAATTATGAGTTTTAATTAATTTTTAAATTAAAAAAATTTAAATTGGTTCATTAAAGAAGTTTAAGTACTGATAAAGAAAATGCTTGACTCTCATGACATTTAGTAGTTCATGTATACATATTTAATGGACATATACTGAAATACGTATGTACTAGTCTAATTGGACTGTTGAGTTTCATATTGCTATAATTCAAGTGAATACAGTTAAAATAATGATATTGTTGATAAAAAGGGGGATAACTCACACATGGATATGTTGACTGTATACAGGAGGGAAACTACCTGAACGCTGTTGCGGAGGTTGGGATGTTTGAACACAGCCTGACCACGGACCTTCTTAACCACCTTGTCTTTGTACAGAAGGTCTTCATGAAGGTAGGAATTTAACGATGTCTCACTTTCTAAACAGTTTTCTTTTATATAAGCATATACATTTTGTACTTTATACATGTACAACATATTTTTGATTTATTATATAAACATGTGCTTCACAAAGTGAAATCTTGGCTATATAGATTATTCATACTGTTCTGTTGTAGCTGATTTACAAATAGTTAAAAAAAAACACACACACTTAGTCAAAAGTGGTGTTGCAGGGATATTTATTCCCTTCAGGGATAGCTCTAGCTTATGCTATCTCTAATACTTCTTTTTTTCTCTGTTTTTGTAATAATTTGATTTAGTTACTTTTTTAACTTAATTATACCAGTGTCTTTCCATGTTTTTGATTGTCATTTTTTGCTTTGACTTAAATTCTGGATTCCAGCAAATATGCCTACCTTTTCTGTCCATACAACTTAAGTGAGATCTAAAATGTGATTGCAGGAGGTGAATGAGTTGCTACAGAAGGTGTCAGGCTCTGATAGACCAGTGCCCCTGTGGGCAGATGCCCCCGGGCAGACCAGGAAACCATCACCAGAGGACCAGATCTTGTATTCCTTCCACTTCAGACTCAAGGTAGGCTGTGAAGTTATAGAGATTTGAAGTGATAGGGTCACTCATATGGTTATTGTTTTTAACTATGGTAGCAGTTAGAGTGGAATTTAAGTTTGATAAATTAAACTGAGTATTAAGTTAACTTAGACTGAGTATTAAGTTTTAGATACTTAGACCAAAGGTAATTTTTCTAGTCATTGTTGTAGTGACTGGAGTGGTTGGCTTAGCAGAAGTGAATTATTACTTGTTAGAAAACTATTAAACATAGCAATACTTTAATTTTATAACATTACCATTATAGTCTGACCTTCAATGATTGAATTATGCATAGTACATGTAACTGAAAACTGAATTTTTATGGGAAAATTTATAAAGATATAAGATCAGAGTTTTTATACCCCCAGATATGTCTGTCAGTCCGTCTGTAGATGAGATTTGTACGCCCTATATCTTGGCTACCTTTGGTTAGATTTTGATAAAACTCTTCAAGATGATAAGTACTAAGCCTAGTTGTGCATATTGTTGGCACATCATGATTTGCTTGATTTTGAATGAGTTATGGCCCTTTGTTATATTTCTAAAGACTGTCTGACATGGTAACCGTAAACTTTGTATCTAGGGTATTCATCATTTTCAATGATAATTCTACAGTGGTATGTTGGTGTGTGTTTCAGGGTATTCAGATTACAGCGACCACACCCACAGCTAGTGCAGTCCGGCTGGAGACAGAGGCTATAGACCTGGAGGTGTCAAACAGGGTCCACATGGCATCACAGGAGACCACACCCAACATTGGTATGTGTTCTCTTATACTGTCTGGTTCTGTGTGACCACATTCAATATTGGTATGTGTTTTTTGCGGCTACCGGGTTGGTTGGTAATGTCAGTCATCTTCATTTGATTGTTTTATCACTGTAAAAGACTGTCGGGTTAGACTTTTGGTTTGATTCTGTATTTGTTTGTGAAACTCCCATACATAGTTATGGGTTGGTATACATTAATTATTTGCTTCTTTTGCTCTTTTTGGCCAAATTTCAGTCTGGCATAATAATTATATCCCCAACATAATGAAGTTGTAAGGTGTATGCTGGATTTACTTGTCTGTCTGTCCATTCATCCTGCAGTCTGTCGGTTTTTTTTTGTCTGTACCATAACTCAAAAAGTATACCATTACTCTCTGTTACATAATTTTGAGTTATTGCCCTTCGTAAATTTTCATACTAAAATTTTGTCTGGGCTGTAGCTCAAAACGTATAAAAGGTATCAAGATTAAACTTTATATGTGTATAGATCTCATTAAGCGGGAGTGCAGTGACCAAGAACCATAACTCCTGCCTTATTTTGGAGTTATTGCCCTTTGTAAATGAAACTTCATATGTGGATAGATTTTATTGAGTGGAAGTGCAGTGACCAAAACCATAACTCTCTTGTTAACTTTGGAGTTATTGCACTTTGTAAATTTTCATACTTATTTTTGTCCAGACAATAACTCAAGAAGTATAAAAGGTTTCAAGATGAAACTTCATATGGTGATAGATCTTATTGAAGGGAAGTGCAGTGCCCAAGAACTGCAACCCTTTATTCGCGACTTTTTAAAATCCCTGTGACAAAGAGGCATGTGGGGGGTATTTGCTCCATGACAATCGCAATTCTAGTTATATCATTTATGACTTATTGACCATTTTTAATACAGAATTTGAGTTCAAATAGGTTAATTGGTACCTAGTGAAATATTGTAGGGATATCTATTGCTTATGGTTTTTGAGACATTCTTGTTTATATAGAACCATTGCTATATTTTTTTTTTATTTCATAGGAACCATTAAGCACTAGAAGAAAGCATATTTTTGTGTGTTTTCTGAATGTTTTATTATACTTCACACACTTCATGATTCTTTCAAAGAAAATTTGTCAGCTAAATTATATGTTTCAGCTTTTGAGGACAATCAGAAAGTGTTCATAAAAGCCCAGGTAGATCTGAGCCTGTCCCTGGGACAACTCCTGAAGGTAAGGGCATGTTTATCAACTGATCTAGGCCATTGGTGGTTCAGTCTTAAGTTTGTCTTAATACTATCCATACTGAATTAATGGCATAACATTTATTCATATTTTTAAGACATAGATCCATTAAGGGGTACACTTTATGTATCAGTTGTGTTTGATGTAGTAGAGGTATAAAATGGCACTTGTACTAATTTATGAGCTAGCTTTTGTGGAGACTTGGTAGAGTGTCCGATTTGCATACTGAAGGTCCTGAGTTCGATTTTAGCACGGGTCAGTCGGATTTTATTTGGTAACATTGATATCTGTATACATGACATTTGTAACAGTCTGTTATATATATAACAAAGACATGGCAAGTTTATGGCTTGGTCAGTCTGACTAAGAAAGGTATATGGACCGAAGCAAACCTTAGGGCCATATATCTTCCGAGGTCCAACTAACCAGTCCATTAACTTGCATATCAACCTCAATGCCTTGTGTTATTAGCTCGACTATTCAAAGACTATGACAGCTATTGTAGTCGGCGTCGGCATTGGCGTTGCAGCTTTTGGTTAAAGTTTTGCATGCAAGTTACTATCAACCTTATATCTCAATAACCATTTATGGTATTGACTTGAAAGTTTATGAATATGTTCAGGGGCATCAGACAACCAAGTTAGATAACTCTTGACTGAATTTAATATAAATTATGGCCCCTTTTTAACTTAGAAAATTTGGATAAAGTTTTGCATGCAATAGAAAATTTTGTTAAAGTTTTGCATGCAAGCTACTATCCAGCTTGTATCTCAGTGACCATTTATGGTATTAACTTAAAAGTTTATTAATATGTTAAGGGGCATCAGACAACCAAGGTAGATAACTCTTGATGAAATATATTACAAATTATGGCCCCTTTTTAGCTCACATGAGCACAACGTGCTCAAGGTGAGCTTTTCTGATCGCCTTTTGTCCGGCGTCCGTCGTCCGTGCGTGCGTCCGTCCGTGCGTGCGTCCGGCGTCAACAATTGCTTCAAACAACATCTCCTCCTAAACGGCTTGGCCAATTTAAAAAATATTTTGCAGGAATGTTCCTTGGATGAAGCTCTACTAAAGTTGTATAAATGGTTCTGGTCCATTGCATAATTAGGTCACAGGAGCTAAAAATAGATTTTAAAAATGCAAACTTTGAAAATCTGCTTCTGCAAAACTGCAAGGCCTAGAGCTTAGATATTTGGTATGTAGCATCATCTTATGGGCCACTACCAAGATTGTACAAATCATAACCCTATGGTGATAAATGACCCCGCACCAGGGGTCACTTGTTTTACAAAGAGTTATATAGGAAAATCTTAAAAAATCTTCTTCCATGAATGCATAAGGCCTAGAGCTTAGATATTTGGTATGAAGCATCATCTTATGGGCCACTACCAAGATTGTACAAATCATAGCCCTATGGTGATAAATGACCCCGCACCAGGGGTCACTTGTTTTACATAGAGTTATATAGGAAAATCTTAAAAAATCTTCTTCTATGAATCCATAAGGCCTAGAGCTTAGATATTTGGTATGTAGCATCATCTTATGGGCCACTACCAAGATTGTACAAATCATAGCCCAATGGTGATAAATGACCCCACACCAGGGGTCACTTGTTTTACATAGAGTTAAATAGGAAAATCTTAAAAAATCTTCTTCTATGAATCAATAAGGCCTAGAGCTAAGATTTTTGGTATGTAGTAGCATCTAATGGTTCATTACAAAGATTTTCAAAGTCTTGGCCCTACGGTGATAAATGACCCTGCGCCCAAGTCTTCTCTGAAACCATATGGCCCATTGCTTAGATATTTGGTGTGTAGTATTGTCGGGTAAAATGTTTTAGATTAAGTTATATCAGAATCCTTGTCTGTTTAAAAACCTTGACATCAGTTGAAGCAATGGTACTCAGGTGAGCGATTCAGGGCCATCATGGCCCTCTTGTTTAACTTAGAAATTTTGGTTAAAGTTTTGCATGCAAGCTACTTATAATCCAGCTTGTATCTCAGTAACCATTCATGGTATTGACTTGAAAGTTTATGAATATACTTAGGGGTATCATACTATCAAGGTAAATGACTCTTGATTGAATATATTACAAAGTATGGCCCCTTTTTAACTTAGAAATTTTGGTTAAAGTTTTGCATGCAAGGAATTTCATGCTTATATTTCAGTAACCAGGCATGGGTTTGATTTGAAACTTCTTTGATATGTTAAATGGTATCATACTATAATGACAGATAGTTTTTGACTGAATATAATGCAGATGAGGGCCACTTTTTGACTTAGACTTTTTGGTGAAAGTTTTGCATGCAAGCTACTTTCCAGTTTATATCTCAGAAATTGTTTATGGTATTGACTAGAAAGTTTAGGAGTGTGTTCAAGGGCATCAGAAAACAAAGGAGGATAACTCTTGGACTGAATTTTATACAAATTATGGCCCTTTTCTAACTTGGATACTTGGTTAAAGTTTTGCATGCACAGTGTTATCAGTAACTAGGCATGGGATTGATTTTATTATTATATACAGGGTATATGAATGGCAAGAATTGAAATAGATTTCATTTGATTTACCAACAAGCTTTTTGAATAGTCGAGCGTGCTGTCCTCTGACAGCTCTTGTTTGTTATATTATACAAAATCTTTGTTTCATTTAATTCCAAATTTTGGTACAGATCCAGAGGTCCCTTTCGAGTTATTTCAGTTCCAAGTAGCTTCTAAAAAGCCTTACTGAATATTTCATTGCCTTTTCAGTACTATCAGTTCATAATCATTTTGCCGTCTGCTAAAGTGTGTAAAACCTACACGTCATGAACAATGCTAAGCGATGACCTCATCCAGTCAATATAACATTATATCCCCCACAGTGCCAGTCAATATAACACTTTATGGACCGGATGACATCACATTTAACTAAAATCAATTTATGCAAATAAGGTATGATATGAACATATATTGAATACCTAAGTGCTAGTGATTAGATATTTCACCTGATACACTGTGGAAGCCTCCTTGTCTGAATGATTACAGTTTTGTGTTTACTATCACTGCACCCCTCACAGCTGTGGTTCTGAGGTTTGGTCTCGTCACATTTGATGAAGAAATCCAGCTAATTAATGGTAGGTTGGTAGTTTTACATGGATTCCTTCTGTCTGACATAATGTGTATAGGTCCCGTTTGGTTTTCCTCCACCTGTATTCATCTGCGTATTGATTAACTTGATTAACAACAAGAAGTTATGATTGTGTTTTTCAGAATGCAATGTTTGAAGAGGCTGACCCTGAGTTCCAGATAATGGCTTTCTTCAAAACAAAGATAGCTGTAAGGAACGCTCTACAGGTAAGAGTGTTATACACTCAAAACTTACAGGTACAGGACTGGTATATGTGAATGTCTTCTAGTTTCTGCTCAAATGAAATCATATGAAAAATATATTGTGAACAGTACTTAATGTTCTATAACATTGTACTCCATATATTTTATATCAAATGGAATTGCCTGTTTATTTACTTAAAAATGAACAAATACTGATTGTAAATTATATTTGTCTCAGATTTCTAGATTTTTCTCTGCTATATATATGCAATTGATTTTATAAAAATGATAGAAAAACAGAGAACCTGTATCAATATCAATAATAAAGGGTATTCATTAATGATATCAAATGATGGGTAATTAAATTCGCTACTTGAATTTTATATGCATTTTTCATAAATGACATGTAGATTTCAAAATCCAATGGTGTTTGTTTCACTGAATAGTATTAACTCTCTTTATCAAATGCTATCTTGGAACTGATTATGCAAGTCATTCAGAGTATGTATTTGTTGAATTTCTTACCTCCTCTTTTTTTCTGTCTCTCTCTCTCTCCATTTCTATAACTTACTTTTCTCTATCTTGTACATGCCTCTTTCAATTTCCTGTATCTTCTCCCCAATTGTGTATGTTTATATTTTTTCAGTCTGTCTAAACTTTTAAATGTTTTTGTTCACAATATTGTCTGTTTTCTGTAAAAGTGACCATGTGTCTGTTTCCCTACCTTGATTTATGTATAAACAGTTTGTGTGATACGGCTGACCATGTTATGTGGCGGTGTGTATCCGGCCTTCCAGCACAGGTGGTCTGTATATGAAGGTTATGTATTGCAGGATGAGATGATACCGGGGGTGTCCACAGACCAGGAGGCCTTGCTCATCAACCTGACACGCCCCATTGTTCTTGCACAGCCAATGTCCTTTGATAAAGGTAAATCACTTCACGTATATTGTGACAAGCAGGCAGATTTCTAATATATATAACTTATTGTGTCAGTTATGTATGATAACATAGCTGCACTTACATCAGCAACAAACTTGAAGTAATGAGATATATTATTAGAATTATTGCACTGAAATGATAAAAATAATGTTATTAAAGTTGCTTTAGAGAAGTGATGTGAGAAACCATGAGGAAACCATGAGAAGACCTATGCGAACAGCATAAAACCAGATCAGCCTGCGAGTAACTCGCAGGCTGATCAGGTTTTATGCTGTTCGCTGCTCCTCAGTGGTCTGGAAATGAGGATTTTGTAATTAAATTTGGTAAGGTTTAACTGTGTTTTTCTGCAGATCAGGCTTTATGTGGTACCTATTGAGTGCGTCAAAATGAGTCTATATGAGGGAAAGGGTTAATCACCATTATTGGTAGTTCTAGTCATAATAAGATATGTAATACGAAAAATTGGTACGTGACCTGAACATTTAGTTTATATTAAGGTTGATATTTGAGTGTTAGATTCTTGTGATATATAATTTATAAAACCTTATTTCATTTTACAACTGAGCAGCTGTGTTGGTCTGGCTGAATTATAAGAATGCATATGAGTACTGGACAGAGCAGAGACTGGCTCTGAACAAGGAGGTCCAGACGGCCACCCGCCAGGTGATAGACCGGCTGCCCCAGATTACGCCCACCACCCAGCAGGCTCTCAGCACTCTCTTCCTGCAGCTCACTGTCGATGACATCGGGCTGTGTCTACCCATCTCACCGTTCAACTCATTTGTAAGTATAAATAGATTTTTATCATTTTCTCTATAATAAAAAGAAGTGTGTAGGAGTCATCTCTATTCTGAAATGTTTTGGTAATTTTTCTTTTTTCATTCTTTGAAAAATGTTTTATGCTACGAAATAATGGTATAGCTAAAGTTGCTAAAGTTTTCTCTTAGTATGGCATGTTTTTTCTGTGCAGGTGCCAAGCAGTGTGATAGACACAGAACCTGGTGCGGCAGTTGTCATGACAGTGGAGAGTACCCAGATCTCGGCCTGCTCCTCCGGTTCCCTTGTCAGCAAGGGACGGTTTACAGGTGCTAGCACTGAGTGGTGGTCATATTCATGATTCTAAATTACATTATGTCCTTAGTGTCTTGCACAATGAAATTGAAAACTCAGAAACAAAAAAAAAAGTTGAAACAAAATATGACTACTATATAAATGAATTTTCAGCATAACATTCTGTCCTTGGATAATCCTTGTTTGTTTGGAGTAAAAACCAATAACATTTAAATTCAGTCTTTTACTTTCAGTATGTTTTATCTATATCGAAATAGACAAAATCTTACCTTCGACATCAACCACTATATTAAATGACTATTTATTGTTAAATCAAATTGCAGAAAAGAGACATTGAATAAGCTTGAAATTTTTCTAGTCTGTGTATTCAGTATTGTATGGCTTGATGTCTTTTTTCATTCCAATACTGCACAAACACATTTTTTCACTGGTATTGTATATTGAAATTACTTTTGTTTAGAATAAATCACACTAAGAATGACCTCTTCACTTAAAGAATGAAGCAATAAACTAGTAATGCTTTTATTCTTGTATTCCTGCCTCAAATGCATGTATGATCACTACAGGGTTCTGCCTGCGTATTGCGGAGGACTTCGAGACATCCCTGGATGACTGGAAACCCAGCCGGGAGGACGTCCATGTCATGAACGCCTGTGTGGTTCCCGAGGGAACATATGAGGTCTGCTCCAGACCATCAACAAACAGTCCACTGGTGAGGCTGCACTTGTATACTATAGTGTGGAAGGAAAATTTGAGGGGGGAAACAGTCATTTATATTCATTTTTGTATGAAATCTTCTAAAAAGAATTCTGTTTTAATGATGATAAAGAATAACTCGGGCAATAAATGTAAAATGTTTTTATCCCCTCCCACACACACACATGCATGATATGGCTACAGGCATATAGTGTTACACTTGTTTTGTGTAAGGTCATTCATTGATCACATGGTAGCTCAGTGTAATTGTTGGCGTATGCAGTTATTTGATTTGATTGTTTCTGTTAACTTGTCAACTATGTTAAATCATTTGACCTGGATCTCTGTATGTTACCAGACCCCAGCAGCAATGCTAAGTGGATCCTGAACATTCAGTGGGAAATGCAGGGTATTGATGTGCACTTGGACACCAACCTGGGGAAGAGGTTATCTGCCCTTGCTGACACCCTCACCTCCCTAACTGGAGAGTTCGAGGATGACCTGCTGGAGAGGACAGAGGAGAGGCTTGATGTTTCCCTAGAGGACATGACAGACTTTCCTGTAAGTCACTTTAAGATCATTCCATATGGTTTGGAAGACATGTATTCACTATGTCTGTATATTTGATGCTTTATGTTGATCAGTTCTTTGTGGCTTGAAAGGTTAATGTTTTGTCCCACGAGGGACTGATCTTTAAGTCCTCCAAACAGGAGATAGTTTACTGAATTTCTCTGGCCTTATTTCTGTCAGTTTGATAGCAGATATTGTGAAAGAAAGATTATTGTGATGAAAAAACAATATGAGTAAATACATCTATGATTATCATTACAAGTGGAGTGTGACTATGGAGAACCATGTGTACTGATCCATTTTGCTTTACAAAAAGTAACATATCTGTTAATATTGTTTAAGTCCAGGTGATGTAGTGAGGGTATTCATCACCTTAAGTAATAGCTCTAGTAAATATTAATAATGGTTTTTATTAATGAGCAAAATTGAAACCCAAATTTTCAGTTAAAATGTAGAGATATAACAATAACAAGATCTCTATGTGTTATTACAGGCAGAAATGTTTGCTCGCCGCACCAGCATAACAGAGAATCTACCAAAGTTTGTATTTGATGCCAGTTTGGACCCAAAGCAGAGGGCGAGGCTTCTGGAGAAGGAGATGAATGAGCAGGCCAAAGTGGTTCAGGACCTCAAGTGAGTCTTTTGTACTGGTTCCAGGAAGTCCTCAAGTTTAGAGATTCCTTATTCTCTCCATTACAACGCTATATTTGAGGTTCAAGTCTAGATATTTCATTGTATTGGACTGCATTATAGCAATGAGAAAATGCACTTTAATCAGCTTAGAAAGTCACAAAATAAAACTTTGGGGTCCAATGTTGTACCATCTTTTATTGGATTACATCTTTCATGGATACATATTATAATGGAAGATTGGAAGGATATATTATTCAAGAACATACTGATACTCTACTCTCTAGGTTAATAAATAAGGAGTATAGAGCTTCACAATTTTGAGTTGAGGATAATCTCAGTTATATATTTCATGAGATGCATCTGCCATTTTACTATGTTTTAGAGGAGTTGGAGATGATTGGAAAATGTTACTATTCTCCATTATTGTCTTGCATTGATTTGATCTAACAATTAGTTTTCTTATTTTCAAGTTATACATTATAATAAACCATTCTTTCCATTTTTATGATATATTTAAATGATCAGATTATCCAACAGTGACCATATGATAATGTATTATAAAATCAATGATTTACCCGACTTACCCAAAGAAACACATGAGTTTTTAATATTTTTATGAAGAGTTGCAGTTATGATGGAAATAATTTCTTTACAATTGATAAAGGATGATGGTGTTTAAAAATGGAAAGGTTTATTCAAAATAAACACATCTAAAACATTATGATTGCAAAATACTTACATTTGAACTCCTCTTACCTTGGTAACACAAATAAAGCTGGCAGTCAAGCCTATTCGCCTGTAACCATTCTTTTGATAACTCCATACATTTTATTACAAGGTTACCCTAATCTTGTTGATTAAGAAAAACTGTTTAAATATAAAGAATTTATTGTTTGTTTATTGGATTTAAAGTCCCACGGACAATATTTCAGTCTGGGGCGGACGCTCTATCCACATGGCTACCGGGACCGGTCAAGAAGAAATTACTGATGAACATTTTTTTTAATAAAGAAAATACCTTAATCTAACATCTTTAGAGAGCTGTGTACATAAATTTTGACTTGTGTGTTACTGGGTACCAGTCCAGTCACTATAATGTCTGACTCGAATGTTTGGTGTGACAGAGAGCTGGGTGCCAGTCAGGCTACTATAGAAGCTGAGGCTCGCAAACTTGAGGAACTGAAGGGAATCATCTTCCATGACTTCCGAAGGGAGGTGCTCAGTCGGATAAAGAAACAAAGTGAAAAGGTACTGTTCCAGGATTTACTTTCCTGCTGTTTGTTTCTGATGTCTAAGGCCATAATGAAAATTGTGTGTAGTTTGTTTCAATCATTTATTCATTCTGTTTTTCAAAATTGTGTGTCTACAGAAATTGTGATTCCAATCATTTGTTTTTTCAACTACATTATGTATGTCCAACATTTCTATTTTTAGGCGTCAGTGATCAAAGACAAACTTGGTATAGGTTCCAATCCAGCTCACATAAGGTCAAGGTCATATGGAGGTCGCACAGATGACAAACACAGAGAAAGGTGCCTATTTTTCCACCTCTGTATTGATAAATACAGTGTTAGCTGGTACATTTAATTTGCAATGAAAAAATATAGGACATATAGGGCATATGGCATATTATTTGTGCCCCTCTTGTTGTTTCATAACTAATTGCCGTAAATATATCAATTAATTGCCTGAATATAAAGTTCTACACCTTACACCCAGGTTGATTAACTTAATACTTCTTGTCATGATACACCTTTTCTAACATTGTTTGATCAGTAAGTCTTGAGTCTAAAAGGTGTGTTAATGACAGGTTTAACACTGAAGATAACACAAAGCACACAGCACTGCTAATATTCAGTAATAGCAGAAATACAATGTACCACATGTCACATGTTATGCCATAGACACTTATCGTGTATCTGATACTGTGTGTTTGGATAGCATGGTTGTTATCATAATACCATGCTCTGAATTTTCACAAATTCAGCCACAGATTGATCCTGCATTGGGTATTAATTGTCCCATTTTGACATGTTGGTTTTCTCCCATTACTCTGGTATCCCACATCAGGTTACCATGCAGATGCCATCCTTAATGCCAAAGAGTAGTTTTTCACAAATGATATTGCTTTTTCTCCAGTCATTGTAAAATTGTATGATTTAATGCTAATACTGCTATTATTAAAATATGAAGGTTAGATAAGAATGCAGAAAGAGAAACAATCAGTTGATTTTACTTTTCTCCAAATTTGAAGTTGTTTTGATGCATGAAGATTTATGTTATCGGAGTCAAGATGACCGTAACACTATTTTCTGTCACTGTGGTTGCAGTGCCCCAGCAGAGCTGCTTAAGTTAGATACCATCACGCAGCGCAGCGTGTCCGACTCAACGGACCATCCGGATGCTGTCCAGTCCAAGGTCCAGTTTGGTGAAACTGTCTCAACCACATACACACCCCCACTGTAAGTCATGGTTGTATTTGTTTATTTTATTATAAATTCACTTGTACATTGTGTTTAATCTTGATGAAGTAGTGATATCTAAAGTACCTTGAAGACTATGTAGTAGGATAACTTTAATAGGAAAAGATATCTTGTCATAAAAATAGTTGCATACAAAATGATTTCTGGAGTATAACCAGGCAAAGCATGAATGTTTATAAAAGGTGTGTCCTACTATTTTATATCTTTAAATACAAGACCAAACTTTAAATATGCATCTATACATAAGTATCAATATGCTTAGGTATAGATGGACTTAGTAAGTTTTGCCTAGTATATTACCTCATCTGATTTATAAAACAATATTGAATGTGATTACTGCAGTACCCCAGACGACACACCGCAGCACCGGACGGTGTTGACGGAGCGGAAGGTACAGAGCATGATGGTCCCTAACATACAGCGGGACCCCACCCCCTCCTCCTCAGAGTCAGTGTCGGACTCCACCAGTGATGAGGACCAGGACAAGGAGGTCTTCATGGGACAACCTAGGTACTGTCAATATCTCAACTGTTCTTCTATTGTAAAGAATAGTGAAAAAATGATTATAAAAAGCCCTCCCCCACCACACACACACACAGAAAGGTGTTGTGTGCTGTGGTCTAGAGATGGTCTCCAATGATTATGGATAGGGAGGTTCTTGGTTTAAAATAGGTGACATAAAACATATAGATTACAAGGTAGTTAGGTCAAATCTAGGTGAGGACATTTTCAGTGGCAACTCTGTTGTCAAATACTGGACCAACAAAAAGTTTACCTCTCCGATGATGTAAAAGAAAGTTTAATCTAAAATAAAAAAAAAAAAAAAACAATCCATAATATTTTCCTATTATTACGGTCTGACCATAGATACCTTGATAAAATGAGTTTGGTTTTAACTATATGACGCAATAAGCAAAAATAGAGATTTGAGATCTATTATTTATTGGCATTCACATGGTTAATAAGTGTCAAGTAATGGATTTGCACTACAAATATTGAGTATGACTTAAACTATCGCAGAGTGGAGAGAGCCAGGAGGGGCCAGAGTCCCAGTGTGGAGATGAGGAGCTCCTCTAACCCCAGTATTGGCAGTGGCGGGTCCAAGTCTCATGTGGAGCCCAATGTGGACTTTGAGCTGGATGTCAAGGTCTTCATAGACTGTGGCAAGTGTGTGCTGCACCCCAAGGAGACCAACAAGGAGGAGGATGGTAAAAGGTAAGAATGCATCTTCCCATATTTTACAGTTGAAGAGCCTTTATCCCTGAAGACCAAATAATAATCACAATTTTCTAGCAAGTTATGCAGATGATTACCTCTGTTTTCATTTCTGAGAATAAGGTTCATTTAGATAATTTTCTATTTATTTTTCATTAATCTTTTTTGTGTCTTTAAATGAAATAATACAAAAAAGTGCAAAGAAATGTGTAATTCTTTCTTTATTCAAATAAAATTTCAAGACATTGAGCACTATTTCAGGGTCAAACGAGAGAAAACCCCCACACCAGATCCCTTGGTATCCCCAGCTTCCAAACGTAAGGGCAAGAAGCAGGAATCTACGACCCAGTTACCCAGTGGCAAGAAGCAGGAATCTATGGCCCAGTTACCCAGTGGCAAGAAGCACCCTGCCCCTCAGATGCCCATCATAGAGAAGACAGTGTTCTTCCTCCCGGGGGTGGATGTCAAGGTATGATTCTCAACCTGGCTGTCATGGAATACATTCATTGTTACAGATTTATTTCCTGCAAGATAGATAAGGCCGTCAGAAGGATATTATGTCATTATAATACTGATTAAAAGCTAAAATAATAAAAGGAAATATCATTCTAGTGATATTTTAGTAACTTTCCTATAGAGAATTCTATAAATTGCAAGAATAAAATGAATATTTAACTATTTCTCAATTGTATATGAAACTTATGCTGTGGGCGCTCTGAAAATTTGAAAAAAAAGTAAAAGATTAAACAGAAAGGACTGAAACCAAGTAAGAACAAAAAATACTTTTTTCATAATGGCATGACTAACAGAAATTGTGATTCCATTTGAATTAAAATATAGTGAATTTCCCATATGGACTCCATTCCAGGTTCACTACAACTCCAAGACAGACAGTGTGTCCTCTCCGGCCAACACCCTGTCGGCTGACGTGTCACCTGATCTGTCTGACACAGCGGGAAAACTGGACGAATCCCTGGCCAGTAATGCATCCAGCAGACAGAGACAGGGTGTCAAGAAAGCCAGTCTGTATGCCTGGCTGTCTCTGCAGTCTTTACCAGAGGTAAGAATGGTGGATGGGAGGGAAATCTCTGGATCCCTTTAATCTTATATCTAGTACAGTCAAACCTGTCTTTAATGGTCAGTCAAGGAACAAGAAAATATGGCCGCTTAAGACACATGGTTGTTAAATAAAGGTTAAACAAGTAACAAAATGCTAGTTTGGTAAAATTAAAACTGACCAGTAAATAGAGGTGGCCGCTAATACAGGTTCAACTGTATGTACATATTGTAAAACCTGTGAACAAAGGCCTGTCAAAGAATACTGAAAAATGAGGTGACTGTTACTCGGAGGTTAAATTCTCAAAGCTGGCCTTTAATTACAGGTAAGCTCATCTTGTTAATTTTATGATAAAAATGCAATATTCTCGTTGAATATTTCTTAATTTTAGCAACATGTTCAGTATATGGGTGTGTATTGTGTTTGTATGATTGCCTAATTGTGTCGTATGTGCGTGTCTCCAGGAGATGACAATCAGCCCCTGTCTACTAGATTACCTGGAGCAGGCCTTGGAACCTATCCCAATATCTCTCACCTCACAGACCAAGAAAGGTGGCGTCACATGATACATATCACTTTCAGTAGTTTATGATTTGAAAATGATCTGTCCTTCTCATTATATTTGATTGTATTGCTGACTTATCTAAACTCTTGAATGATGAACACACTTAGCTAGCTGTAATTTGTTTTAGTTATTGCATTTAGATGCAAAGCTATCATTGGTTTGTCATTCAGATTACATGTACAAAAAAGTAGAATTTTGACCTGTAGGAGAGGGATGCTGTATTAAATTGTGATGGTACTCAGATGTGAATTAAAAAAGTGTTCCATGTTTGATGACAATAAGGATGAATAGTAATCATTTGGATGTATAAGTTGTAAAATGAGAAAGTATTTTGGTATTGGTAATATTTCTATTCTCTTTGCAAAATCTGCAAGTAAATTTGTATTAAATTCAGGAAATGAATTACACAATGAAATATGAGGAATATGACAAATGATGATTTTACATTTATATGCTAAATGACATTCAGAGTCCTATATATTTCTGACAGAACAAGAGCAGGCAGTCCTTGACAGTGTGATCGACAATGACCTGAACTCTTCATATGCCTCCATTGGAGCGCCAACATTCCTAGGATCTTTCCCTGTAGATGTGGTTGTGTTTATCCGTGTTGAACCTTCAACCATCCGCTTTAATTGTCTGCCCATGTCACGTGTGGAGTGCTTGCTTCAGGTCTGTAGAACATCAGATATCTTTTCATTTTTTTTTCCATAAAGGCGAGAATACCTTAACCCCTTTACCTTATGAGTAATGAGTATTCCTGTGCAAATTTACAACGAGATGAATATATATATTTTTTTTTATTATTATTTTTTTTTTATGTTCATAGAGTGATAGCTTTTGTCTTTCATCAATATATTACCCTAGTATTTTATTATTGTGAATCTTTTAGTCTCTCTTATTGTACTATAATGTCTTATTTTTATCAGTTTCGATTATGTTTTTACGGTCTTATTTTTTTCTGCTGTACTTGTTGTATTGTTCTTTTGTAAAGCACTTTTGAGCGAATTGTTCAATTTGAAAAAGGTGCTATATAAATCTGGTAGAATAGAATAGAATATCAATTTACAAAAATGTAAATGATATATGAAACAATGAATATTTCTTTGCCATAATGACCAAGTAGAATATGAGCAGAAATATTGTATGAGCTAACAGAGGAGACTCCTTCCAGAAGCAGGCTGATCTGGGTCTCCTCGTTTGCCAGGTAAAGTTAATACTTGAAATTTTCATTGAATGATATGAATAAGAGTGTCGTTCTTGACAGTTAAGAGGTAACGTCTTGTGATTCTAGGTCTGGGTCTTTAGCTGAACCTTAGTTAAAAGTTTATCCACACATTGTGACCTACCTTAGTTAAAAGTTTATCCACACATTGTGACCTACCTTAGTTAAAAGTTTATCTACACATTGTGACCTTTTGACCTACCTATTAAAAGTTTATCCACACATTGTGACCTACCTTAGTTAAAAGTTTATCCACACATTGTGACCTACCTTAGTTAAAAGTTTATCCACACATTGTGACCTACCTTAGTTAAAAGTTTATCTACACATTGTGACCTACCTTAGTTAAAAGTTCATCCACACATTGTGACCTACCTTAGTTAAAAGTTTATCTACACATTTTGACCTACCTTAGTTAAAAGTTTATCCACACATTGTGACCTACCTGTTAAAAGTTTTATCTACACATTGACCTACCTTAGTTAAAAGTTTATCCACACATTGTGACCTACCTTAGTTAAAAGTTTATCCACACATTGTGACCTACCTTAGTTAAAAGTTTATCCACACATTGTGACCTACCTTAGTTAAAAGTTTATCCACACATTGTGACCTACCTTAGTTAAAAGTTTATCCACACATTGTGACCTACCTTAGTTAAAAGTTTATCCACACATTGTGACCTACCTTAGTTAAAAGTTTATCTACACATTTTGACCTACCTTAGTTAAAAGTTTATCCACACATTGTGACCTACATGTTCAAGTTTTATGTCAAAATCAAAGTTAAGTGACTTGTTAAGTTTTCCATGCTAAAGTAATTTTTTAATTTTTTTTCTCTCCAGTTTTTGTTTCGCCTGCTGTAAGCAGAAGTGACACATTTTGATCACTTCTTCATCCATCTGTCTGTCACACTTTTTCGTTATGCTTCTTGCAGCAGGTGATGCATTTGTTCCAAGGAACACTTTTGTGTCTTATTTACCCATTTTCTTGTCCTTTGGTCTGTAGGTGCCATCTTTAGAGCTTGTGTTCTCAACAAAACGATCTGAAATGGAGGGTTTAACCTCAGAAGGAACTCCACCGTTGAAAACAAAATGTGAGTATGAAAAGCTGAGTGGTAGTAGAAGAAACTTGACATCCATAATTTCCATAAAGCATGTATGTTTCATTCTAGATCTTAAATGTACCTGTGTGTCCAGCATCTTATCAGTTCTTGTTGTAAGTTATTACTTGTTAATTGACAGAATGATAATTTAGATAAAGAACATCATATTTTTTAAACAAACAGATGAGTATGTACCTTGTTATCAATAGTTAACAAGAAGGTGTCGAGGGAGCGCAATTTGAGCGGGGGGTTGACGGTACGAGACAGCCGCACCCGCACAGGAAGTACAGCCTCCAATGATCCGAGCACCATCACATCCTCTGGTGGTCTCAGCGTGACGGGCTGTCTATCTGACTTCTCCCTCTACATATTCCATCCATATGGGGGAGGCCAGAGGAAGGCGGGCATTGCTGTGTCGCCCAGATATCTAGGTGGGTTCTCATGGTGGCAGATATCATCACACTACTTGTCCTTTGAAGCAATATGTATAGCGGTACACTGCACCAGATGTTTTTCTTTGTTTAATAGTCAAAATAAAGTGAAGATCTGATGCTCTGTACATCTAAGAACTATATTTCAGTAGAAAACTATTTTGGTTGTAGACCAAAATTCTTTTCAACCCCAGATTTAAGATGATTTTTACCAAAATCTGTGTATTTATTTCCTTTTCATGTCAGAATCAGTTTAATTATTAATATATAATTACCTGTCTAAAGAAAGACCTATAGTCTGAACCTATTTCCGTGTACCCATGTCTAAGGCCCTATATGTAACAATGTCACATTGTGTATAGGCAGTATCCAGGAGCAGTCAGTGTTGGGGGACACATCCAGGAAGGACTCTCTCAGTCTCAACCTGGAGTTTGTCAATCTCAACATTTCTCGCACCCGCAAGATCGAGATGAAATGTGATGGCAGCTCCTCTGACAAGGCAAACATTGTCAGATTTTCAGGTGGGGGTCTCATTTTCATTTTGGTTTGATCTGATTTTCTTTATTTTATCTTTTCATATGTTGATAATTCTATCAGTAATATGAACGAGATCTTAAGAGTGTTGCATTTTGTCAAAGCAACTCACTGTGAAGAGTATATGTTTTACAATGATAGTAAAAAAAATCAGATATATAGAGTTAGGTTGGTATAATTATTAAATATTAAGATATAACGTCAGTAGTAATATTGATTGGGTTGAATAATGAACTAAAGGTACTGCCAAATTTCACATGTCAGTAGCTTTTGAACAGTCAGAGAAATAATTTCAGTAATGATTTAACCATTTCAGCTGTTTGTGACATTGGAACAGCAGCTTTTAAGTATGACATGAGAAGACTGTCAGAAATCTTATTATTCCCCAAGTCATGGTACAGACGAAACTTGGCCCGAAGATTGTTCCTCGGAGATGAAAGTTGGGTTTTGGAGGAAGAAGGTACAGTGTTAACTACAGCCATGTTTGTCAGACTTGTTGTTTGTTGTGGCATTTTTGTTCTGTGAATGCTAGAAAATACATGGGACCATTCTTAAGTTCTCTCATTTTATTCAGAACAATTAGTGAAACAGGGGTCACACTGGGATCTTTTATATGAACCAAGAAATGTGACAAGTGGTGCAAAATAAGGGCTACTTTTTTCATTCCATTTATGAGCCAAATACATTTGTAATGTATGAAAAATCTGGCATTTTTAGCTCGACTATTCGAAGAATATGAGAGCTATTGTAGTCGCCCTGGCGTCGGTGTTGGCGTTGCAGCTTTTGGTTAAAGTTTTGCGTGCAAGTAACTATCAACCTAATATCTCAATAACCATTTATGGTATTGACTTGAAAGTTTATAAATATGTTCAGGGGCATCAGACAACCAAGGTAGCTAACTTTTGACTGAATTTAATATGAATTATGGCCCCTTTTTAAACTTAGAAATTTTGGTTAAAGTTTTGAATGCAATAGAAAATTTGGTTAAAGTTTTGTGTGCAAGCTACTATCTAGTTTGTATCTCAATAACCATTCATGGTATTGACTTGAAAGTTTATAAGTATGTTTAGGGGCATCAGACAACCAAGGTAGATAACTCTTGATGGAATATATTACAAATTATGGCCCCTTTTTAACTTAGAAATTTTGGTTAAAGTTTTGCATGCAAGATACTCTCATGCTTATATCTCAGTATCCAGGCATGCAATTGACTTGAAACATTTTTAATATGTTTAGGGGTATCATACTTTCATGGTAGATAACTCTTGAATTACAAATTATGGCCCCTTTTTAACTTAGAAATTTTGGTTAAAGTTTTGCATGCAAGTACTTTCATGCTATATCTCAGTATCCAGGCATGGGATTGATTTGAAACATCTTTAATATGTTTAGGGGTATCATACTTTCATGGTAGATAACTCTTGATAGAATATGTTACAAATTATGGCCCCTTTTTAGCTCACATGAGCACAACGTGCTCAAGGTGAGCTTTTCTGATCGCCTTTTGTCCGGCGTCCGTCGTCCGTCGTCCGTGCGTGCGTGCGTGCGTGCGTGCGTCCGGCGTCAACAATTTCTTCAAACAACATCTCCTCCTAAACGGCTTGGCCAATTTGAAAAATATTTTGCAGGAATGTTCCTTGGATGAAGCTCTACTAAAGTTGTATAAATGGTTCTGGTCCATCGCATAATTAGGTCACAGTAGCTAAAAATAGATTTTAAAAATGAAAATTGAAAAAATCTTCTTCTCCGAAACCACAAGGCCTAACCTTTTGATTTTTGGTATGTAGCATCATCTTATGGGCCACTACCAAGATTGTACAAATCATAGCCCTATGGTGATAAATGACCCCGCACCAGGGTCACTTGTTTTACATAGAGTTATATAGGAAAAACTTGAAAAAATCTTCTTCTCCGAAACCACAAGGCCTAACCTTTTGATTTTTGGTATGTAGCATCATCTTATGGGCCACTACCAAGATTGTACAAATCATAGCCCTATGGTGATAAATGACCCCGCACCAGGGGTCACTTGTTTTACATAGAGTTATATAGGAAAATCTTAAAAAATCTTCTTCCATGAATGCATAAGGCCTAGAGCTTAGATATTTGGTGTGAAGCATATTAATGCATCAAATCTCATCATAGCCCTATGATGAAAATGTACAGAATCATCAGCGGTCACTTGTTTACAGATTATATAAGGGATACATCTTTTAACAAGATATAGAAAATCTTTAAGAAATCTCATATTAAGGCCTAGAGCTTAGATATTTGGTATGTAGCATCATCTTATGGGCCACTACCAAGATTGTACAAATCATAGCCCAATGGTGATAAATGACCCCACACCAGGGGTCACTTGTTTTACATAGAGTTAAATAGGAAAATCTTAAAAAATCTTCTTCTATGAATCAATAAGGCCTAGAGCTAAGATTTTTGGTATGTAGTAGCATCTAATGGTTCATTACAAAGATTTTCAAAGTCTTGGCCCTACGGTGATAAATGACCCTGCGCCCAAGTCTTCTCTGAAACCATATGGCCCATTGCTTAGGTATTTGGTGTGTAGTATTGTCAGGGGTAAAATGTTTTAGATTAAGTTATATCAGAATCCTTGTCTGTTTAAAAACCTTGACATCAGTTGAAGCAATGGTACTCAGGTGAGCGATTCAGGGCCATCATGGCCCTCTTGTTAACTTAGAAATTTTGGTTAAAGTTTTGCATGCAAGTTACTTTCATGCTTATATCTCAGTATCCAGGCATGCAATTGATTTTAAACATCTTTAATATGTTTAGGAGTATCATACTATCAAGGTAGATAACTTTTGATGGAATATATTACAAGTTATGGCTCCTTTTTTAACTTAGAAATTTTGGTTAAAGTTTTGCATGCAATGTACTTTCATGCTTATATCTCAGAGTCTAGGCATGGGATTGATTTGAAACATCTTTAATATGTTTTTGGGGTATAATACTATAAAGGAATATAACAATTGATGGAATATATTAAAAATTATGCACCCTTTTCACTTAGAATTTTGGTTAAATCTTTGCATTCAAGCTACTATCCAGCTTATATCTCAGAAATTGCTTTTGGAATTGAGTAGAAAGTTAAGGAGTGCTTTCAGGGGCATCAGAAAACTAAGGAGGATAACTTTTGGACTGAATTTTATGCAAATTATGGCCCTTTTCTAACTTGGATTTTTGGTTAAAGTTTTGCATGCTCAGTGTTATTGTGCTTATGTCTCAGTAACTGGGCATGGGATTGATTTTAGACATCATAAAAAATATTAAGGGGTATCAGACTATCAAGGTATATCATTTTATGTACAGGGTATGTGAAGGGCAAGAATTGAAATAGATTTCATTTGATTTACCAACAAGCATTTTGAATAGTCGAGCGTGCTGTCCTCTGACAGCTCTTGTTGATATATATCATTTAATAGAAAGGTGAAAGAATTTGAAAATGCTTTGTTTTCTATACATGTACTAGTACTAGACAAAACTTCCATAAGTATGTTCATTGGCAGTTTTGTACTGTATAGATTCAGATACACAAACAACTGTTCATAGCTGCTATTGTGGATCAAAGCAGGGTTGCTAGGTTACTGGCTTGACTTTGATTTATAGTGAGGTGTTTATCATTGGTATAAATAAATTATCTGTTTGAAAAAATGGGTGATGGGCACCTGTTGTACACAAAACATATGAAATTGATATTTCCTCAAATAAGAAACTTTATCAATGCAATTCAGAAAACTTTAGGAATTAAGAGACATATTCCACTAAGAGTGTGGTAATAAGGATGTACATACAACATTTCTCCAGGTTTATAAGCATAAAGGTTGTAGATCTATAATATTTTTGAGGTGAGGAATATCTCAAGTTGAGCATTTTCAAAGTGTAAAAGATTAATGGATTTCCTTTTATAAACAATTTAGTTTTACAAAGGTTTTGGTCCCATGTTGAAGTAAAGGTGTTGTGTGAATTTTCTTGTTTTAATAAATTTAAAAATGATTTAGGAATTAACAGGGAATTTGAAAACCTTAGGTGTATATAGAAAAGAAAACTATATGAGAAAATACAAAAATTTATAAGGAGAAAGAAGGAAATGAGAAGATATGAAATAGAGAATATATTGTAAATATCATAGAAATACGGCTGAGAATATATTGAAAAGAGTAGTAGAGGAAGAAGGCTTTAATAGAAAAATAGACAGATATAGAAAAGAAAAAGAATGCAATAAATCTGTAAGGAAAATTAATGCTTTTAGAATATAAGAAAAAAAAAGAAGAATATTAGAAATATTAAACATATCTGAGAATACATTAAAAAGGGATGATTAATACAGGATGGAAAATGTGTTGAGATGACAGATATGATGGTTTATATTCATCTCTAGGGAGACCATTTCTACGGCAAGGTAATATGTCCAGCCCTCATGTGTACAGACGGCTTGGTGTAGCTTGCTTTACCTTACAGTGTCTTACAGATCATTGTCTGTAGAGGGAATATACATATTATTTTATATATACATATCTCAATATAAGTCCGTGTTAATGTCCTAACATACTGTAATTAACCAGAACACAGAATCAAGAATAGCATAGTCCAGTTGAATTTTGAATATTAACCCTTTACCTCATGAATATTCATGTCAGATTTATAACTATGAATAATAATTTACTTAACCCTTTCCCTCATAGAGGAAACCATGAAAAGACCTATGCAACAGCATAAAACCAGATCAGCCTGCAAGTAACTTGCAGGCTGATCAGGTTTTATGCTGTTCGCTGCTCCTCAGTGGTCTGTAAATGAGGATTTTGTAATTAAATTTGGTAAGGTTCAACTGTGGTTTTCTGCAGATCAGGCTTTATGTGGTACCTATTGAGTGCGTCAAAATGAGTCTATATGAAGGAAAGGGTTAACTTTAAATGGTATATGAAACATTGAAATTTTCTTTGCTCTGCAGACTGTATAAAATATAAGCTACCATAGTGTATGAGCAAACAGAGTGGACCTTAATAAAAAAAATAAAAACTGTCTTGCTCTGCTCTGTTTGCCAATCGGTCAAAAATTGTGTCTTTATGAAATTAAAGGAACCTGGAGATTTTAATCAGAATGAGTTTTGTGAAATTAAAAAGTCAAGAGACAGTTTGTGGTAGACAATAGTGTCACTGATGAATGTCCATGTTATACATGCACACACAGATAGTGTGCATGCCAGCAATATTTCCCTTGTAACATCAGTACAGAAAGTAGATAAACATAATATGTACACCCTTTTCCTGCATGATACATTAAATTCAGGGTTAAAATGTTTTAGGTGTAATTGACTTCTACTGCCATTGAGATATGCTTCTTTCATATTTAAAGTGAAAGAGGTTGTAGTCATTCATGTATTTCAAAGTAATTATTATGAGTTTAAATGAAACAAACATGTTTTTGAAATAACTAATTTATATTCTAGATATAAAAGGTTAAATCAAGGCCACATTGCGTGTAAAACAGAGTAGAGGTATTTCCCTCAGTATAAGCAGGACCTTTGTATTGTTAGGATTTATAGAATATCTCCTGGCAAAGTGACACGTATGTAATGTTCCTTAGAGATCAGTCTGAAGATTAACCCTTTCCCTCATAGAGGACACCATAAAAAGACCTATGCGAACAGCATAAAACCAGATCAGCCTGCGAGTAACTCGCAGGCTGATCAGGTTTTATGCTGTTCGCTGCTCCTCAGTGGTCTTGAAATGAGGATTTTGTAATTAAATTTGGTTAGGTTTAACTGTGGTTTTCTGCAGATCAGGCTTTATGTGGTACCTATTGGGTGCGTCAAAATGAGTCTATATGAGGGAAAGGGTTAAAGTTTATCATTGTAGGTGTCACTTTCTGTTACTTTCACATTCTGTGTATCACATGATTTATTTCAGTCTAGCCAGTACCCGTATATATATCAGTGTTTGTCATTCATAACAGGTTATCAAATAAGCATTCCATATATCCCCAGCATGGTTGACCATCAATCCTTACTACCAGCCCATCATTACCAAGCATTTGATTTTGCCAATTCTTCATATATATTTGAACAATCTGGGTCATCATGTAGTAAGAGCATCATCCCTGGAATAGATAGATTGTGTGTTTGATCCCTGGCCTAGACATATCTGAGCTTCTGAATATGGTACAGGTGTAGCTTGGCTCTTTTGTTCAAGGAAAGCTCCAGGACTGCTTCGTACTTATGAATAATGTGATACCCAAAATACAGCACCAAAACTGTCCCATTTGTCTGAAATACTGCCAGACTGTTAAAAAATAACTCAGCAAACATTAAATTTGACTACTAGGTGATCTTGCAAGATTATAACAGTGTGTGGTCATTTATTCATTTTTTACAAGTGTTGGTACTTATCTACACAACTGATTTTAAAGACTTGTAAGTATTAAGTACTAGGTGGTTCACTAGTACCTTACAATCTTTCAGTACAGACTGTCATCCACACAGTGTTTGTCTAAATAAATTTCACTGTTACTTAACTTGAATACATGAAAATGTTAATATTTTATTGTTAAATTGGAATAATTTCACTATTACATGTATGACACATTCCTCATATATTTTTTTCAGTTGACAATTTTAAAGCCAGTTTATGCTTTTGATATTGTTTTTATTGTTGCTGTTGCTATTGACATTGTTGTTATGATTGTTGTTGATATGCATGCTAGCTGTTGAGATATTGTGTCATTACAGATAGCTCCAGTCTCTCCTCTACCGCCTCCTCCCAGGGGGGTGCCGAGGGGCTCGGGTACCTCCCCAAAACCCCAACCTTCCCCTCCTCCCCAACCCTTCATGTGCCACCCCCAAACATTGACCTTCACTTTCAAGGTCATCATAGGAGGGGGTCATCAGGGGACAAAATTAAGATTCAGATAAGCCCTGATTTTCGCAATGAGCTGGCAGAAAGGCTCTCCAGGAAGAAAGGTGTGTTTGGCTTTACTTTTTTCCCTGCATGATTGGTTGATTTTTGTAAAGTCAATCAGTGTTGTAATTTTATAAGTTTATTTAAAAAATATAAGTCATGTAAAAATTGTTTGTACTTCACAGGCCAGCTTGAGAATAAAGAAGGAAAGACAAAATAGAGGGAATTGTATGAGATAACATCTAGAAAAGATTTAAGAGAACAATAATTCAACCACCACTTTTGGTATCTTTAAAGTTAGCTGGTTTTATATGACAAATATAAAGTACACCACAATGTAAATGTTGAGGGTTTAGGTGGATGTTGATTTCAGAAGGATGCAGATGAGTCAGTAGTTTATGTAACAATGATGATAATATCATAGATATATCTTTTGAAGGTTATTATAGCAGGTTATTATAGCAGTAATTTTATTCAATACTTGTCACATAGGCATTATAGTTGTCATCTTTTGTAATTATTTATTGATATATTCCTACAGGTTTTACATCAACTTCAATTTGCTGATACTTAAGTATATTCCATGACTATGAAAAACCTATCTGATAAATTCCAGCAGGTTATATACAGTTTTGTTACTTAAGTATTTCCATAAATAAATACACCTCTTTGATTATGCTATTCATTGGTTAAGGTAAATTTAATATCTTCACAAAATCAAGCATCTTGTGGAAATGGTTGCAGAAATGAAAAAGGTATTCACTGTTGAGATACAGTAGCTGTTCTGTACTCTACTGTATATGGAACATTAATTTTTGACTGTACCCCAGACAGTTATAATGTACTTGTATGGAATGTTTCTCGTTGCAGTCCTTAAAACATGTATCTTTTTAATATCTAATAAATGGTAAATATGAAAATGTAATTAGAGAAAAAAAATCTCTTTATGGACTAATGATAGGGGAAATAAAGATCTGTGTAAGAAGTGGTTATCATGTAAGTAGAAGCTAAGAGTAAAAGTGAAGATCTGAATATTGTATTATCTGTGTAAATTTAGAGTAAATGCCACTAATCAGGGTCTACAGAAGAATTATTGTAAAATTTATTAATTATTACTTCTTCTTTTTGTCTTTTTTTTTTAAATCACAATTTTTGACAATAACATCATTTGGTAATCCATATCTCATATAAATTAAATTTCAATTTGTTGTACAGGAAAATTGTAGATAGCAAAAGTACTTAGTATTTGATATCTGTTTTTAATCCACTAGATAATGAGTCACATCTGACAGCGTTTTTCTGTGTTTGTAGCATCAGTGCCTCAGTCCCCTAGTGATGCCCAGCATATGTCTCCAGAATCATTCCCGGGCACCACCCCACAGGGTCCACACAGCTCTGCCTCCCCCAGCACCACGCCGGGCACCAACAAGGCCAAGAGAAGGAACAGCCAGCAGCGAGCCTCAACCGCCAGGTCAGGGACAGGGGAGAGGAAGTCGGCTGCCTGGCAGACACTGGTCCTGTACGATGTCAACCTGGCCCAGCTGGACTTCAACATCAACATGAGCAACGTCATGGGCAACACTGTGTAAGTGATCACCCTGGTTACAGCAGTCACTTGATCTATTCAGTGGCTCAGGCATAAAGATGGAGATAATGAGTGACCAAATCAACCATCATACAAGATAAAAAAATATTTTACTTCAGATGTTTTGTTGTATACTTTCTTATAGCACTTTTTTCTAAGATTAAAAAGATATCAACCAACTGTGTGTTATTTGAATATTTTAGTTACTGATAAACAGAATACAAGTAATATATCATAAAAAACACAGTTTTTAACCAATTGTTTTACTATAAAATCATTTATTTTCGTTGACATTAAATTTTGTGGAATCTGTGATAAAATCAATTTCATTGGTACATATATTCGTGGAACCCTGTTCTAGAAAACATGAGGTCTATGAAATAAATAGTTTTCATGGGGATAAATATTCATGGATAAAGTCATCCAAGAAATCAATGAAAATTAGTTCCCCACGAAAATTAATGATTCTACAGTATTAGAGATTATGTTTATTAAAGTTACTTTTTGTGTCACATGCTGTAAGCAGAGGTGACATATAGGGATTACTTTTCCATTGTCCGTCTTTACGTCCATCCATCTTTCTGTCTGTTACACTTTTTCTATCACGTTCAGCAAGCGACATGTGTTCCAAAGAACACTCTTGTTCTTATGGTTATAAAAAATATGAAATTTTATGAAAGTATGTCTAGAAATGAAACAGTCAAGAGATTAATAACCTTTGTACTGGATTTTGTATAGGTGGAACACACGTGAGATCAAGAGTCAGGGTAGACTGTCTATAAACAGCACCGGACACAGGGACCTCCGAATCTCCACCTCCCTGGGTGGATCTCATTTTGACAGCAAGGGAGGAGTTGTGGGCGGAAATGTGGATCTGCAGGATATTACAACTTACTGTAAGGAATTATAGTTACATTGCAGCTCAGATGCACTCCATCATAACTCTATTATAGCAAGGAAGTCAAAATAACTTGGTTCAACTCTGGACCCCTATCTTTTAATTTTAGATTTGTTTGGATGGCTTAACCCTTTCCCTCATATAGACTCATTTTGACGCACTCAATAGGTACCACATAAAGCCTGATCTGCAGAAAAACACAGTTAAACCTTACCAAATTTAATTGTAAAATCCTCATTTCCAGACCACTGAGGAGCAGCGAACAGCATAAAACCTGATCAGCCTGCTAGTTACTCGCAGGCTGATCTGGTTTTATGCTGTTCGCATAGGTCTTTTCATGGTATCCTCTATGAGGGAAAGGGTTAAGGTGCAGTGATACGCAGTTATCACATTGGCCAATACACTTTTGACCCAAGATATAATGTTATGATAGAGCTGCACTGTATTGCCATCTCTGATACATCAGTCCATGTTCTTAATCATAGGAATCAAGATGGAATGCATTCAGATGATTAGGACAAGGTTTATAGAGGGAAAACATGAATCAAACTGACCTTCAGTTCAGATACAAATCAGGTCAAATTAATTTGATTAAGTGCTGTTAAAATCAATTGGTATGAAGTTTCCTCACCTACACAAGCTGTAGTTCAGAACACCAGGTATCATGTTATCATCTTTCCCTCTACCATTAAGCATCCGTTAAGCATGAGAAACCTTGCTTATACAATATATTTCTTTATACTGTTCCAATTTTTAGCAGTGATTATATAAGCCCATTCATTCCTTCCATTCATAGCCAGGTCAACTGCTCACAAACACTATCATAAACAAAACCATGTGTTCTTTTGTGATAGACCAGGTCAACCATCAATTACCAGTTATTACAGTGTGGCTAGTAGATAGCTTGTAAGTGAATTGGAATATGCATGTTAACAGTGAAAGGGTTCATGATTGGAGATTTCATTGACATATTTTATGTGAATTCATATTGGACCTTGACACCTGCAGTTGAAAGCAGTGAGGACCCAAAACTAGGGCGAGACCCAGTCCATGAGGCTGCCATGACTGTACAAGCCCTGGAAGGGAGGGTGGACTATATGGGCTCCAGCGTCCTCATGACACGGCTCAGTGACATGAAGTTCAGCCTTCGAGATGAGTGGAAAATCAACAAGGCCACGGAGAAGGATGCTCCCCTTGCCACTACCAGGTCAGACAATTATGTTTTAAAATAGGAAATTATTAAAATGAAGTCAATTAACTAATTATAATAGTTAAGCTGATAAGGGAGTATTTTTTAAACTTTTGCTTTTTCTTGTAATACTTCTTTGAATGGAATTTTAATTTTTGTGATGATTTGGTAAGACTTTTTAGTTTATGAACATGATATCTTGAGGTCTGTGTATTATATATACTTTATCTTGACCATACTCTCCTTTTATGATATTCACTCTTTGTAAAGTGAGATGTGGCTATATATGAATCTAGTATGTTGTTTCTCTTACATCCTGTTTTACAAAAAGCTCAATATTTTTTTTAGTGAAAGCTGTGAAGCAGGGGAATTTATCACCTTTGATGATAGCTCTAGTTAATGAAATTAAGTAATAAATTAATAATATCTTTACGTCCCTGGTGGCCTAGTGGTTAGAGAGTCTGCCTTAGGAATGTGAGGTCACTGGTTTGATCCCTGGTCATGATATACCAAAGTCGTAAAAACCTCCCTTGCTTGGCACTCAGCATCAAAGGGTAGTTCCAGGACTGGTTGGTCCGGTGTCAGGATAATGTGACTGGGTGTGGTATTATGCCCTATATTTGTCCCAAATAGACAGTCTCCAAATGACTGAAATACTGTTGGTGGGACATTAAATCCAAGAAACAAACAATGACGTCCTATGATCTGCATCTCCAGGACAGCCCTGTTGTTTGCCCACGGTGACCTGGGCTGGGATAAGTTCCACATCCTAATCTCTCGGTCCACGACCCCTGACCTCATCAAGATAACCTCAAAGCTGGAGGAGTTCATCATGCAGCAATTTGACAGCAGCCGTCGGGCCCTTGGGGCCATAGGTCCGATACCTGCCAGTGTGCGGCAGAAAATACAGGAGAAGCACAGGTCTGGAGATGAGGAGTCTTGTAAGTTTGTTATTCTTTTTTAACTCCAGTGGATTGTTCACCCTATACTTTTAATAAGTACAGTGTTGATATCAAATTACTGCTTTTATTTGGAGTGAATTTTGTTTTGGTTGAGAAAGGATTAGTACCCATGTCAGGTTTCAGGAGAATTTTGCTGTACAAGAAATTGTGGAATTTGGGTTAGATTAGTTAGGTTAGTTCTCATTAATACAAGAAATAACAAGGAATTTGTGAACACTTCTGCCCTGAGATAAAAAAACAAACAAAAAAAAACCCACCTTATTAAAGGAGTGTGCTATTAATGTGATTATTCTGTCTCCCCAGTTATGTCCGAACTGCGACACCATCGACATTGGCAGAAAGCCCTCAGTAACATCACAGGCTGTCGGTTTTCCATGCTGCCCTCTGCCCTCCCCAAGGATGGCATGATCCTAGGGGGCACCCTCACTCTGCGCGGCAACAACCTGACCCTGGGGTGTTTCCATGGTATCAACTTCCGCTCTAAGTCATGGGCCATCTTCACCATGAATGAACCATATATATGTTTTGCTACAGAATCTCAGAAAACTACAGATGAAGGTATGTTTGTATGTTATGATGCATTTCATTTTTCACTCAGAAAAAAAAAGAAAAAGTATTTTTAAAAGCAGTTTTTTATTTAAAGTATTAATTTTAATAAGAATTAGCTCCTGTAACCAGCAGACATTTATTTGATCAGTGCATCTGAAACATACACAGAAGGTGGATGAGTATATATTGGTACAATTGTAAGAACTAACTGAAAGGATAAACCAAGGTTGCCATTCATCAAATTGTACCAGATTTATTTCAATTTTCAGTGGAATCAAATGATATTGTATATTGTGAAAACCCACACTATCAGCTGGTTTTGTTATTCATATACTGACATGGAAAACAAAGTCAATTCAGAATGTATGTCACACAGTTGTACTATGAAGTAGTTTGTGTGGAACCTGTATCATCCCTGTACTGAGATAATAGGTGACATATCAAGAAATATTTAAGGCTTTTTGTGTCACTTGCTGTAAGGAGAGGTGACATATAGGGATCACTTTTCCGTTGTGTTGTCTGTCTGTCCATCACTCTTTTCCTGTCATGCTTCAGCAGGTGACACACGTGTTCCAGAGAACACTCCTGTTATAAAATTAAATGAAGAAGGTTATGTAATAAATTGTATTTTGTGTAGGGGTTTTGTTTCATTTGTCTAAAATCATAATACATGTATGTCTAATTTGTTGATGAATCATTCTAACACTACTTCTTTAGTTTTGTAATATTATATAATTTGATGAAAATTGGAAATAATATTTTAACTCAAGATCAATGAAATAACATAATTGATACACTGTGATGCTAATCACTGTTGTGGTATATTGACCCTGCCCCCTCTGTTACCCAGGTACCCACGTGGTGCAGGACCTGACCTTCTATGTAGGTCACGACCTGACCTCCCACCTGCAGGGGAAGCACATGGCTCACGTGCTGAAGATGTCGCGCGGCCACTCCATGCCCCCCACATTCACCAATGCTCATGAGTGGTTCCACTATGCCTTTTCTACCACAGATGTCAAAGGTACTGTTGTTAGCAAACTTTCAGTAGGATAATAATTTTGTATGAAATCTTATTCTCAGGTATTTGTAGTTTAATAATTAAATATCAGTTAAAAGTGGAAAATATCTTTATTCTGGGAACTAGACTTATTTATGTAGAAGTATATATTATTTTTCCATATTAAAAATTAATACCGGTATTACATAAATCTCTTGATGTTCTTATTTGTTTATCAAGTAAGTATTGTCTGTGATTTGATTCCTGTAAAAGCCCCATATAGGGAGCAATATTAAACACACAGATAAACAACTCTTTTTTGAATTTTCACCCAAAGAGCTATATCAAAAATCACGAAAAAATACAACAGCACTACGTTATGACATTTTGACCATTATTTGACCATATTGTTTTTTTGTTTTGTTTTTTGTCAAAATGCAATAATGCAGTGCTATTGTATTTCTTTGTGATTTTTTATTAAGTCTTTCTGGTGAAATACTAAAAAAAGAGTTGTTTATCTGTGAGTTTAATTTATTGCATTTGAAGTTATTTTCCTGTAGGGTATGCTGGTCATGTTGCTGATTTTCACTACCATTTTGTTGTTTAGATCACAAGCCAGTAAAGTAAACCGGTTGGATGCAGGATAAACTTGTCATGCCTGGCATTAACCAACCCAAACATTTGTATTGTTATATCCTATCTATCACCCACCACTGATGTACTTACCTTAACATGGAGAGTATCCAAAATGTAAAAGTCATGTTGACTGGCTTAAATATGTTCATGCTAAATGTGTAAATCATCAACTTGCTAGTGGAAAATCCAACAGTTGATGAATAGGGAGAAACAGAACGAATTGACCATGGGTGTCCGACGATGGGGTATGCTAAATAATAGTTTATTTATAATGGTATAACCTTAATACCTTTTGATTAGAAAATGATAAAAGCTTTATTTGTTACAGATTTGGATGCCTTTCCCAGGATGCACCGTGCAGGAAGTGCGAGCCCGTCAGACTCGCGGAAAAGCCGCAAGCAGACAGAATACAACCATGACAGTGAGATGATCTTTGCATTTCCATCAATGCAGCTCCAGCTGAGGTCCAAACATCTGCAGGCAGAGCATGAGCCAGTTGAGGATGGTAGGTAGTCATGGAAACACTGGAGATGGGCAGAGAAACCTTTAAACATGTGCTTATTTAAATTATTGTCGTCATTGTCCCAGGAATTTTAATTGTCTGCTATACTGAAAACCAATGTTTGGTTTTATTGTATTTCTATTGTATTTCTGGTAGTTCTTTACATAAGTCACTCATGTTCTAAGATGTTCATAAAGAAGTTATGGAAACCTCTAAACAATGTCATTCTTTCTGTTCAAGTATGAAAACCCTCAAAGGGTGTACCTTGTTTGTTGTATTAAAAAAATTAAGTTACCTTTGCAAAAATAATAACAAACATTTGAACATTTGAATGGACCATACAGATGATGACAAGGGTGTATAACTCTGGGAGGACCTGGATAAAATCACCTGTCTGATATGATGACTTCCAATTATCTCACATACTTCATGTTACTGGAATCAAACCTTTGGCACATTTGTGAAAAGCAAATGTCTATGCAAATCAGACAACCAATAACTTGTTACAGATGAGAAGCCAGTGGTGGACTGCAGCTTTGTCACAGAATTTGAGGACCACATCTTTGTTGCCATGGATGCAGAAGTTCTGCTGTTCTTACATGACCTGGTGATGTCATACATAAGAGAAAAAGACAAAGGTATGGTAATAGAATGTAGCATAGTATGGTTCCTGAAAATTCCTGATTTAATTTCAGTTGCTGAGTAATTATTTTTTAATCCAAGATATGATTTTATCCTAACCACTTCTTTCAGCAAAATTTTCAAATAATTATTTCCCCCCTCTTCCATTAACTTTCATATGTCAGATTTTTCCTTGCACAGGTGCACGATCATCAGTTGGAGGGACCAGCGCCAAATCGGCTAAATCTCCTGTGGAGTCCGACAAGAAGAAGATGACAGACCCGCTGACAGTGCTACAGCAGGACTGGCGGGAATACGAGTGTAACACCTGGCACCTGGAGCCCACAGTCAGGTAGGACAGGGGTTTGTCTAGTTGTGTGGTCAGTCTGTGAGATATTGGTGATGTACTGATGTGAGGACTTCAGCTGTTCAAAGTGGTCTTGTTTCATGTTATTGGTATTATATAGTGGTTTGATCAAATTCAAATTTAAGTCTTGCCTTTACTGAATGTGAAGGGATTATTTCCATCCATGGTTGATGAATCACATGGCTAAAAGGAAGCCATCCACGGTTAAGTCAAACCATAGGAGCCTGGTGACTTATTATTATTATTTTAAATGTTATTTATTTATTTATAATTAAATTGCTTTTCTACATATTTTCACTCACAAAAACATAAAAAGCAAAAGTAAAGTAAAAATATTCGATATTAAAATTCATCATTTTACATCCGTTTCTCGGTATTCTATAAAGCCTCAAGGAGTGACACCCGCCATTGTATTCGCAACGTTGTCGCAGAGTAACATCCCTTGTATGGAATGCAGTAATTGCTTTATCCAGTTTTGCTTTATCCCGACCTTTTCTGAATGCCAGTTTTTATTTAGATTTTGGACGGAGAGTTACACACCTTTCTCAAACAATGTGTCAACACCGGTCTTGATGACAAGTGCAAGCTTGTGACGTCACAGTCTCTATTTATGGAACGTTTCTCTCTATATAAAATGATGATATCGTCCTTTTTTAATGAGGGAACCTAAGCTGGTTGCCTGTGCAGACTGCAACAGGGAGTTTGGATGTTAGAAAGAAAACAACAGTCTTTTACAAACCGAAATGGATGAAAGACAAAACTTAAAAAAAAATGGTATGATGGAAATAATAGCAATAATCTATGATAAATTATACGAGACTATCATGAAATATTACCGTATAATTGAATATAAAAGCAGGATAATTATTTTTGGCAGGCCGAGGAGTTTTAAAAAAAAAATCGGAAGATTAGGGGATGGGTTTCCCGTGCATGTCAAAAATAGCGAGTGATTTTCCGTTGTTAAAATGCACCGCACGATAGAAACAGGAACCAAGAACGAATAAAGCTGGATCAGTTTTTCAAAGGGATGTTACTCTGCGACAACGTTGCGAAAACAATGGCGGGTGTCACTCCTTGAGGCTTTATAGAATACCGAGAAACGGATGTAAAATGATAATTTTAATATCGAAAATTTTTACTTTACTTTTGCTTTTTATGTTTTTGTGGGTTAAAATATGTAGAAAAACAATTAAATAAATAAAAAATAAAAATAAAATAATAATAATAAGTCACCAAGCTCCTATGAAGTCAAACAATATCACAAACAAACTCTTGTCGAGGGCGTGGTGCAAAACCTTTGTAAATGCTTTGTTTATATGTACCTGGTATATAACAGTTTTTTTACCAAGCCTTTGATGTGTAATATTGTGTAAACCAGATAATCCACTGATCAGTAGCATCCAGTGTAGCTTCTGGATAATTGGATGACTCAGTAAACATGAGAAAGGTAAGTTAGTTATATACGAATGTGAACTCCATGGCGTAGGTGGTTAAAATATGTGACCATGTGGTTGATAGGATATTATGGGGATTTCAAGTCTCACTTTGTTAAGTATTATTGAGATATTGGATTGATAATAATATATCAGTATTGCTTCTGTCTCATTAAGATATCTGAAAGAAATATAAATTTTCAAAAGTTGAGTTTCTTGCTTTGATATTTAAGTCTGTGCCTTTGTATTTCAGACTGCTGCACTGGGCAAGCAAACAGATTGATCCTGTGGGAGTTGACTACGTGTTACAGAAGCTGGGCTTCTCCCACGCCCGGGTAACCATACCCAAGTGGATGCAGCGAGGCCTGATGGATCCATCAGACAAGATTCTCTCCCTTCTTGTCAACAGGCTCATCGTCATCCTGCGTGAGCCGGTTGAGGAGACTGACTAGAGAACCAATGTGGTCAGGAAACTGTCAGGATAGGATATGTAGCCACATGGCAGGTCACATTGTGAAACCAGGATAGATCCAGGCATGTTGAGTGATTCTTAAAGCATGAGACGGATTTATCATGATTATATTACTTGTACAATCATGGAGATAACTTGGAGGTCAAACAATGTTAACTTGTGCTTATTTGGTTCTACATATTGTCTGTAACATGCAGTGGATAATTAGTCATACACTTGTGTTGAATAAAAGTAAACAAATGCTAAGTTTTATGGCTATTAAAGGTAGAATGACATTTTATACAAAGACAGGTCACATGTATGGCTTTTCAAATGCAATATTTATTTATGTTTGCCAAATTTACTTGAGATTTTGTAGTATTCAACAATCAATAGTTTACACCTGTCTGGCTATGTATGTCTTTAACCCTTTCCCTCATAGAGGACACCATGAAAAGACCTATGCGAACAGCATAAAACCAGATCAGCCTGCGAGTAACTCGCAGGCTGATCAGGTTTTATGCTGTTCGCTGCTCCTCAGTGGTCTGGAAATGAGGATTTTGTAATTAAATTTGGTAAGGTTTAACTGTGGTTTTCTGCAGATCAGGCTTTATGTGATACCTATAGAGGGCGTCAAAAGGAGTATATATGAGGGAAAGGGTTAATAGCAAGCTCATGTCTGTGAACAGTCTGTAGCTTGGTGCAGTATTAAGCCTTGTGAGGACGTTGTGAACCTTGTGAGGACATGTTGTGAACCTTGTGAAGACATGTTGTGAAATCAATATGATAGAGAGCTACAGAGGTGTCTCTATATCTTGGAGACTGTATTCAAGACAGGAAAAGAATGAAGATAAGCATTATTCTATGTTAAGTAGACATTCACAGCCAAAAAATGAAGTGCACCAAACAATGAAATAAGGGAAAATAAAATAAATAAATAAAGCAATGAAATAAGCTTAAAACAGTGAAATAAGCATTAAAACAATGAATATAAAAACAAACAAAAAACAGAAAGACGGCAAGCCAAAAGTCTGTACTCAATTGTTCAGGTATTCATTGCATCTAGTTTCATGTGTGACTGTCATGACCTGTAATTTTGAAGTGATGTGAATCTGTTTAAATCTTCACATGCTTCCTGTACATATCAATACTGAAGCTTTGTTACATAAGATAATGTTATTATTAACCTTGAATCACTCATGTTACTGTATATACCAGAACTGTAACAAACACATGATTTAAATTAAAGCCAAACTTTAACCATTCTGTGTATATATTGCAATATAATGAAAGTACTTATGATTAATTCCAGCTACTTTAATTATTTTGCCTTAAACAGAAATATCTTATTCTTTTCTGAAATAATCTTATATATTTAAATGAGGAGACATATTTTGCTATCGTTTCACACACATTTTTTCAGACACTTGTTACTAGCAGTAGTTTGATCAAGGCAGAATCTTGAAATGTGAAGAAGTTGATATGATTGTTAATAGTTGAGTACATGTATTTTATCTGGAGGGTATGGGTTTGAATCTTCTTGTGGCTAGAATGTTAGTCACCTTTCATAATGCTTATTCACTATAAAAGGGGCTTTTACTGGATTTTATTTTGTATAAAATGTACATACATTAATATGGAGTGTAATAAATGTACCAGGTATACTAATTATGAGACATTTGTAAATGAGATTCAGGAATCATGCTTTATATATTTAGAAAATAATGATAAATGTCATAATTATTTAAATTATGAATATAGGTATTTTTTAAGTACTGGTAATCTATTTATATAATTGAAGGAAGTTATAACACCTGTATCAATATCAGTATATTATATTCGTTCATTATGATTCTTACAGTGTACAGTGTATAGGCAAGTAGAGATCAACCAGTCCGACTGGAATTTCACCATCAATACTTAAACATCTTAAATTAGGTAACTTTCTTGTAATAAAAAATATTTAATTAAATGAAACCTTACTGAAGGTGCCGTGGCCCAGTGGTAGCATACCCAGCTGAGGATCTGAAGGTTGCTGGTTTGAACCTTACTGACTTACAATATTTGTTAAGGAATGAAATATTTAGTTTTTTTTATAATGAAAACAAGAATGATAAAATGCATCCGTATGTGTGTTTTATAATAATATCTAGTACTAAGAAAGATTGGTGGAATTAGCACCTCCCTCCCCCCCGCATCTTCATATAGTATTGTGTACATCACTGTCATTATGCACCGTATTACAGAAGATTATTAGTGGGGGGGGGGTAGAATTACTTTAGAAATGAGTTACCAGGAAAACCTGTAAACTCTGCATTCCACTGCATACAACTTAAAGAGATTGACTGCCCAGCTGTCTGTTGAGCTATTAAATCATATATGGCCTTTTAAGTTAATTATATGAATGAATCTTTTAAGAATTGTTTTGAGGCAAATTCTTGATTCCTGTTTTGTTCTTATAAGCCTCTTGTACATGTAAGCACTAAGACATTTGCTACAAATAAAGAATATCAGTAAACAGATTGTTCAAATAGCATATCATAGTTGGTATATAGTTAATTTCAGTTTTGTTATATTGTAGATATTTTGGAAATATTCTTTTTCTAATACAAAGGCCAAACATCAGTCATAAATAAACTCTGATATACAGATGACTTGTTGCATGATACCCATTGGTTGTCCAAACCTTGTATAACCCACCTTCAAGTCCCGCCTGTTGTAGCCTTGCTAATTTCTGTGCCTTCCTTTTAGCCATGTTGTCATGTCAAGTTTAATAGGGCATGGCTGCCCCTCGTACCAGATCTGTTTCACTTGATAAAAAAGCACTGCTTGTATTCAAGTGGCTGTAATCACAGACTCACCATCATTCAGTCCCTCACCGCTGTGTGTTCGAAACCTGGTCTGGTCACTCAGATGGCTTACTGTAGGTCCAGGATTCCACCTGGGTACCTCAATACATTCAGGATCTTCCTACACCTGTAATTAACTGTATGTTTCTGTATGACTGATATACTATCTTAGGGAATATACACTGTATCAGTATCATACACTTAAACTCATTTTTAATACTAAATTTTCTGGTAAAAAGGATGGTTTTATTTGGTTTGGGCCATTGTTTAGAACTTTTTATATTTTATATAGCAATTACCTGCCACAAATTTCCTCTGTGGGTTGGTAGTTTGACATTTTCTCTTTTATGTTAGTTGATGTTTATTAATGTAGTTTTTCAAAGAAAGAGGTACTAGCAGTGAGTAATTCTTTTAAAAAAAGTACTACATGAGATCAAATCACTACAGACGTTGTATTTAGTTGTGTGAGAGAGGAATTTATTATATGCAGCTTTTTTTACCACTAACTTTGAATGTAAGAATCAAGGAATTATGTTATTTGCCAATTTTAATTCACTATAAGCATTTATTTTTTTTCTAATTATGTATATCAACATGTGTTTCTGATAAATTACTAAGTTTTTTTTTTTTTTTTTATTTTATTGTTTTTTGGGTTTTTAGCTCACCTGAGCACAAAGTGCTCAAGGTGAGCTTTTGTGATCGCCCTTCGTCCGGCGTCCGGCGTCGTCCGTCGTGCGGCGTCCGTCGTCAACAATTTGCTTTAAACGACATCTCCTCTGAAACCGCTGGACAGAATTTAATGAAACTTGGCAGGAATGTTCCTTGGGTGAGGCTCTACAAAAGTTGCTAAAATAAACTTGATCCATGAAGAACTCTGGTTGCCATGGCAACAAAAAGAAAAATAATTTGAAAACTTTAAAAATCATCTCCTTCAAAACTACTGGCCAGATTTTAAAATAAATTGGTACAGATGTTCCTTGGGTCAACCTCTACCAAAGTTGCTAAAATTATTCCGATCCGTATAAAAACATGGCCGCCAGGGGCGGGGCTTATTTGCCTTATATGTATATAGGGAAACCTGTAAACAACATCTCCTCTGAAACCACTGGACAGAATTTGATTAAACTTGGCAGGGATGATCCTTGGGTCAACCTTCACAAAAGTTGCTAAAATAAACTTGATCAATGTAGAACTCTGGTTGCCATGGCAACAAAAAGAAAAAAAAATGAAAACTTTTAAAATCATCTTCTTCAAAACTACTGGCCAGATTTTAAAATAAATTGGTACAGATGTTCCTTGGGTCAACCTCTACCAAATTGCTAAAATTATTCCGATCCATAAAAAAACATGGCCACCAGGGGCGGGGCTTATTTGCCTTATATGTATATAGAGAAACCTTTAAACAACATCTTCTCTGAAACCACTGGACAGAATTTGATTAAACTTGGCAGGGATGATCCTTGGGTCAACCTTCACAAAAGTTGCTAAAATAAACTTGATCAATGTAGAACTCTGGTTGCCATGGCAACAAAAAGAAAAAAAAATGAAAACTTTTAAAATCATCTTCTTCAAAACTACTGGCCAGATTTTAAAATAAATTGGTACAGATGTTCCTTGGGTCAACCTCTACCAAAGTTGCTAAAATTATTCTGATCCATAAAAAAACATGGCCGCCAGGGGCGGGGCTTATTTGCCTTATTTGTATATAGGGAAAACTTTAAACAACATCTCCTCTGAAACCACTGGACAGAATTTGATTAAACTTGGCAGGGATGATCCTTGGGTCAACCTTCACAATATTTGCTAAAATAAACTTGATCCATGTAGAACTCTGGTTGCCATGGCAATAAAAAGAAAAAAAAAATGAAAACTTTAAAAATCATCTTCTTCAAAACTACTGGCCAGATTTTAAAATAAATTGGTACAGATGTTCCTTGGGTCAACCTATTTATCTCAGGTGAGCGATTTAGGGCCATCATGGGCCTCTTGTTTTTGTTTACATTGGGCACTCCTCATAGTTTCAGCAGGATTAGTTTTAAAAAAAATCCTTCAAATTAGATTGTTTGAAAGTTATGTCTCAACAGGAGCCATTTTATCTGGATCAGCTATGTTTGCCAAGGAGTCAAAACATGTCTTAATGAGGTAACAAGAAATGTGAATCACAAAATAAAATCAACACTTCTCGGTTTTTTATTTGGAAATGCTGTTGGTTAAATACTCAATAATGTTAACCAGAACATATATTGGGAGAGTTTAAATACTCGTATGAAATTGACTGGTCCTGTGTGAAAGTTGCTGACTTTAACACTCACTCAGCCCCTCAATGTGTGGGTTTGAATCCCGGCGCGGTCATTCGGATTTTCATGTGAGGAAGCCTTCAAGCTGGCTTGCGGTAGGTCGGTGGTTCTACCCGGATGCCTCTGTGCATTCGGGGTCTTCCTTCACCAATAATTAGCTGGACATCGCTATATGACTGAAATACTGTCGAAGCAATGTAAACTCAAGTAGTCAAGTCTAAAATGCAAATTTTGCTCTCCAGGTATGTAAAAATTAGAAAAATTATAAGAAGGAAGAAAACCTGTTGTTTTTTTTTATAATTAGAGATCTGGACTTTCAAGAACATGAAATATACAAGAATGTGGTGTGGTCTTATTGGTTTTGTTTATTTTTGTCAGCATTAGTATGTTGTTTTCCCTTTTCTTTCTGTTTTTCTATTGCTGTCAAATATTATGTCTTTAAATATTTTTATCATTTTATTTTTTAATTTAACCTTTACATTTATGTAAAAGATCATGAGAAATAGAAATATACATTGGTCAGTTTAGGACTTTTTTCTGCTTCATAACCAAATCTAAGGGTATGCTCAATGTGAAATATTCCAGTTAAATCTTTTTCCAGTTATTCTGTTAGTCTGAACCTCATCTTAAACAAATTTCTGGGTTAAAGTGGACGTGCAAGTAGCTTTGTAAGTTGTTCTAAAACATCCAGTCTGTGATTGCTTTTGATAATGATGATGATTGTAAAAATGTTTGATTCATCAGTATCTGTTATTTATGGCAACAGCAGTGTTCAGTGCCTAAGTACATATCACTTGACATAACCCGCAAATTCTCAATGCAGTGACAACAAAAGTGTGGCAATGCTTTATTTATTTTTTTTTTTTTGTGTGTGTCACCATATATAACAGAAGTGACACATGATGATCATTTTTTCGTCTGTCTGTCTGTCTGTCACCTTTTGTTTATCACTTTCTCCATCACGCTTCTGTCAGCAGGTGACATGTATTCCAAGGAAACTTCTTGTTTTATATTTAAATTTGCTATTTTCAAACAAAATATTTAAAAAGAATGATATGGTGTGCAAAATAAATGTAATTTTAACATGATGACGGAATCTTGTCCTGTATAAACATGTAATATCAATATGTAATAATGTATACAGACATTTTTATTTGGTGCAAGCATCAAATTATTTATATATATAAATGTCCAAATTAGATTGCCATAATATATTTGGGTATACCTACTTAATATATAGTACTATTTTGTAGATACACATATGCATTTGACGGTAGTACACGTGCACTGTATATTACATATTGTATGTCATGAAACACCTGTAATTTATTAGGTACGGAAAACACATGTAAAATAAAACGTGGAATATAGCACGCCATAATTATGTAATGGTTTAGGTAAATGTATTATGTTAATTGTAATATATGATTATAAAGGAACGTGAAATCCCGAGCATTATATATGGATCATGTGCAATACTTGATGTATAGTATTTCTAGATTTCACATGTATGTATATGTTTTACACAGTGAAAGGTTGTTCATTTATATGTTTATACTCACCTAT
>CM037783.1:54377349-54427349 GCA_021229015.1 Solen grandis
GTAACTGCCAAATGCTAAAAAAGAAAACAATGTTTGAAATCTGTAAAACATACTGTCCGTAATTCATTTCAAATTAATAAACTAATTGAAAAGGTAATGTGATAGATACAGCTAGACGTCCTTTACTGGCGATACAACCCTTTAAACGTAGTTGTGCTGACTCTGTGACAGCTTGATACAACCCTTTAAACGTAGTTGTGCTCACTTTGTGACAGCTTGTGTCCGAAAGTTTGGAGTTATATATGTTACATTTCAGAAACATTGCGATAATTAACTGCTGCATACGTCCTTAAAACAATTTATATCTTAATTTTCTTTTTATAATTAATAACATAGATAGTAGGTTGTACTTAGTAAAGTCTTTTATAATCAAGTAGTAATACAAGGTAGTAATAAAAGCAATTGCTGCAGTAGTAGGTTAAAAAGTAGATGTTATAGGTAGTAGTTGGAGTAGTAGTAGAAATGGTGGTACTGGAAATAGTAGTAGCAGAAGTAGTCGGAGTAGTTGTATTAATGGTGGCACTGGTAGAAGTAGTAACAGAAGTAGTCGGAGTAGTAGTAGTAATGGTGGTACTGGAGTAGTAGTAGTAGCAGATGTAGTCGGAGTAGTAGTAGTAATGGTAGAACTGGTAGAAGTAGTAGCAGAAGTAGTCGGAGTAGTTGTATTAATTGTGGCACTGGTAGAAGAAGTAGCAGAAGTACTTAGAGTAGTTGTATTAATGGTGGTACTGGTAGTAGTAGTAGCAGAAGTACTCGGAGAAGTTGTATTAATCGTGGCACTGGTAGAAGAAGTAGCAGAAGTACTCGAAATAGTTGTATTAATGGTGGCACTGGTAGAAGAAGACTCGGAGTAGTTGTATTAATGGTGGTACTGGTAGTAGTAGTAGCAGAAGTAGTAGGAGTAGTAGTAGTAATGGTGGCACTGGAAGTAGTAGTAGCAGAAGTAGTAGGAGTAGTTGTATTAATGGTGGCACTGGTAGTAGTAGTAGCAGAAGTAGTAGGAGTAGTAGTAGTAATGGTGGCACTGGAAGTAGTAGTAGCAGAAGTAGTAGGAGTAGTAGTAGTAATGGTGGCACTGGAAGTAGTAGTAGCAGAAGTAGTAGGAGTAGTAGTAGTAATGGTGGCACTGGAAGTAGTAGTAGTAGAAGTAGTAGGAGCAGTAGTAGTAATGTAGGCACTGGAAGTAGTAGTAGTAGAAGTAGTAGGAGTAGTTGTATTAATGGTGGCACTGGTAGTAGTAGTAGCAGAAGTAGTAGGAGTAGTAGTAGTAATGGTGGCACTGGAAGTAGTAGTAGTAGAAGTAGTAGGAGCAGTAGTAGTAATGGTGGCACTGGAAGTAGTAGTAGCAGAAGTAGTAGGAGTAGTAGTAGTAATGGTGGCACTGGAAATAGTAGTAGTAGAAGTAGTAGGAGAAGTTGTATTAATGGTGGCACTGGAAGTAGTAGTAGCAGAAGTAGTAGGAGCAGTAGTAGTAATGGTCGCACTGGTAGTAGTAGTAGTAGTAGTAGTAGTAGAAGTAGTAGGAGTAGTAGTAGTAATGGTGGCACTGGAAGTAGTAGTAGCAGAAGTAGTAGGAGTAGTAAGTGTATAAGAGTGGCACTGGAAGTAGTAGTAGTAGAAGTAGTCGGAGTAGTAGTAGTATAATGGTGTGATGGTAGTATAGTGTAGCAGAAGTAGTAGTAGTAATGGTGGCACTGGTAGTAGTAGTAGCAGAAGTAGTTAGAGTAGTTGTAGTGGTTGTACTGGTAGTAATAGTAGCAGAAGTAGTCAGAGTGGTTGTATTAATGGTAGTACTGGTAGTAGTAGTAGCAGAAGTAGTCAGAGTAGTAGCAGTAATGGTGACACTGGTGGTAGTAGTAGCAGAAGTAGTAGGAGTAGTTGTATTAATGGTGGCACTGGAAGTAGTAGTAGTAGAAGTAGTAGGAGCAGTAGTAGTAATGTAGGCACTGGAAGTAGTAGTAGTAGAAGTAGTAGGAGTAGTTGTATTAATGGTGGCACTGGTAGTATTAGTAGCAGAAGAAGTAGGAGTAGTAGTAGTAATGGTGGCACTGGAAGTAGTAGTAGCAGAAGTAGTAGGAGCAGTAGTAGCAATGGTGGCACTGGTAGTAGTAGTAGCAGAAGTTGTAGAAGTAGTAGTAGTAATGGTGGCACTGGTAGTAGTAGTAGCAGAAGTACTCAGAGTAGTTGTAATAATGGTGGCACTGGTGGTAGTAGTAGTAGCAGAAGTTGGTTTTAGTAGTAGTAGTAGTAGTAGTAGTGGTAATAGTGGCACTGGTAGTAGTTGTAGCAGAAGTACTCGGAGTAGTTGTATTAATGGTGGCACTGGTAGTAGTAGTAGCAAAAGTAGTAGGAGTAGTAGTAGTAATGGTGGCACTGGAAGTAGTAGTAGTAGAAGTAGTCGGAGTAGTTGTATTAATGGTGGCACTGGTAGTAGTAGTAGTAGAGAGTAGTAGTAGTAATGGTGGCACTGGTAGTAGTAGTAGCAGAAGTAGTTAGAGTAGTTGTAGTGGTTGTACTGGTAGTAATAGTAGCAGAAGTAGTCAGAGTGGTTGTATTAATGGTAGTACTGGTAGTAGTAGTAGCAGAAGTAGTCAGAGATGTGATTAAGTAAGTTAGGGAATATTGGGATAGTATTCCCTTTCACCGTGTAAAATTGTAGAATTTCTATGCAATAGGTTTTTTTTACAATAGTCTTAAACGGAAATATATGGAAAAAATTTTTTCAAGAAAAACGCAGTAAGTCTATTTGCTGAAATATTTTGTGAAATCAATTGAATGGAATTGTTTTCAGCTTTGCAAATTTACTATAAGTGAAATAGGAAAAAATAATGTGAAATAAAATAAAGTATCAACAGACTTGATTTTGAGTTATCTGTCCTTGAAAACGTATGGAACGCCAAATCTACATAAACACAAATATTTGAAGATATCTTCAAATATTTAGATATATCTTCAAATGAATTATTGATATTAACAAATCAATTGAAGATATCAACAAATGATTTGAAGAGATCTTAAAATGAATTATTGATATCAACAAATCATTTGTTGATCTCAATATATAATGATTGATATCTCTCAATCATTTGTTGATATCAACAAATGAATTGTTGATAATAATTAATGATATCAACAAATGATTTGAAGAGATCTACAATTGAACTGATTTGTAGACATCAACAATTGATTCAAATCTACACAAACTCAAATATTTGAGTTTATGTAGATTTGGCGTTTCATAAAAAAAGATCTGTCGTGACGGCGTCCATCGCGACGACGCGATGTGGTAGAAATCAGCCGCCATATGCTATTGTCGTGCCTTATGGTTTGGAAGTAGTATAATGATGATTTGTATAAAGACTACGTATTTTTTGTTTATCAGTGCAGTAAAAACTGGTTAGAACGTGTGTTGATAGAGGGGATCAAAGCGCACGAGCAAAGAAAGTAACGTTATAAGATTAACTTAACCCTAACCCTTAGGCGACAGCACGTGTCGTTTTGTGACTTTTGTCGCGCTTCGCTCCTTGGACGCGCCGTCGCGACATCACGGCATTCTAGCGTGTGAGCGTGACAATTATAATCGTGATTTTGTCGCTATGAAGCGTCCGCGCGTTCGACGGCGCCGTCGGGTGCATTAAAAGTGTATATTTCATGCCTTCGTACTCGCGTGAATGCATTTTCATACGTGTACGTGCATATTGTGTATCCTGTGTGTCTCTCACATATTTATGCGAGTATTGAATTTGGGCGTTGCACTGATATTTTTCTTAATCATCATAACTCACTAGGTCTTTAAGTCTCGAAGACATTTTGATTCATATACGTAGATCTTGTACGCTAAAAGGGGTGTTCGAATAGTGCATAATTATGTCAATCCTACACTTAACTGAAATATTGAAGTCTCAAGACAGAGAGAGAGAGAGAGAGGTATAGGACATCTTGATTCCGCCAGTTAATATGTGGCAGACATGCAAGTTTATAGATTGTCAAATTATATAATACTGAACAGTCAATAATCCGTTATTCTCGAAGAATTGTTTTGAACGGTATTTATCTCTCAAACTATTGTAACGTTACATTCGAGTTTAGGTCTAATACGAAATTCTTCATCGATGATGTCTTTCCTTCATGAAAAGTTAACTGAGGTCCACCCTACACATTCTCGGTTTCTTTTAAGTGTACAAAGTATTGCCACACTTAGTAATAGACGAAGGGAGATGGTTTGTTTTGACGAAGGGAGCTCGTTTTCTAAATGGGAAACGCGTACAGTACCCGGGTAGTAAATCTACCCGTCTCTTAAATGTAAATTTACATAGACTTCATGTATCTGATCATGGTTGTACACATAACATTGTTTGAATGTCATTGCGACTAACGGTCATCTTATTTCAAGTACTCAAATGTTTCCATTTATTTGTCTCCTCTTAATGCTGTGTTAACGTATTGACTTGACCCACATCTGTCGGCTCTACCGCCGTCTGGCCTAGATACTCTCCTCCAAAAGGTCATATCGTAGTCTTCAATGCGCATGCGCGCTCATGAAGGTAAACAAAATGGCGGCGGCAAAGCCAGGAGGAAAAGGTCCCTCCAGTAACGGAGGCCTTGTTAGGGTTGGATACTATGAAATGGAGAGAACGATCGGCAAAGGAAATTTTGCAGTAGTTAAATTAGCAACTCATATAGTCACAAAAACAAAGGTAAGGCTTTATTCTTAGACGCGAGCTCAATTTTTCATCACTATTTATTTTGACATCTGAAACGGAGAATCAAGCATTCCAGCCTCCGGTGTTTGTTGGTTAGGAAAACTTGTCTTTAAGGACAATCATGTCTCTGAAATTCCTTTCCTACATGACTGTAGGGTGTACTAACCGGTCAGTCAATCAAACAGACGTCAAAACTGCCTATAAACACTTACCTATTTACTTTCCATTCCATAAAAATTAGTGCATGGATTTTAACTGTTTGAAGAAATTGAACAAAACAAAAGTATTGAAGTATTGTACCAGATTATTTAAAGGACATTTAATGATATATCAATCTGTAATGAATAAGAGGAGTCTCATAAGTAACTCATGGAAGTTCCAGCTTTGGTTATCTCCTATTTGGTATAAATTCAAAATGGATTTTTGGGATTAATGCTGTTTATCTTGAATTACTCTGGATAAACACAAGAACTAGACTGTAATTGTTGAGTTAAATTCCTTTCTGTAAACATATCTATATTCTCTGTATTGGAAAGTCCATATTTATTCAGGTGATCAGATTCAACATGTATATATATAGGATGCACATGAGTTATAATAAAGAATTTTATGAAACAGATTCAAGGAAATTGTAAAAAGTGAGCCTATGGCTCGCTTTTTACCATTTTCTTGGACAAGTTTAATAAAATTTTATAATATGTAACAACTCATGTGACATTCTTTTTATCACATGACTTTAAATGCTGAGATTAAACGGAATAATAATGTTTTTTATGTTTCGCTTGCATTTTTTTCACATTGTTTTTTATGTTATGAATTGTAATATGTTAAATGAAATCATGATGTTGTTATGTTGAATATAAAAAAAAATATGTAATGGTTATTTTACACGGGAGACAAGGAACATAATGTGAGAAATCTTTATATGTCATGAGCCTTGTACTGGTTGTTCCATCACTATCCATCTCATGATATTGCCAAACTCTCTTGTGAGTATTGCAAGCTTTTCTATGTTTGTACCTTCAACAATTAATTTCTTATTTAATAAGACTGAGAGGTCACAGACAGTCATTTAAAAATAAAATAATGTTATGATACATGTATTAAAAATCTAAATAGCTATTTTCAGATAAAACATGATAATTACTTAGAGCATGATATTGAAGGCCAACAGTGGTCTAGCATCTAAGGTTATTATTTTTTTTTTGAATATGTGAAGCAGCTTTGTTTACAGGAAAAAAAAAAACAATAAAAAAAACCCCGAAAAAAAACAATAAAAAAAAAAATCACAGAAAACAGGGGTAGCAAAATATTTTAAGTTACTCCAATCCATATTTTTTTAAAAAGTCTTTCTTGTTAGAACATACCTCTATGATAACTCCGCACAGGTAAAATTATGTAGTAGATTTTAGTAACTTAAGCAATGCGGATAGTAAAATTTTCCATCCCTTGTGAAATTGAACATGTATCACTTGTTGAAAAAAAGAATCATACAGTTATATGTCTTGATGTCAAATCATGTCTAACCTACATATCTTGTCAATTTAATATGTCAGAGCACTCAGGCTAATGAATATGAAATTATGAACAGCTTGGGCAGATTTTCATATGTATCATGTTCTTACATGTAGATGTTAGGACACAATGAAACCCATGGCAGCCTTAAAGTAAACACTGGTTATCTGTTAAAATGAGGGAAATTGCTTCAGCATTCATTTATGATGGAGGAAACCCACATTCCTGTGGTAACTTTCCATACATTCTAAGTAAGAAAACACATTCACAGTGGGAAAATACTCGGCACTTAACGTTATCACTGCACAGAAAGTAAAGTAACTGACAAATTTTAATCTTTTACTTTTATCCACTTTACTTTTATCCATACAAAAATGTTTCATTTTTATACATAATCAGTCTTTTTTTTTTTTTTAAAGAAGATTTTAACATTAAAACAATGTAACATATGTTGAGGATTTAAAGGCTACCAGGATTCTAACTTAATCATAATTTGAATAAAAGGTCTCCAGTTTTTCTGAGAGTGTATAGGACTATAGGTTCTTTTGCCAATCTTTGTCAGGACTCTTTGGAATCCCAGTAAGAACTCTTTGACTTGTTCTCAGTCATGTCTTCACCCATAGCATGTGGAGAATTAACCTTTTAAACCAGTCTAATACATGATTAAATCAAGGGCTATTTTTTAAATTCTTTTGATATTTCATTTTTATGCCCCCAGATGGAAAGATCGGGGCGTATTATTTTTGGTCAGTCTGTTTGGCACAAAACTTAAACCTTGACCATAACACGGAAATCCTTCCAGCTACAGCCTTCAAACTTCACAGGTGCATGCACCTTGATGAGCTCAAACCGCCAGGTGACCTTGACCTTCAAATGAGCTTGACTCCAAGGTTTAAGCCCCCCCTCCATAATCCCTAAGGGGCATGGCATTCATTAGAATGTAGTTTGTTTTCCTTTGTTAACTATTCAAATGCAAATCTGACAGCTTCTTAGGGAGTTGAGTTTGGAACAATTTGCTGCAACTGCAAGGCAGTGTTTCTCACAGACCTTGTTAAAATCTGATATGGTTAACACTGCTAACAGCACATGGATGTTCCATACTTAAATGGCTAAAAGCCTGTTTTTATTAAAATTTGAAATTCAAAACCCTACTTTATACAATAATTACCAAAAAGTTATATGCCACCATGAGAAATCAGACTCAAGTTTTTACCAGTAGTCAAAATCATCCTAACGTGTCTGGGTTTATATTTTATGTATATATGGGAAATTAAGAAAAGTTAATATATTCAAAATATGCTGTATTACCGTAGTAAGTGAAGTCTTTAGTTAAAGTCAGTATAACATTTAGCATCTTTTATATAGTCCACATACTGGGAGTTGAAGTGTAAGTCTTGAAACTATTTTATACAGATTCCTTTGACACATTGGCAAACAGAGCAACCTTACTGGAGCTGTCTGACCAGTAGTGTTTCCTCTGTTTGCTCATATACACAGTATTTAAACTTAGATTTTTTTTTACAGTCTGCACAGTAAAGAAAAAACCCTTTTGCTTCATATACCATTTAAAGTTCATTTAATTAATATCAATCAAGTCATAAATTTGGACATGAAATTCATGAGTTGAAAGGCTAAAATTTCAGCATAGCCAGTCTGAATGTCAGGTAATTTTCCTGGCAGAATGTATCCATTAGTACATCTGGTTTAGACATGTCTGAAAATATATGGCTGGATTAAATGCAAGTCTTTTACTGACTTTCAGTGACAAGTTTTAAGTTGGTGAACCAAATGGCAAACTCATGGATAAAAGTTTTTCAGGAATTTTCCTGAACATCAGGATTTTCAGATTGCCTTATGACTTCTTATTCTATATAAAACTATGATTATTAAAAAAATGCTAAAATCAAGATTTTATTTTTTTTTTTTTTTTTTTTTTTTAGATTCCAACTGTTACCCTGCAATCTTATAAAAACAGCTGTGATAAAAAAAAGAAGAAAGAAATGTTGACCGAAATTTATGTACAACATGACTTTACCATACTATGATACTTGATAGGGTAACATTCTTGGCAGTAATGTGTAGTACAATAGCACAACTGGTGACATGTCTATAAAATCAATATATTGTGTCATGATTACCAAATGTAACATGGCAGTGGTTTGTTTTAAAACTAAATAAAAGAATGACATAAAATATAAATGAATTCATGGTGATTGAGTTTAGTACTGTGAATGTTTAACCCTTTAATACCATACTATGTTTCTTGGACTTGTCCTTTCTTCATTTCGGACTGAACCATTAGTTGTGTGACGATACGTTGTCACAGGTATAAATATAATCGCTGACAACTGCATCAGGGAGTCAACTCTTTGGCTCAGTGGTTAGAGCATTGGACTTGCACGCTGGCGGATTAGGTTCCATCCTGGCCCAGGTTGAGTTTGTTACATTGGTGTCAGAAGTGGGATAATGTCAACTGCCAGGCAGGAGTTGCCTTACCATATGTTTCCCAGGCCAAGTCTCGGATCGAGACTTCTCAGAGGGGAAAGTAATGTGACGATGTGTCGTCACAGGTATAAATACAATCTCTGACAACTGTGTCAGGGAGTCAACTCCTTGGCTCAGTGTTTAGAGCGTTGGACTTGCATGCAGACGGACCAGGTTCGATCCTGGGCCAGGTTGAGTTTGTTACAGTTGTTAATGGTGATGCTTGCTGAGAATTTATTGACTAAATAGCAACAGTACAGACCATGATCAGACTGCACGGATCGCTTAGCACTGGTGGCAAAGGCAGTCACAAGTGCCCACAGCATTGTAAGGGTTAATCTTTAAATTTAACAATTAATGAACTGAAAATGTTGATCAATAAAAATTGAGTGTCTGGAATATTATAAAATTTGTTCAGATGGAGAGCAGTTTTCTGTCTGATTTTGCTTGTAAATGATCGAACAGAGTGTAGGTTGGGTGTGGAAGGTGAAGCATATCAGAGTGGGGAGGGGTTATAAACCCTTTCCCTCTTGAATATTGATTTGATGAATATTAATTGACTGACATTCTTTGACATGTAGACCGAGTAGAATTGGGGTTAAAATAATGTTTGTGGAAACAGAGAAGACCCTGATCAGACAGATCTATACCAGCAGATGTAATCCAAAACCCTCGTATAGACTCATTCTGACACATTGGCAAACAGTGCAGACCATGATCAGATAGCTTCTGCAAGCAGCTGTCTGAACAGGATCTACTTTGTTCATACAATGTTGTAGCTCAGATTCTACTCAGTCTGCTTGGCAGAAAAAATCCATTGTTTCATATACTATATTTTTAAGTTCCTGTAAAGTCATAAATTTGTACATGAATATTAATGAGATAAAGGGTTGAAATATTTCCTGATTTAAGATATTCTAAAATAGGCAAAATTTTCAGACTTGTACTCATATTTTTTTTCATTTTTACATGACCATTTTACGACTTGATAGCCCTCAATGTTGAATATCAAACCAGATTAGCATGCTTGGATTTCATTTTAAGTTTGAATAAGACTTTAATTTACCTCTATTAACTTAATGCCAAAACAGGTTTATCCCTGCCCCAAATGTTTGTTGGAGGTTGTTGAACAAAAGTAACTTATGAAAGCAAGATTCACGTGCGTTTGTTTGTCGGAGAATTGTATGTCTTTTCGCTGGTTAAAATGATCTGCATATTCATTTTGGGGCGTTTTGGTGTCATGTTAATTGGCATCATGTGTAGTGATTGTAGAGTTGAAACAGCATGAGACTACAACTGTACCGCAATATGTCGTCTTGTGGTTCAGTACCTATTACATAACCTCATAGTTACAGTATGTACCAAGTACAAATTGGCATAAGTCGAGGGAGTGGCCAATGCCTTATTGGACTATGACCAATAAATTCTTGCTCATATGTTATTGTAATTATGATTTAACACCGTCGCACCGCCAAGAAAAAATCCATTGTTTCATTTACAAGTTTAAAGTTCAGTTAACTAATATTCATCACACCATGAAATTGTACATGAATATTCATGAGGTAAAGGGTTAAAGACCATGCACTAAGTATCATACTGTGAGAGCACTTTACTGTTTCAGCCCAATGAAGTTAGCCAAAGAAGTAATTAGTTTTTAGCTCGACTATTTGAAGAATATGAGAGCTATTGTAGTCACTCTTGCATCGGCATCGGTGTTGGCATTGCAGCTTTTGGTTAAAGTTTTGCATGCAAGTTACTATCAACCTTATATCTCAATAACCATTTATGGTATTGACTTGAAAGTTTATAAATATGTTAACGGGAAACAGACAACCAAGGTGGGTAACTCTTGACTGAATTTAATATGAATTATGGCCCCTTTTTAACTTAGAAATTTTGGTTAAAGTTTTGCAAGCAATAGAAAATTTGGTTAAAGTTTTGCGTGCAAGCTACTATCTAGTTTGTATCTCAATAACCATTCATGGTATTGACTTGAAAGTTTATGAATATGTTTAGGGGCATCAGACAACCAAGGTAAATAACTCTTGACGGAATATATTACAGATTATGGTCCTTTTTAACTTGGGAATTTTGGTTAAAGTTTTGCATGCAAGATACTCTCATGCTAATATCTCAGTATCCAGGCATGCCATTGATTTGAAACATCTTAATATGTTTAGGGGTATCATACTTTCATGGTAGATAACTCTTGATGGAATATGTTACAAATTATGGCCCCCTTTTAACTTAGAATTTTGGTTAATTTTTTGCATTCAAGCTACTATCCAGTTTATATCTTAGAAATTGCTTGTGGAATTGACTAGAAAATTAAGCAGTGTCTTCAGAGGCATCAGAAAACCAAGGAGGATAACTTTTGGACTGATTTTTATGCAAATTATGGCCCTTTTCTAACTTTGATTTTTAGTTAATGTTTTGCATGCACAGTGTTATTGTGCTTATGTCTCAGTAACTAGGCATGGGATTGATTTTAGACTTCATAAAAATATTAAGGGGTACCAGACTATTAAGGTATATCATTTTTGACTATTATTATGTACAGGGTATGTGAAGGACAAGAATTGAAATAGATTTCATTTGATTTACCAACAAGCATTTTGAATAGTCAAGCGTGCTGTCCTCTTGTTAGAATCCCAGATCGAAGGCTTGGTAACTGCTTCTTTATCAGTACGTTTTTGTAGTCTTGGTAACCATGGTGATGTTTTGCACCAAGCCCTTGACATTTTACCTCACGTTGTTCGGTATTAGACTAGAGGTAATCTATTGTCGTTAAATGTAATATGTCATGTGCTAATAAAAAGACCACATGAAGTATCAGAGACCTATTACATTAGTCTTTGATTCAAGGATTAGACTTCTTTGTTTTTTTGGTGTGAAACACAAAGGAGATACCCCAGTATTTGTTAATTAATGATTGACGTAGGTAATTTTGCCTCTTTTCCTGTTGTTCAAACAGAATTGATGAACATCAAAAGACTCTTTAGTTGCAGAGGTCAGAGAAAATAAGAAGATATAACACAAATTGACAATGAGTAGAGAGACTAAGACAGAAAAAAAGGAAAAATGATAACATGACAATTTTTGAGTTTAAAAAGACAATTTATTTATTATAGTTAAATACCAGCCTATGAGTAATTCTAAGACTTACCAGGGTTTTTTTATGTGCCTTTCTCTTTATACCTTTAATTAACATGAGAAGGATACATATTATAAAACCTTTTCTGGCATAGAGCTGCTGAGATTCTTTTAGGCTATTTGACTGGTCTAATAATGGTGTGTGAAAATGGTTACTAAGTGAACACTTAATTATTTTGTTATGATTTGTTTTTCAGGTAGCAATAAAAATCATCGATAAAACACAGCTTGATGAAGAAAACTTGCAAAAGATTTTCCGAGAAATTCAAATAATGAAGTTGTTGCGGCATCCACATATAATACGCTTATATCAGGTAATATTTTTTTTATTCAGTTAGGGTTGTCATAATAGCAATTTCTTGGTAAGAAAGAATTTATGGCAGAGAATAAAGTGGCTGGTTTGTCCATCTGTCTGTTCCAAGGCTATCTTACTGCTTCCTGTATAGGGCTGAGTATCGCCCTCCAAAATCATATTCCTATGCAACAGCCTCTCTGTTACGATATCTGTCATTATGAATTGGAATTTACAAGATCTTATCTTTCTTTTACTTCAAACATTGCCCAAAATCTCAATTTTTTGTGTATTGTTTGAAATAAATTACATTGGAATTTGGATACCATTTTGAAACATACTGACAAGGGAGGATACTGTAGTTGCAGTAAAAAAGTACAGAAATCTTTTTTAGCAATGTTGCTCACAGAACGTCCAGGTAGTTTGAATCCATGAAAAAACACTGTGACTGTTTGATGGGACTTTTGGTATTGATTCCCTCCCCACCCTTCAAGGATATAGCAGATTCCTACTAATAAGTATCATACCGTAACATTTTAAGAGGTTGTGGGTTCGATCCCTGGCCACGACATACCAAAGTCGTAAAATATGGTACTGGTATAGCTCCCTTGCTTGGAGCTCAGCATATAAGGGTAGTTCCAGTACTGGTTGGCCCGGTTTTAGGATAATGTGACTGGGTCTGGTATCATGCCACATGTCTACAGTATGATGCTGCAGTGTGGCAGCACAATATCTGTCATAAGTAGACATCGTCTCCGATTGACTGAAATACTGTTGGTGGGAAGTTAAATAAAAAAAACAAATATTAACATTTTCAATGGCAGTTATGTGATGTACTGGTAAATTGCTTTGACTCTAATCCTTTGGTTGAGATTCGGTGAAACTTCATGAGAAGCCAAAAAAAAATTTCACATTATCAACTTGTTCAAGATCAAAGATATTTTTACAGAGGTTATTCTGAAGGAGGGGATTACACCTATTATTTGTCCCTTCATTAGGTGTAAAAAGGGATTGGAGAGGAGCACACTCAGTTGTATCTTACAATAATGCACATAGGTACCAGTATTTATGATGTAAATCCATACAAATTTTTGCTGTTTAATATTTCAAAGCTTATATTTCTTGGATTTTTTTTTTACAGTTTATGTAATATATGACAAACTCACATAAACTCTTTATTTGCATGATTGAATAACTTACTTTAGAGATAACTATAAGCAGGTACTCATCCCTTACCCAGAAATCTTAAAAAAAACAAAACTGTAGCAAATCATCATTTCTCATGTTGCAGAAATCTAAAATGGTACTTGAAAATATTTTTGGATCTTTTAAGTTCTTTAAAACTTTGTAACATTGTTGAAAAAAAAGTGCACATCTGTGAAAGAGAGTATTCAGGCATGAGTGCTATATATATATCTGTCCCCAAACAAGCTAGAAATCAAAGCTGCATTAACTGAAAATAAATCTTGGACCGTAGTGTGTGTGTTGGAATTCTATGAATATTAAAATCTTCTCTTCTTATGCCTCTGGTATTTGGAATACCAAAGCCACAGACATTGTGTTAGGCTTTCTTGTTAGTCTTAAAAGTCTGGAATAGATTTTTGTAAAACGCAGCAATGCCAATAGTCAATACTTAACCAGAATTGATGCTGAAATCAATGAGTCGAGAAAGTCTATTTGGCTTGAGTGTTGTTGTTTTTCCCTCTATAATTTCATGTCAATATTATGGTATAACATTTTACCTGAAGGTCCTCTGTTAATTGAAGGCCCCACCCAGTTCTTGCCATGAAAAGTTGATGACAGTATAACCAAAGCTCAGCTGAGTTTATTCAAAACTTCATTATAGATGGACAGGTTTCATAAGGGAATTTAAGTGATCGTGCATATTAAAGCAGCTCACAGTAGAATTAAAAAAAAAATGAAAATATTTTCTACTCTCCCTTGTTAATGTTGGTGAAGTCTTTGTTTCCTGACAAATAAACTTGACCATTGTTGGTCACATTACATGGGAAAAACACATTTTCTTAAACACAACTTTGGTGAAATTGGTTAAGTATAGAATAAGGTATCCCTGAAGCAGATGCTTGCGGTACCACATAAAACATTCCGCAACATGCAGTTCAGGGTAGCTATTTTGTAAGTCCAGCCTTTGAAGTTAGTGCATGTGCAAAGAGTGAATATGTCAGCTAAGTGACAGCAAATGAAAATAGAAAATCTAAATATAGGTTTTATAATTTTCTGGGTATAGTTTCATTACCATCTGTGACAGTGTTGTCTGTGATGGGAAAACCACTTAGATTATTTTACAATCACAGATGGTTGCATTGGGTTAAACGGTGATCATTTGTGTATATGGGTATTCATTGATAGACATAATACATACATATAGTTAAAAATATAATTCTTAGCCAATGACTGTGAACAATCTGCTATAAGGATTTTTTTTTTTAACCAAAATCAAAATTTATTTTATATTTTTTTTAAATAAAAGAGCATTACTTTTTGTGTCACTTTTCCGTCGTCCGTCCGTCTGGCTGTCTGTTACACTTTTTTTTCTTCACACTTCTTTCTTCTGCAACTCATGCTCTAATCATGCTATTGAGATGAAATTTCACTTATAGACAGCTTGACATGGGGAATTTAACTTCATATATGAATAGAATGTGAATAGGAGAAGTGTATTGGCTAAGAGACTAAGAACCATCACTCTATCTGACCCAATTTTGGAATTATCTCCCTTTTTAGCTCACCAGAGCACAAAGTGCTCAGGGTGAGCTATTGGGATCACCCTTCGTCCGTCGTCGTCCGTCGTCTGTCGTCCGTCGTCAACAATCTCCTCTGAAACCGCTGGACAGAATTTGATAAAACTTGGCATGTATGATCCTTGGGTCGGCCTCTACAAAAATTGCTCAAATAAAGTTGATCCATGAAGAACTCTGGTTGCCATGGCAACAAATAGAAAAAATAATTGAAAACTTTGAAAATCATCTCCTCTGAAACCGCTGGACAGAATTTGATAAAACTTGGCATGTATGATCCTTGGGTGGGTCTCTACAAAAATTGCTCAAATAAAGTTGATCCATGAAGAACTCTGGTTGCCATGGCAACAAATAGAAAAAATAATTGAAAACTTTGAAAATCATCTCCTCTGAAACCGCTGGACAGAATTTGATAAAACTTGGCATGTATGATCCTTGGGTGGCTCTACAAAAATTGCTCAAATAAAGTGATCCATGAAGAACTCTGGTTGCCATGGCAACAAATAGAAAAACTAATTGAAAACTTTGAAAATCATCTCCTCTGAAAGCGCTGGACAGAATTTGATAAAACTTGGCATGTATGATCCTTAGGTGGGCCTCTACAAAAATTGCTCAAATAAAGTTGATCCATGAAGAACTCTGGTTGCCATGGCAACAAATAGAAAAACTAATTGAAAACTTTGAAAATCATCTCCTCTGAAACCGCTGGACAGAATTTGATAAAACTTGGCATGTGTGATCCTTGGGTGGGCCTCTACAAAAATTGCTCAAATAAAGTTGATCCATGAAGAACTCTGGTTGCTATGGCAACAAATAGAAAAACTAATTGAAAACTTTGAAAATCATCTCCTCTGAAACCGCTGGACAGAATTTGATAAAACTTGGCATGTATGATCCTTGGGTGGGCCTCTACAAAAATTGCTCAAATAAAGTCGATCCATGAAGAACTCTGGTTGCCATGGCAACAAATAGAAAAAATAATTGAAAACTTTGAAAATCATCTCCTCTGAAACCGCTGGACAGAATTTGATAAAACTTGGCATGTATGATCCTTGGGTGGGCGTCTACAAAAATTGCTCAAATAAAGTCGATCCATGAAGAACTCTGGTTGCCATGGCAACAAATAGAAAAAATAATTGAAAACTTTGAAAATCATCTCCTCTGAAACCGCTGGACAGAATTTGATAAAACTTGGCATGTATGATCCTTGGGTGGGCCTCTACAAAAATTGCTCAAATAAAGTTGATCCATGAAGAACTCTGGTTGCCATGGCAACAAATAGAAAAAATAATTGAAAACTCTGGTTTGTCATTTGATTTCCTTATAGAAAAAATCATCTTGAATGTGCTGATTTACACTGGTGAGCGTTTATGGCCCTTGTGCCTCTTGTTTAATTTTTTTCTTCAAATTTTGTCTGGATCATAACTCATAAACTATACATGGTATTCACTTGAAACTCAAAATATAAATAGATGGTGAGATTTGGAAGTGCAGTAATCAAGACCTGTAACTCTACATGGACCAGTTTTTGAATCCTCTCCCTTTATTTAATTTTACAATGAATTTCTGTCCAAAGAATAACTTATTTACTGTATACTTCAAAACTATACAAGGTATTGACTTGAAACTTCATATATAAGTAGAGGACAACTAGGAATAGTGCAGTGACTAAGGACTTGAAACTTGAAACATAATAAGATAGCAAGTAGCAGCAGTGCAGTAACCAAGAACCCTAACAGTGCCTTGTCTGATTTTCTGTTTATCTCCCTTTATTAGCTCGACTATTCGAAGAATATGAGAGCTATTGTAGTAGCCTTGCATTGGCATCAGCGTTGCAGCCCTTGGTTAAAATTTTGCATGCAAGCTACTATCAACCTTATATCTCAATAACCATTTATGGTATTGACTTGGAAGTTTATGAATTTGTTCAGGGGCATCAGACAATCAAGTTGGATAACTCTTGACTGAATTTGATATGAATTATGGCCCCTTTTTAACTTAGAAATTTTGGTTAAAGTTTTGCTTGCAATAGAAAATTGGTTAGTTTTGCATGCAGCTACTATCAGCCTAGGCTAATATCTTAATTACCATTTATGGTATTGACTTGAAAGTTTATGAATATTTTTAGGGGCATCAGACAACCAAGGTAGATAACTCTTGATGGAATATATTGCAAATTATAGTCCCTTTTTTAACTTAGAAATTTTGGTTAAGTTTTACATGCAAGGTACTTTCATGCTTACACTCACAGGGTTCAACATTAACCTACGACTGAACAATATTGTCTAGTAGACCGTCGGTCCGGTCTAGTAAAGCCCACAAGTAACTGGTCTGATTGGTCTAGTTAAAAATCCACCAATTACTCATTATTTGCCCCTTCCATTTGTGCATTTACTTAACAACATGTATTTCTGATGAAAAAAATCAATTTTGACATGTAATTTCATTTGCTTTAATTATCCGAGTTTGGAAAACCCAAGTTTATTTTTAGCATTTTGTTAATAAATTAAGTATGGCTATTTGATTGGCTGTTGATGCATTGCAAACGGGCACTTGCTCTGTCGGCATGCTCTAAATGATTGAAAAATGTGTTTGATCGTTGAAATAAAAGCAATGTTTGAATTTGTTGCCTGTGATTACTATCTTTCCTTTGTCTTATGAGTTTGAGTGTTTTTATGGTAGATAAAATAAAAAATTTATATCTAAAAGGAGACAAATTCTGGTTTCCCAAATGTTACACCACACCATTTTCCGTATGTGTTTATTTGTATATGTTACAATCGAGCAGACGTATGTTTTTCGTTTATTTTAAGTATGGACCTATTTAAATTTGGGTTTCGACAAATAAAAGTAGAAAAATTTCAAATATACGTAAGGGAAATGAGGAATCAAAATGAGTTCGAAAAACAAAAGCTCAAGCCCCAATTTTGTGCAAAATGGAAGATGATTTCCTGTGGCTGGGTCACGACGATTAAAACAGTGTGATGTGCTATACTGTATGCCTTGCAGGAAATTTGAGACTGTGGGTAGATTTATTTAGGGTACCATACTGACAACTTTAAAATTGATGACATAAAAAGTCACAATGAATCAACATTGCAGATAAGAAATAAACAATCACAATGTTAGCTCTTATAATAAATAAGTTGACCAGTCAGTGCAGAGACTGTTTTAATATGGACTGTTTAGGTTAACAATGGACATTGTGCATTCAACAATGTTGAAAATTAAGCAACATAAGATTTTTAGAACAAATGACATTGTTCATGTACCCATAGAGCTGATATGTTGTCTAAAATGCTCATGGTGTTCTTTAATAAAAGTTGAAACAGTTTAATGAAAGAAAAAAGTTAATACATATTTTATCTTTATTTTATATTCAAAATATTATATGACTGTGTATCCCTCAATATATACATGGTATACAACAGGAGCATAACTATTAAGTGATGTTAAATATATTGTACTACAGGGTTTATCTCAAAAAAGTTTGGTCCAGTTCAAATTAGGTCAGGTCTAGTCAATTCTCTGTGCTACTGGGCTGCTGGTCCAGTGATTGAAAAAGTTAATGTTGAACCCTGCACTCAGTATCCGGGTATGCAATTGACTTCAGTAACCAGGCATGGGTTTGATTTGAAATTCTTTTATATGTTCAGTGGTATCATACTATAGTGGCAGATAGTTTTTGACTGAATAAAATGTAGATTAGGGCCACTTTTTGACTTAAGAGTTTTTGGTTAAAGTTTTGCATGCAAGCTACTATCCAGCTTATATCTCAGAAAATGTTAATAGTATTGGCTAGAAATTTTGGATGTGTGTTCAGGAGCATCAGAAAACCAAGGAAGATAACTCTTGGACTGAATTTTATACAAATTATGGCCCTTTTCTAACTTGGATACTTGGTTAAAGTTTTGCATGCACAGTGTTTTGCTTATTTCTCAGTAACTAGGCATGGGATTGATTTTAGACTTCATAAACCTAATTAGGGGTATTACACTATCAAGGTATATCCTTTTTGACTATTATTATATACAGGGTATATGAAGGGCAAGAATAGATATAGATTTTATTTTATTTACCAGCAAGCATTTTGAATAGGGTGCTGTCCTCTGACAGCTCTTGTTTTATATATCAATTTTTGTCAAGAAAATAACTCCTGAACTATACAAGGTATTGATTTGAAACTTAAAATATAAATACATGTGAGTAGCAGAAGTGTAATGATTATAAAACAGAACTCTGTCAGGTTCTCCATTTTTTATTTGGAGTTAAGTCTATATATTTGACATACTTACTCCACTCATGAATGGCTTTCATTTGACATCAATTATTTGACATCTGACCTGCTTAGACTGGACAGTGTTTTTCTAACACATCCTTCAGGTGACACATGTGTTCCAAGGAACACTCTTGTTTGTCAAAACTTTTACTTGGAACCATCAAGTTGAGTAACTTAAAACGATCATGCAGCATGAATATCTGTCAGTGTTTGGGATCTAATCATCAGTGGAACACTTGACGGTTCGCTTCTGATGTTAACTTGCAGAAATAGATATTTTTTGTCTCAGTCTTAATTTAAGTAAGTGTATTGATATATGACTTTGAGGATCGATGCAAAATCAGACAGCAAATATCGTTGATGCATGAATATTGAAGGTATCGATGACAGCCCTAAGTTTCACTCCACGTTTGGAGATTGAAAACTTGCTGGGTTAACCCTGTACTTCACATAGACTCCTTTTCATGTATTGGCAAACCGAGCAGACCCAGACCAAACATCTATTTCCGGGAGCTGCCTGATCACGGTCTCTCCTGTTTGTGCATACAATATTATAGTAAAGTTCTGTCTATCATCATCATCATCATCATCATAGTTTAATTATATGTTTGACATTTCAGGTGATGGAAAGTGAGAGGATGCTATATTTAGTAACAGAATATGCCAGCGGTGGAGAGATATTTGGTAAGTTGTTCTGTGGTTTCAGCAGCCCAGCTGGTTATGGTATCAGTTTCAGAAACTGGAGGTAATGGATTAGATATCTGGCATGTCTTGTTAAAGGCATTAAAACTGTATTGGTGCAGTTTTCTTGCTTTGGTACTCAATTCTCAAGGTAATTCCATAACTAAACCTGCGTAGAGTCACTATGCTTAATGTTACTTAGTGTGGTATTATACCACATTTTCTTTTGTATGGTATTACAGGGCATGGTATTAGAGTGGCATTGCTGTGTTTAACTTGACAAAGACCCTCACATGATTGAAATAATGTTGTTTGTATATAAATCAATCAAGCTTGTATGACAGTTACTGAAACAGCCCAATCCATCTGAAGTTTTCCAATTTGTTAATTGGACCTTTTCGTAAGTTTGATAATAGTTAACACAGAAAGAAAGTCAGTCATTCTGTTCTTTTTGCACTGTTAACATTCATAAATATCATGGTGAAGTAATAATCAAAGACCTCCTGACTGGTCTAGACAAAGCAGATAGCTATGGCCTTACCTTGGGGTTGTCATGTATTTGGTCAATGAAATCAGTACTTGTCGGTTCCTTGCTTGGTGCATGTCATCAGAGGGTATCCCCGCTCTGAATGTTTGTCGGAGGTTGTTGAACAAAGAAAACTATTGAAAGCAAGATTCAGGTTCATTTGTCTGTCAGAGGTTTTTACAGCTTTTTACTGGTTAAACCCAAATGCATATTCATTTTGAGCATCATGTTTATTTAACTGATCAAGTACCAGGGTAATGTGACATAATGCAGTTTTTCTTGACATACAAAACCTGTCCATTTCAAACCTCAAATTATTTAAACGACCCCAAAATATTTGAATTATGAAATATTATTGAATAATTTATGAAAGGGTTATTAAACTTGTTGAAAATTCCATTGAAAAACCCTGTCTGTTGTATGATGTAGGCTACTTGAGCTTTGCAGAATGTAGCTGTCTACTTTTGACCTTTTATAGAACATGATGCAAATCAGACCAATTTTCATAGGTAGAAAATGCTAAGATTGCACAAAATTCTTTGTTGAGGTGACAACTAACTTAAATATATGCTACCTTTTTCTAACCGGCGCAGTAGCTCAGTGGTAGAGTTGTCTGTTTTGCGATCAGGAGGTCTGAGAATCAAGTCCTAGCCATGGCATCTTCAAATAACTGCGTCAAACCAAAGAGGTATAAAATTGGTACCAGATGTACCATTGCCTGGCACTTGGCAAAATGGGGTTGCTTTGGGAAATCAGAGTACTCAGAACTTGTTCTACCTAGGAATCTGTCTCCCATCTATCAGTGCTATACACCAGGCACATAAAAGAACCTAGAGGTCTACATTGTATTTGCAAAATGAGCTAGGATATCGCACCTGGACCTCCTAATCACTGTCTCTTCTGATGCTGTTCCTTCAGCAAAAACAGGACCCCATTTGTGGGTTATCCTTGACCGCAAATCTAAAATATGGCTATAATAGTCAGAAAATGATTTCTAGCCATTTCAAAAGAAGAAGAAGTAGATGAATTACGAGTTTCTTGCAGGTTGTTTTACCCATATCATATAAAGGCTCCTTTTTGCACACTGGCAATCAGAGCAGACAAAGATCAGACAGTCTCTGATCAGGGTCTCCTTTGTTTGTTCATGCAGTCTTGTTTTAATCTGATGCTACACAGTCTGCATTGCAAAGAAAGATTTATTGTTTCATACATCATTTGATGTTCACTAAATCATAGATCTATGTGCACATGAATATTCATGAGGTAAAGGTTTAATTTGTATGTAGGTCAGGTCTCACCTGAATAGGTGTGTTAATTAATTATCTAACACAATGAAGAAAAAATGTTCAGGGTAAACCCTGTTTAACAATAACTCATATGCTGTTATTGCACATTTGATATGGCTATTTATAGTGACATTGACCTGAGGTCATTCTTACCGACTAAGACCATTGCACACTGGGGAAGTAGTGATTTGTTAACAGTGGCTGTCAGTTGCAGGGGGGACCATAGTATATATGATGTCAAGATGACATGGTCTTGATGGTTATGCATGGTTTGTCATCTGCTTAAAAAATGGCATTCAACTGTAGGTGGAGCTGTAGCAAACTATGGCCATAACCTTGAAGGTTGTTGGTTTGATTATCTTGACCACGACATACTAAAGTCATTAATGGTCCTAGCACTGGGTGCTTGAAAAATACTGAAGGATGATCTCAGGCTTTAACTCAGATATCTTTTCAAAATTGAGTTTAAGCCTGGTATGTATTTGAGTGGTGTTCTTTAACAAAAAAAAACTCAAAACTCACACTTAAGCTTAAATTTGAGTAATGCAAAGTGTTCTCACACACTGACTCAAGAATAATTGAGTACAAAATTTTACTTAGCTGAGAATATGCTTAAAAGACATTGCAGATACAGCCCTTTGATCAAACTAAGTTAAGCATCTTAATGGAACTTAAGACTGAGTTGAGATTTATTTTCAATACACATATCTTCTTGTACGTGGGGCCAGGTTTATCTCCTTTGCTTGGTGCACAACATGCATGGGTAGTTTGATGACTGATTGTTGTTGTATGGGGTTTAATTCGGGTTTGCTAATAATCTTTGCTTTTTGAGCAGACCCCAGTGTGTGACCCTCACACCTAAAAACTATAATTTGGAAGCCTGAAGTGGGTCAGATTTAAAAAAACAACAATACTTTTATGGTTTGTTTTGTCTAAAACTATTTAATTTTGTTGCTGAAAGAGTTGGGAAATAAACTGTGCTAATTCAGCAGAAATGTTAATTTTCCATTGAGGACTGGTTGGTCTTATGTCAGGGTTATGTAACTGTGTATGATATCATGCCCCATGTATACAGTGTGGTATCAATGTAAACAGCGTCATATATCTATCTAGTAATACTAGATACAACTTGTACCACATCCATTGAAGCCATTGCTTCAGGTATGCTATCCATGACCCTGTATTGACTTACATAACTTGTGGGTTTGAATTGGATCAGGAATGTGCCCATTGTCTTGTATCAAGATTCATCTATTGGTTTTATGTAAGAGGACTTGCTTGAACCTGAAAATCATAATTTTCCCCATTATTTAATGAAGATGATAGAGTACAACATATCACAAAAAAAACCTCGGAAAAGCAGTGAATTAGCAAGATCATTGACAAACTCAGGGAGGGGGATAATGGCTTCTCAAAGACAATAAAAAGCTTTATCATACAGAGGTCTGCTGTCATACTTTGTTGTCTAATTAGAGGGAAATTAGCGAGTTGGGGAAACCTGTGAAAGGTACCTCTGTCAGCAAGCATTGTTCCTCGTGAGACGGTAATTAATATTGATTTCCTAGCATGTGGTTGATGTCATGGGTACAAAAAGTTGACATAAAGGTCTCCATTTGAATTCAAACCCTCTCTGATGGTACTTTCACTGATATTGCCTCTAGCTTGTTGTATGTAATCTATGCACATTTTTTAATGAGGGTATCTATATAAGCCATGTAGGAAGTTTGATATTGGTTGTAGAGTCCAGTGTGTAATCTTCAATCCTGGTTGCTCTCAATCTAAGTCCTATGCAGGTCTGGGTCATGCCTATCATTTACCATGACTCATAATTTAACCCTTTACCTCATTAATATTCATGTCTAAATTTATGACTGGTTAATATTCATATACTGAACTTAACCCCTTCCCTCATAGAGGACACCATGAAAAGACCTATGCGAACAGCATAAAACCAGATCAGCCTGCGAGTAACTCGCAGGCTGATCAGGTTTTATGCGTTCGCTGCTCTCATGTGTCTGGAAATGAGGATTTTGTAATTAAATTTGGTAAGGTTTAACTGTGGTTTTCTGCAGATCGGGCTTTATGTGATACCTATTGAGGGCGTCAAAATGGGTATATATGAGGGAAAGGGTTAAATTGCTTCTGAAAACAACGGGCAGACTGGTATAGACTCTGATCAGACAGCTCCTGTAGGAGGGCTTGATCTGTGTCTGCTAAAGACATAAAGGGTTAATATGAAACTTGGTATGGATGTTCCCTGGCTAGTTCTTCATTAAAATTGTCAGAATGGATCCATGCAACTCTTGTAGCCATGGCAACCACTATAATTTCATTAAAAAAGAAATCTGGTCTCTTGAACCAGTGTCTAGATTTAGTTGACACTAATGATCAAACTATAACCCTCTTGCAAAATTGGTAAAGAAAGATGGTCTCTTAAAAAGGCACTTTTGTTTTTGATATACATATATCATCTGTCATTTACAGAAATTTTTAAGTTCTTATCTGAAACCTACAGCCTTTGACACTAACATTTTAGCCAGGTATCTGAATGAAATACCTGCTTTGAAATTCAGGAGTCCCTTATGAAAATTAGGAGTCCTTGTCACACTACTCTGATACAAGTTTGCTTTTTTCGCACAGCAATTGCTAGAAAAGAAGCAGTTTATCAAAGAGGGTTACGATTATCACACAACAGACTTTTGGCAGTTAGGGAGTTTTTAGCTTGGCTATACGAAGAATATGAGAGTTATTGTTGTCACCCTTGCGTCGACATTGGTGTTGGCGTTGCAGCTTTTGGTTGAAGCTTTGCATGGAAGTTATATCAACCCAATTTCTCAGTAATTTATGGTATTGACTTGAAAGTTAATGAATATGTTCAGGGGCATCAGACAATCAAGGTAGATAACTCTTGACTGAATTTAAAATAAATTATGGCCCCTTTTCAAATTAGAAATTTTGGTTAAATTTTTTCATGCAGTAGAAATTTGGTTAAAGTTTTACATGCATGCTACTATCCAGCTTGTATCTAAATAACCATTCATGGTATTAAATTAGAAACTTTGGTTAAAGTTTTGCATGCATGCTTTTATCTCAGTATCCAGGCATGCAATTGATTTGAAACATCTTTAATACATTTAGGGGTATCATACTTCTAACAAGGTAGATAACTCTTGATGGAATATATAACAATTTATGGCCCCTTTTTAACTTAAAAAATTTGGTTAAAGTTTTGCATGCAAGGTACTTTCATGCTTATATATATCTCAGAGTCCAGGCATTGGATTGATTTGAAACATCTTAAACATGCCTTTGGGTATCATACTATCAAGGAAGATAGCACTTGATGGAATATATTACAAATTATGGCCCCTTTTAAACATGGAAATTTTGGTTAAAGTTTTGCATCAGGGGCATCAGAAAACAAGGAGGATAACTCTTGGACTGAATTTTTTACAAATAATGGCCCTTTTCTAACTTGGATACTTGGTTAAAGTTTTGCATGCACAGTGTTATTATGCTTATGTCCCAGTAACTGGGCATGGGATTGATTTTTAACTTCATAAATTTATATAGGGATATTAGACTATCAAGGTATATCGTTTTTGACTATTATTATATACAGGGTTTATGAAGGGCAAGAATTGAAATAGATTTCATTTGATTTACCAACAAGCATTTTGAATAGTCTAGCATGCTGTCCTCTGACAGCTCTTGTAATATGTTGCAATTAACTGGGTGTACATATAAAAAATTGATTGAAATCTTCATTTTTTTATTTTTTTATTTTAAATTCTAAATTTAAGATTTCACATAATGTCTAGCCGCCAATTAATTGGCTAATTGGCTAATTGGCTGTGAATCTTTAAATATTTAAAAAAAAAAGGGGGGGGTACTAATAAGAATGTTTTATGAAGAAGATTACATTTGTTTACAACAAATGTGGCTGTTCTATTTACTTTTTATCAAAAGGTAACCCTGGCATATCAATTCTGGAGTCCCTTACCCGTTTTTAGTGTCCTTGGGATCCTGGGACACTATTAGTGTTGCCTGCTGACCTATGGTCAGAATTTATATTTTTCCCCAAATGATTACCTCAGTGACCTCATGTTTCTAAAGCAAAACAGATCTCTTTAAAAATGAGGCTTAAGAGATGGGACCGAACTCCGGCATTGCTTGTCAAGTGTCTGATGGATAGAGTCTCATCTTATAAAATGAGCCATAAATCTTAAATGTCATAAAATGTTTCTTCTCTGAAAATGTTGACTAGAATTCACTGTCATTTGCCCATATTGTCATCTCATAGCTTATAACAGAAATTGCTGAAACAGGGATTTTTTTTTTGAGGGATCTGGAAAATGGGGATGGTCATATGTCAGCCAGTCAAATCAGAAGTAACCTACCGTATACAGATTTATTTAGGTTAGTGGTACTCAGGTGAAGAACCTAGGACCACTATTGCTCCTTATTTTAGACCCTGTACACTACAAGAGAGCTATCCACGGAAGACCCCTTAAACAGGTATGAAGCAAGAGTTTGACAAAATTGAACGAAAAAGGTTATCTCTTCTTTTTACAAAATTTATTGTTAAAGGTTAAGTGCACTCCAACATGTCTTGATTACCTTCGTTCATAGATGGATGCTTATATGTTATGTTCAGTAAATTTCAAGGTATGATAGGTGGATTGAGGAAGGGGGTTGAACATTTATTTGTCAGAATCTTTTGGTGTATATTTGGTGACTGATGATGATGGAATAGTGAATATCAGAAATTGACAAAACAGGTGACAGATGTTTAAATAAGAATCATTCATTAAAGTGGTGGGCGTGACATGTTTATAACTTCTCCCCATGCCTCTCCTGAATTATTGCCATGTTCTGTATGCAGTATATAGGATTAAAAGCATGTAAATCACTGAGGTTTTAGAAATACATGTAGATAAATCAGTAAACTGCAGACTTTACAAATTTCTTACTCCATATTACTCTTACTCTAGCTGTCTCTTTCTCTCCCTTTATTTATTTATTTATTTTCTGTATATGCACCCCCCCCTCTCTCTCTCTCTCTGTCTCTTTGAATTATCCTATTATCAATTAACTCTTTTGAAGTTTTATGAATGTGGAAAGTACATAAAACATTCATACCATTTTACCATATAAAGAAAACAAAAGTATGTTTTGATAATAGTAAAAAAAACCCATGTATGTCCTTTGTATCACATTACTTAGACATTGATTATTGAAAACCAAGGTAATGTTAATGAATGCATTGCCTTTTGACAAGTATTAAATACAAATCATTACTTCTTGTGCACTGCTAAGCTTTATTCATTAGGAATCTATGCAACCTCTTCATTACTTAAGATGCATGAGAGATTGTCTCCAGTGGCCGAATGGTTATAGAGTCAGCTCTGGGAGCAGGAGGTCATGAGTTCGATCCCAGGGCTGCGACATACCAAAGTGGTAAAACATGGTACTGGCTTCCTTGCTTGGGACTAGCATGTAAGGGTAGTTCCAGGACTGGTTGGCCCGGTGTCAGGATAATGTGACTGGGTATCATGCCACATGTCTACGGCGTGATACTGCAGTGTGGCAGCATTATATCAGTCTTAAGTAAACATAGTCTCTAAATGACTGAAATACTGTCCGTGGGATGTGAAACCCAACACACAATCAGTAAATTACTTTAGAATAAGTAGGACTAGGTTTGAGAAATGATCTAGGATATAGTTGCTCTGTTAGTTATAAATGGGCTTGTCAGTTAACTTGAGAACTTAATATCATAATTTAAGACATTGTTTAATGCTATGTAGATTATTCATACATGCATAACTGATTAGCTGCAACTCAATGTAGCAATCATTTTCAGATGTATTACTTTGTACTTGTGTAACCAGTATGAATTCTGATCAGCTTGTCAGGTTTTATACTTTCTGCAACATCCTGATATAAAAAGTAAAGTTGTTTTCAGTTTGATTTGGGTTTCCAGAAGTAAAACAGGATTTAAAAGATGAAAGGAAACGGATAAATTGTTACAAACTAAAACAGCTTATACCAATGAATATTCATTTACAAATTTATAAAACAGTGAATGTTAATTTGCCAAACTTCAATATGAAGTATTTGAGCTACAGTATTGTATAAGCAAACAGAGGAGACCCAGATCAGACTTTTCCTTGATGGAGTTTTCTTGATCAGGGTCTGCCTATAGGAGGTATAAAAAAAGGGTGAGCATGACTATTCAGTGTATACATTTATGCATTTATAAGTGTTGCAAAAACTCTGAATGCAGAATGACTGAGCTGATTTCTTTCAAATATTTTTTTGTTGTTGTTTGTCTTTTAAAGTTAACTCTTTTTACAGAACTAGACCATATCATTTTGTCACTGTAAAGTCTTCACATGTATTGTGGTGTTTGCCTGTATACATAGTTTCAGTATATGAATGGAGGAATGTTGACACTTGTTTATAGTCCATATTTACCTGCACCTACAATAGCCCTGGAGTCTTCATCCAGTATTTTCTTTTCCCGGCATTTTGTGTATCTTTCATTATGACATTAGGTCCCCTCCGTACTGATTTCTCCACCCTTTGCATTCATTGCACATTTTTGACAATGTATGTGTCTTTCGTAGCCTGAATTAAAGAAAAGGTGCTGAACAGATCAATATGTGAAATATAAGGTTGACTTGGGCACATTGCTCTCTGTAAATTGATTCAACAGCCTTTCAACTGTTGAATACTCTGAGGACACTAAGACTTATTCAATCCAAAGAATAATGGACTAGAGTATAAACATCTAAATTTACAAACTCAAAATCAATATATGTATATCAAAATCATTTTCATATAGAATAATGCTGGTAGAATTAAGTCGGGTTTAATGTGTAAGCCAATATAATAGCATCGTAATGAAACGTATGCTACAGATTTTCTATGCTTATTATTTTGATGAAATTTGACTTTTTTATTTGCTAGTTTGGGTGTATGTTTAATTAATGGTTCAGAATACACTCTAATGTATTCCCTTGTGATGATAATGAGGTTTAGGAGGCCTTTGTATGACGGGCATAATGTGATTTGTGGCAGCTTATTGAAAAAAAAGAGGTTAATAACTAGGACATGTAGGGTAAATGGCGTGACAAAGACTTATTTTGTATACCATATCATCAGTGTTAGAGATTACAAAATTCATTATATTTATGGCCCTTTTGTGTCACCTGCTTAAAGCAGAGGTGACACATAGGGATCACTCTTTCGTTGTCTTTTTCTTTCAAAATAATTTCCTTTTCATCAGTTTACTTAATTCTCAGGTTTTAACCCTTTATTTCACACTGACTCATTTTGACGCATTGGCTAACTGAGCAGACCCAGATCAGACTGCTCCTTCAAGACGCTGCTGTCTGATAAGGGTCTGCTCTGTTTGGTCGTACAATATTGAAACTCAGAATCTACACAGTCAGTGTGGAACAGAAAATCCATTGCTTTATTAGCCACTTGATGTTCAGTCAATTAGTATTCAAGTCATAAATTTGTACATTAATATATTCATGAGGATAAGTCATAATTTTAGGATTTATCAGGTTCTGACTGTTCATACTGTTGATAACTCATTCGTAGTTTTCTGGTGAAAAAGTCAAATTATGAACACCTATTCTGACAGAATTGATTTCTGTCCAGTTTTCAGTGGTTGAACTTGGTGTATAATCACACAATGACATATATAAACTTTGTTTTTTTGGATATACAATATTACATCATTTTATTCAGGAATTTCTTTTTACATTTTTTGTTGGGACTTGTGGGCTAAAATAACATGAATCCCAATACAGAAAGTATGCATCATACTTTAATTTCATTAGCATTTTATCATAATTTTTCAATTATATATTATCACTTTCAAATTAATTTCTTTGTACTGTACATTGGTATATACACAAATAAGGATGCAGTGGTTGTGTGGACTTCAGATCAATGGTAATGGGTTTAAACCTTGCCAAGGAAATGAGTATTTGATGATCTTATGTACTGCCCAACCCAGGAACTATCAAGGATGGGTAAAAGTTAAAATTACTTAGACAACTTCTTATGAACATGAAATGGCAAAAAAATTCAAATTTGATTTTATTGGTCTTCTACAGATCATTTAGTGGCCCATGGACGAATGAATGAGAAAGATGCTCGGAAGAAGTTCAAACAGATTGTTGCCGCTGTGTCATACTGCCACACCCATAGGGTTGTCCACAGAGATCTGAAGGCAGAAAACTTACTCCTAGATGCAGGCCTTAATATAAAAATAGCAGGTATGAATTGTGTGAAATATATTTGTGTATGTTTTTTTCCCCTCCTTTATAAGGGGGCTATTCCCCTCAGAAAATTTCTTTGAATTCATGCAGTTTTCCCCTGGAATTTGCCTCCAACCTCACTACATAAAGAAAATGGCACCTTTCTCCTCTTAAAATAAGGTAACAAGGCCCTTTTCTCAGCAAAGATCTAGAAAACAGGCCTGGTATATTTTATGGAGCATGTAAAACAATTTTCTGGATTCTCTAAGGCAGTCATGTATACATATTAAACAACATGTATATCTACCAAACCCTGTTGTTCATTTGCTAGAATACTGTCTAGATACTAGAAAACTGCCAAGTTAAGAATACTGTCCATTTACATGAATACTGTTTAGTTGTTAGAATACTGCCGAGTAACAAGAATAATGTCTATTTGCAAGAATACTGTCCATTTACTTGAACACTGTCCAGTTCTTAGAATACGACTCTGTTACAAGAATACTGTCCAGTTATTATTACTGTCCAGTAACTACAATATCGGAATATGGCCCAGTTATAGGAATACTGTCCAGTTCCTATAATATGACCCAGTTACAAGAATACTGTCCAGTTTTTGGAAGGCCCTTGGAATACTGTCCAGTTACTATAATACTAGTTTTTAGAATACTGTCCAGTAACTATACTACTGTCTAAGTTTTTGAATACTGTCCAGTTTTTGTGTCACCTGCTGTAAGCAGAGTGGACACATTGGGGTCACTTTTCTGTTGTCTGTCTGTCCATTACATTTTTTCCATCTCGCTTCAGCTGGTGACATGTGTTCCAGAGAACACTCTTGTTAGGATACTGTTCTGTTATAAGAATACGTCCCAGTTAATAGAATACTATTCCATCACTAGAATACTGTCCTGCACAGTATTTAAGTGCCACATTTTCAACCTTTGAATTGCTTTCTTCTAGAAGAGTTGAGTTTTCTCAGATAATGTAGATGCAATTTGAGCTATTGTACATGTAGATCCACTAGTTCTAGAACTGGTCAGCTTCTTTGCAGGTGTTGAGAACGTTAATTTTGTGAATAGGTATTCGATCAAACTATATTTCTGTGACATGCTGTTATATAGAGGCATAGAGACAGTCTTCTTCATGGAAAGAAAAAATAATTCTTAGATGTAAAGCCAAGCAAACGGAATTATTGAGGGCTACATGTCACCTGGCGGCGTGTTCTCGAAAATACTTAAGTATATTCTGAGGCTATGATCTCAGGCTCAAATATGAGTATCATACTCAAATCCCTATTGAGACTTATTGGCATAACTTGCGTTTGAGTATGAAAATCATACTTAAGTAACATTTATATTTATCGAGAACATTGGGCCTGAATGTGTGTTGCCATGGAGGCAGGGCAGGGTATCACACATGGTTCATTGGAAACAAAAGCCAGTTAAAACCAGATATTGACTGGTGTATATGAGTATTGAAAAATCACTTTCAGCTCTCTCTCTCTCTCATTTGTTATGCAAGACTGAAATGATTGGAATTTAATAATTCATAACATACCATAGTGCGTTATGTATGCCATTTTAACATTAAAGCATAAATTGCATTTTCATTTCAATGAACTTGGTAGGGCTTTATTTTTTTTATTGTGGAGGATTTTCTGTACATGTTAATAGTTCTTTTGTGTCAGATGATAATTTGATGAAGGATTTTATCATATACATATCTAGTTCCCTAGTAGGGATTCAGCAGAGGGGACAATGTTGTTCATCAATTTGTCTGTCTATCAGTCTTTCCATTGGTTTGGAAACTCTTGATCCTGCATTTTTGCATAAATTGTTCAAAATAAAATTCTGTCACTTTGCATATAGATATACAGTTGAACCTGTGTTAGCGGTCACCTCTATTTAGCGGTCAACCTGCATTTAACGGTCAGTTTAAATATCACCAAATAAGCATTTTGTTACATGTATTTGTTTAGCGGCCACCTCTGTTAAGCGGCCATTTTCTCTTGTCCCATTGATTGACAGCTTAACCCTTTCCCTCATAGAGGATACCATGAAAAGACCTATGCGAACAGCATAAAACCAGATCAGCCTGCGAGTAACTCGCAGGCTGATCAGGTTTTATGCTGTTCGCTGCTCCTCAGTGGTCTGGTAATAAGGATTTTACAATTAAATTTGGTAAGGTTTGAGTTTGGCTTTCTGCAGATCAGGCTTTATGAGGGAAAGGGTTAAGACAGGCTTGACTGTATATGTATATAAAATTATACTACTATTTATTATCAGATTTTACAAAAAAAAGTTGCTCTGGCATAAGACATTGTTTAAATTGTTAAAATCTCTATTATTTGCCATTGTTTTCTCAGCTCTCATTTAATTTCTTTGATAATCACTCTTACCAAAATATCAAAATCACCTTTATCCAGGCTATACAATAATTGCCAGTATTCATTTTGTATTGATGGAACTTTGTCTTATAATTTTGTAAATTTTGACAAGTTACAACAACAGCAATTATAATAATAATAATAATAATAATAATAATTATAATAATAAAAGTGATCTGTTTGTATTTCATTGTGTCAGTTCAACATGTCTTACCTGTACTTCTTAAATGTTAAGATCATGTTTTATTTTTACAAAAGAATAACCTGCATAAATAAATTCTATCTTTCCAGATTTTGGATTTAGCAATATATTTAATGAGGACACAAAACTGAAGACGTGGTGTGGAAGTCCTCCCTATGCTGCCCCAGAATTGTTCGAAGGCAAGGAATACGATGCTCCAAAAGTTGATATATGGGTAAATTCAATCCATCAATTCATCAATACACTGAAATAAACATACATTTGCTTTTAGATATAAAACTAACTGAATAAGTTTGCTATCAAGTCTTTTTTTTTCTTAGTTAGGAAATTTTATAAACTTGATTTCACCTGCGCTGTCACTCCTTGTGCGGAAAAATCTGCATTCTTGTCTTTTATTTCCGGTCATATTTCTTTTGAAATCCTTGCTAGTTCTTTACATTTTGACCTTGACCTGTTTTGTGACCTTTCTCCAAGGTCAAAAATTTTGTCTCACTGTCAAAAGATATCAACAGGTAAGTTCCTGCATGTGAAATTGCCTTTGTTATTTGTGTGGTAAATCATTAAGGTAACTAGATAAGGCAGGAAGTACATGTGTACATGAAAAATGCATGCAGAAAAGCAAATACTGTTTGTGGGAGATCAGGAAATTAAGTACTTTATTGAAGTCCCAGTCAAACTTTGAGGAATATAATTATTTGAATAGGAAATAGCATTGGGAAAATAGCAAACACATATATCATTATATATTTTTCACCTTCTTTTTAGCTCACCTGAGCACTTGTGCTCAGGGTGAGCTTTTGTGACCGCTTCTTGTCGGTCGTCCGTCGTCAGCAATTGCTTGTGAACACTCTAGAGGCCACAGTTTTGGCCCAATCTTCATGAAACTTGGTCAGGATGTTTGTCTACGCGATTTCTTGGATGAGTTGGTCATGTGGGGTCAAAAACTAGGTCACCAGGTCAAATCTTAGAAAAACCTTGTGAACATGCTTGAGGACACCTTTTTGGTCCAATCTTCATTTGTCAGGATGTTTGTCTTTATGCTATGTTGGATAAGTTTGAAATTGGGTCATGTTGGGCCAAAAACTAGGTCATGAGGTCAAATCTTAGAAAATCTTAGAAAAACCTTGTGCACACTGTACAGGCAACAGTTTTGGTCCAGTCTTCATTAAACTTGATAAGAATGATGACTGCATGAATTCCCAGTTGAGTGCAAATTCAGGATCAAAATCTAGGTCACTTAGTCAAAATACTCTTTTTGGTAGAAAAGAGTAAGAATAATATGAAATAGAATAATTGTAATTGTTATTATTTTATATTTTGATATTATTATTTTATATTTTGGTCTTATAAATATATATTTTTTGTTAAATTTTTTATTTGAAAGACATAGTTAAAAAAATATATGATTATTATATATATATATTTTGCATGTATTTCCAGAGTATGGGGGTGGTCCTATATGTGTTGGTATGTGGGGCCCTGCCGTTTGATGGCAGTACGTTACAGAGTCTCCGAGCCCGTGTCCTCAGTGGGAAGTTTCGGGTTCCCTTCTTCATGTCTACAGGTAAGGCCAGGTCCTGAATAAGTCTGGGTATGAACCTGTACCACTGGTTCTGATGGCATATAGGTAATGAGTCCTGGTCTGGAGCGGAAGATTGTAGGTTTGATCTATGGTTGGGGCATTCCAGAGTTGTCAAAATCATGCTTATTCAAGTACTCAGCATATATTTCATTGTGTCAGGAATTTACACAGTCTGCACAACCAAAAAAAGTCTGTTGTTTCATATACCATTAAGTTCAGTCAATTAATAATCATCAGTTTGTATATGAATATTCATGTAGGTTAAGGGTTAATGAAGTGATCTCATCATCTGGAGGCATTAAGGTCAAGGCCTGTGTGATCCGTACAAGACCAAGTTATTGAAAATTCTATTAGTATGATCTAAGGCTAGAAATTGAATATCATACTAAAATCACTATTGGGGCCTCTGTGGCCGAGAGGGTAAAGTCGCTGACTTTAACACTCACTCAGCCCCTCACCGCGTGGGTTTGAATCCCGGCAGGATCATTCGGATTTCATGTGAGGAAGCCTTCCAGCTGTCTTGCGGTAGGTCAGTGGTTTTACCCGGATGCCTCCGTGCATTCGGGGTCTTCCTCCACCTTTAATTAGCTGGACGTCACTATATGACTGAAATACTGTCAGAACGATGGTAAACTCAGATAGTCAAGTCAAGTCAAATCACTGTTGAAACTAATGATCATACATTGAGTTTGAGACTTGCTCATAGAGCACCTTTTGGACGAGAAGGTAATACAAATTAAGATTGCTTTAAGTTGGACCTTGCTTTTGATGAAAAACTAAGAGTAAAATGAAGGATTAGGGTAGAAAAGGGTTGCTAGAGGTTAGGCCACTATCTGACTGGCGCAATAGCTCACTGGTAGAGTGGCCACTTTGTGTTCTGGAGGTCTGGGGTTCGAATCCAAGCCGGGGCACTTCCTTCGCTGACCACGTCAAACCAAAGACATAAAAATTGGTACCAGATGCACCCTTGCCTGGCACTAGGCAAAATGGGGCCTGCTATAGGAACTCTGAGTACTCAGTATTAGTTCTACCCAGGAACTTGTCTCCCATATGTCAGTGACACCCGGCACATAAAAGAACCAAGGGGTCTATTCACATTATGAGCTAGGGTATTGCACCTGGACTCCCTTGTATTCAACTACTGTCTCTTCTGATATTGGTTCTTCAGCAAGATACAGGACCCACACATGGGAAATCCTTGATCGTAAGGTCTAAAATATGGCTATCATAATCAGAAAATGTTTTCAAGCCATTACAATTAAAAAAACAGGAAGATGTATATCGGCCATAAGTTCTTGCCAACACTTAAGTAAAATCTTAGATTAAAACTTAAGTATCATACACAAATCTATATTGAATGTAATGGTCATACTTTGAAATTGAGCATGAAAAACATACTACAGTACAGTTTTTGGTCTGAGAACACTGGGCCAGTAAAGGGAGATTGGGTAGAAATAATATGGTTGATTTCATGCTCTGTCTGTCTGTTTCGCCATAGATTGTGAGGACCTTATAAAGCAGATGTTAACTGTGGACTGTAAGAAGCGAATTGTCATGGAACAAATCATCAACCATCGCTGGATGAGGAACAACACAGAGGACATGGAGTTCCAGCAGCTTATCTCGGAGTTCAACACGCAGGACAGTGGTGACTCGGACATTGACAGTCTTAATGAGGTTGTTCTCGACCAGATGGTGTCGGTGCATCAGCTGGACCGGGAGAAGATTGTGGAGGTATGTACCATATTTTTGGTTTTTAAGTTGTCTGTTTTTCAAAGAAAAAAGGTCTAGGTATTGTCATCACTCTGGTGTCGTCATAGTCTTGATGAAAAATTTTAAGCTTGGCCATCACTTCTAAACTTTTAAACTCTCTGTGATCAAACTAAGTTAGCATGAATGTGATGTTATAATGAAGGGTGAAAAGTTAGCCTGATTGTGATGTTATAATGAAGGGTGAATAGTTAGCCAGATTGTAATAAGGGTAATAGTTAGCCTGATTGTCATGTTATAATGAAGGGTGAATAGTTAGCCTGATTGTCATGTTATAATGAAGGGTGAATAGTTAGCCTGATTGTCATGTTATAATGAAGGATGAATAATTAGCCTGATTGTCATGTTATAATGATGGATGAATAGTTAGCCTGATTGTCATGTTATAATGAAGGATGAATAGTTAGCCTGATTGTCATGTTATAATGAGGGATGAATAATTAGCCTGATTGTCATGTTACAATGAAGGGTGAATAATTAGCCTGATTGTCATGTTATAATGAAGGATGAATAGTTAGCCTGATTGTCATGTTATAATGAAGGATGAATAGTTAGCCTGATTGTCATGTTATAATGAAGGGTGAATAGTTAGCCTGATTGTCATGTTATAATGAAGGGTGAATAGTTAGCTGATTGTCATGTTATAATGAAGGGTGAATAGTTAGCCTGATTGTCATGTTATAATGAAGGGTGAATAGTTAGCCTGATTGTCATGTTATAATGAAGGGTGAATAGTTAGCCTGATTGTCATGTTATAATGAAGGGTGAATAGTTAGCCTGTCATGTTATAATGAAGTGTAAATAGGGGAAGGGACCTGAAAAAGAGGTGGTAACATGATTTTTTAATTTTTTTTTTTCAGTCTGTGAAGAATTCTGCGTACGATCATCATAGTGCGATCTATCAGTTGCTGTTGGACAAACATCGGAAGCATCCAAAAACAGTCCAGAACAAAATTCATCCCGATCTCATGTCAGCTGCCAACTTGCCACGTGTCACACGGACAGAGAGGCGGTCCAGCATAACAACCGGAGTCGGTAAGAATTCATGCTCGTAATCTTTTACCCTGTCAAGATAGGCACAAACATGACCAGTAAACAACTGTTTCTGTGAGCATCAGAGGAATTAGAGAACGGGTCTACGAAACAAATCAAATGTATAACATACTGGCTGTTTTATACAGGCTGTATCCATATCACAGATGACTCCGTGACTCTTAATACAGGTTTTCTTTACACATTTCCTTGCAGACTGATTAGTTGGCAATATGTTCCTTTGAAAATTTTTGTCATCTATTTTTACTCAATCGATGTGGCTTGACTGTGGCTTTAATGTTCAGTTGTTTTAAGTAAACAAGCCCTTCCTGTGTAGATGGTTTCTTCACTACATCCATATTAGGATAGGCTTTCCAAGAACATGTGTTTTTCATTATGTCCATATTAAAATAAGCTTCCCAAGAAACCTACATTTGACATAAGAGAGAGAGAGAGAGGAGAGAGCATTATCATTATGTTGTAAAAATTCAAGATGGTCATTAAAGAAAGACAGAAAATACAAAAAGTTTGTAATATCAGGTCTTCCCCTTCTGATGATGTGGAAGGGACCTCTATACAGTACTCTGGGGAGTAACTATACCATTTTCTCAAGACCAGGGAAGAAAAACCCTGGGGTACATAGCAATTTTGGGGATGAATTGCATAGATTTTAAGAATGTTTCAAAAAAGAAGAAACCTATGAGTCCTGACTGTATATATAGCATTTAATTTCATAAAGGAATGCAATTTTCGTTTAAATGTGTCCTAGAATGGTGATTATTACTACCATTATAGTGGTAATGCTTATAATGGTAACAGTGATAAGGGTAAGAATTATGAATGATTATAATGGAATTAGATTTGTAACAAGGTAATGTTGATAATATAATAATGCTGCTGCTGATGATGATAGAAGAAATAGAATGGACAATAATGTTGATCAACATGTTTATCATAGGAGTGTTCTAAGAGTTTAAGAAAAACAGAGTTTGATTAACCCTTTCCCTCATATAGACTCATTTTGACGCTCTCAATAGGTACCACATAAAGTCTGATCTGCAGAGAACCACAGTTAAACCTTACCAAATTTAATTACAAAATCCTCATTTCCAGACCACTGAGGAGCAGCGAACAGCATAAAACCTGATCAGCCTGCGAGTTACGAGTTATGTTCGCATAGGTCTTTTCATGGTTTCCTCTATGAGGGAAAGGGTTAAGATGATTCTAAATGTCTTCTTTAAATATTTATGGAGCAAACATTACATCATGTCTGTATCTTCATAAAGTTATGCATCTTGTAAAAGTCTAAAGGATCATTGGGAAGATATTCTACAAAGAAAGTCATTAGCGGCTTTTCTTTATGATAAATGTTTTTTCCATAGATGTCAGGCTCAGGTATAACTCACTATGTCTTAAAATGGTCAAATGACGTAAATCGCAAGGGATGGGAAACCTAATAGTACAATTCACTGAAAGACCTGTGTGACAAGCACTTGCTCATCTTGAAAAATTCTAGCCTTTTGAAGTAGACATTGCTGTTAAATTTGTGTCAAGACAGCTTCATTATATCTGTCAATCTGTGACTCAGTGGTGAAGAAATAAGGCTGGGAAAGAAGTTTTAAGTCCTGTAATAGTATGGCATTTTAAATAGTTTATACTATTTTTTTTAAATTCAAGTCTTGAGTATTTTATTTTCTGGGACATTGATTATTAATTTTGTCCAGATATAATTAGATGATGGATATAGTATAATGGTTTTTGGTTGCATTTTGATTATTAACTCCACATTATTTTTGAATTAATTTCTTAGAATTTATTCTTAATCCCAATCTCATTAAAAACATATCTTAACTGACGCGCCTTAGGTAGGATCTGATGACATTACAATAAAGGTCCACTTAAATTGACCTTTGATAGCCAGTCAAAATGTTGGCTTCAGCATGCTTAAATATCACTTTGTGAACATTTGCAAGTTATTGGCAGCTAACAGAAATTTAATTTTGAGGTTATCACCAAGTTATTCTGATTTTCAGATTCAAACATTTTGAAATGCAGATTTTGATTGGACAATTTCATAACCATTTTCTTATTAATATACCTTGTGTAAAGGGTTGACTTGAGACGTCCTTTCACAGGATGTTGTCAGGTCATTGTAGTGTAGAGTATTGGAGAGAAAACGAGAAGCTGATTTAAATCGTTGGTGGTATGGATTTTCATTTGTGTGACTTTTGGTATAAGATTCAAGAAGTAGCTTGTAGAAGGAATCTTGAGCTGTGATTTTGCTCTCAATTACATGTCTTTGTATAATAGGAAAATGAATGGATTTTTTTTCTCTCGTTAAAATCTGTCTCTGATTCATATAGTTAAAAATATATAGAAAATAAGAAAACATAGCATAAGCAAAGCAATTAATTGGATGTGGTTGAAAATATGATACATGTAAAGCACAGAATGATTGTATATTTTTTTTGGATTTTCTGTGGTATGTTTGCTTGAATCAGAAAAATGATATTTTCACTTGAAAAGAATTTTGGTCAAATCCCAATACTAACCTGTGACTTACTGCCTGAGATTTGAATTAGATGTCTATGTCTTGTAGGTCTCCTGTAAAGATGGCAGTAGCCATAATTAATGTATTATAATAAATTGAATATATATTCTTCTGTTGGCATAAAGATCAAACATATATTTGTTAATGTGAATTTATCTGTAAAAGAAAGAAATTAGTCTAGCCTTGTCAACTAACAAGTGAATGTGAGTACACAATCATTCCTTGGAATTAGTCCTTTCAATCTATGATTATTGCACAAACATATTGCTGACTTAAAGATATGCAGACATTCTTTTTTGTTCTTGGAAAAGGCAAGTTACCATCCTTTACCGCACAAGATATCAAAGAAACTAGGTCTGTATGTGAGTCAGTTCATTTGAGGTGAGAAGGTTCCTTTTCAGACTGGTTTCTGTCAGTCAGGCTTGAACGAGTTCACCAGCAGTATGTAGTGCTAAGTAAACTAATACTTTTAATTTTAATGAAGATAGGGCGACCTGATCCAATTGTAACATACATGATTGTGTATCCAAAGGTCATGGGTTTAACCCCTCGCGGGGGCAAGATATTTTCATGGTTTTCCCAGGCACAAAGTACTTGTCCAAACCAAGAACTGTTGAGGGTGATTGGTAGAAGTTGTAAGACTTTGTTTCCAAATTGACATTAAAACAAATCTGTTTCAAACAAAGAAGGTAAGATATCATTCCATGATTTTTAGCTTGTCTGTTTTTCAAAGAAAAAAATATGAGCTATTGTCGTAACTCTGGCCTCCACATTGTAGTTGTCGTCATCTGGAATCTTAACGTTGGCCATAACTTCTCTACTATTTAATATGCAACTTTTTTTTGGTATGCATATTCATCTTGTCAAAGCCTATCCAGACATATGCAAATATTTCACCTATTGACCTTTTGACCTATTTTTGCTGTAACTTTTGAAAACTTTAAATGCTTGTCATTTCAGAACCGTTACCAACAGGGCACTGATATTTCACATGTGAATTCCTTGTGGCAAGACCTTTCCATCAATGTTACACTTTTGGACTTTTGAACTTGAACTTTGACATTTTTACGTGACTTTCGTTTAGGTGTATGTGACTGTATGACACATTGTTAATTTATATGTAAAATCATTAATAATTACTAATCGTTGACATTAAATTTTGTTGATTATGTACTTAATCAAAGTTAAAGGAATTTTGTGGGTACACTTATTCATGGATTCTTGTTCTAGATAACCTGATGTCTATATAAAGACCAAGTTTTGTTGGGATATATAATGGTGGTGAAAACCCTTCCAAAAAATCAACTAAGTAAAGTTGCCGTTGGCCAGTGGTAACATTCCCGTCTGCGGATCCGAAGGTTTTGGGTTCGACCCCTGTTGAGGGACAAAAATATTCATGGCCTTCCCAGGCACAAAGTACTGGTCCAATCCAGGAACTGTTGAGGGTGATTAGTATAGGTTGCAGAACTTGTTTCCCAATAAATGTAAATAAAAAAGTTTAAACAAAACCAACCAATCAATGAAAATTAGTGTCCAATGAAAATTGTAAAAGTAAAAGTGTAACATACTGGTGCGCACTAAGTTAGTGTTATTGTAATGTTTTGTAAGTAAGTTTACTGTGTTTTGTTTCAGTGGAGAGAGTAGAAGTACCGGTGGAGGAGCTCGGACCTAACACCTCATCGCCCCTCATGATACCCCATGTCCAGTTTTATAATGAAAATAACCAACTCACAGAGGTTAGTTTATCCCTCTCTTTCTTTCTCTCTTTCCTATTCATAGAACAGAATATATCTTTATTTCAGCAATGAAGACACTAATACAGCATGGGGATACATGATATTTGTTTCTTCTTTAAATTTGTAAGGCATTAAATTCAAGTACACTGTAAATCTAGTACAGTGATATCTCGATGTGACGATTCATTGAATACCGGCGATGGCTTGAGCTACAAGCCTAGTCCCTTGATTTAGCCCTTCTTATTCTATATAAATTCATGGGCGATTCTTCTAACATGTGATTTTGGATTCCTTGAGCTCCGTCCTTTGTCCCTAGATAGTATATCCTATATAATTTATATGAGATTCTTCAGAGTTGATATCAATACCTACCTTTATCTCTTTGAAAACCATACTCCGACCCTATGACCACCTGTCCCTGTAATTAACACATTGGTCAGGATTGTTTTGTTTTTGCTTACACACATCATCAGACCTCCAGAGAGTACATAGGTGAATCGTATATCAACACAGCAATGTAAATCCTATTTTAGTACCTACTGATCATTTAACAAACTGTGACGGGTCTGCATCATTAATCATTAAAGGAGCCGATTTGTTCATACAATATTGTAGCTCAGACAGTTTCAACACAGTCATCTGTGGCCAAAAAAATTCCATTACTTGATAAACCATTTAAAAGTCAATAAATTTATATTCATCAGGTCATACATTTTACATGATTATTCATGAGATAAAGGGTAAAACATTTGAAAGATCGATAGATTGAGGCATATTGTTTTTGGTCTTTCTCTATGTTTGTTTGTCTCCAAACTTTCTCCAAACTTTAACCTTGGCCATAATACAGAAGGCCTCTTATCTACTGCCTCCAAACTTCACAGGTGCATGCACCTTGATGAGCTCTACCCGCCAGGTGACCTTGACCTTCAAATGACCATAACCCCCAAGGTCTAAGCCTGGAGCGTTCATTCGAACAAAGTGCATGTTAACTATACTTTAATGTCTTTTATTTCTGTTCTATTGCTTTTGATATCAATCTAATTAAACCAAACAGTAGGGGCATCAGTGTCATTTTTTCTAGTATTTCCTCATTTGGTTTGTTTACATCAAACTGTGTCTAAGATTATGTTAAGTTTACTCTCTTTTATGACTGTATACCGGTATATTCCTTACTTAAGCCGGAAGACACAAATACGTCAGACTCAGACGAAGAACCATCACCTGAAGCTTTAGCACGTTACCTTGCCATGCGTCGTCACACAGTCGGTGTCGGAGACAGTCGCCACGAGTTGCCAGAAGATGTCCGTATCAAACTTGCACATCACCAGCCGCTGATAGCGATGCCACAGCCAAATTTATTCATGCCGTTCGGTCTGTCGCCGTACACACACCTGCCGCTGAATATGATGGCGCCGGTGATGAGCCCTCAGCATTTCAATTTCCCATTGGGAGACCAGCACCATCTGCAGTTACCTCCCATGGCAGGTCCAGGTAATTTTGTGGTTACTTAGGTTACACAGTATTGTTGTAACAGTGAATGACTGAATTAGTATTTGAAGCAGGAAATAGATAAAAAATAAAGTTTTTTTTTTAAAGAATATGGTTATTATTTCTTGATAAAATTGTATAATCTCACAGACTTCTTTTCATAATATCAAAGAAAATAAAATTTGTATAATCTTCAAATTCTTAAATATTCAAAGAAGGTTGTAATAGGGTCTTATTTTGAATTTTTGCAGGTGGTGCTGCAAACCTGAGTCGACGGGCGTCAGATGGCGGTGCTAACATTCACAGATTCTCCCGACAAATGGCTGCCGGTGGGAGCCACGCAGGCAGTGTGGAAACACTCTCTGTAAGAAAGATTTCTTGCACATGATGTTAGATTTATTTCACCCATTCCTCTCTGGAGTATGCTAGTTTCCCACTTGATGATACTAGAGAATCTAAAATAGACTGGCGGTATATTTGCAGGTTAAGCAGGTCTTACAGTGTTGCCATCTCATTTGAGAAGCAAAAGGTTTAAGAAGTTTCTTGCAAGCTGGTCTGGATTGAGTCTTCTTATCATTTCATAGACAACGTTGATCTGGAAAAGATTATTATAATCCTTTCATATATTCATTTACTAGATAGAAACTATGTAATGAGTTTCAGATTTATCTAATGTGAAACACATGGTCAGAATTTAATTGCATTTAATACAAATGGCCACCTCATTGCTCTCTACATAATTCCTAAAATGATAAAGTTTATCTTTTGAAAATTGAGGCCTTCAGGTGTTCAGCAAAACTTCTTACATAACCTATATATAGAAACTTAAGAATTTTTTGTATTTGAATTGACTTGATTACACACATTTTCACATCATCTTTTGTCTTTAAGTATTAAATTCAAAAGTATCATTACAAATAATATGGGCTAATATATAGTTAGATTTAAGTGATAGACACATGAAAGCATCTTTATTAAATATTCAAATTTAATAGAACCAGCATTTGTCTTTTATATGATAAAACAGGTATTGAAATAGATTGCATTTGCTGCTGCACCTCTGTAAAAACCCATGCACCTAAAATCTATTGCTGTTAATATTTACAGTTTCTCACAAAATAACATGGTGATTATGTTTGAGCCTCAAATACAGTATTATAATGGATTAGTATGATCAACATATAAATAAGAGCAAATGTTCAGGTTTGTTGATGCCAATGCTGAAACATTATGAGTGTTACTGATCCCGATGGCCAAGTGGTCAGACCATCCACCCCGGAATCTGGATTGCTTGGGTTTGATTCCTGGCTGCATCATACCAAAGTGGTAAAAACTGGCACTGGTATATGTCTCTTGTTTGGTGCTCAGAATATAAGGGTTGTCCAGGACTGGTTGGCCTGGTGTTTGGGAAAACGTGACATGTCTACAGCATGAAACTGCAGTTTGGCAGCTCTGTATCTGTCTCATAGTAGACATGAGTCTCCAAAGGGCTGAAATTTTGTCAGTAGGATATTTAACCGATTAAGCAAACCTGAACAATCACCATGAGTGTACAGCTGGTTCCCTGTTTATTTACAGTCTCCCCTGTCCCCCATGGGTCTGCCGCTGACTGTGGAGGAAGATGCCTCATCTGACCAGGAACCAGACCAGGAGGCTGTCCGCAGGTGAGAGGCAGGGTTTACTTCTGTGGATGTTACCTGTACAGAGCATCCAACCTGTCATAAGCTGCTACCTCTCATAGCCCCAGAAGGGCATTTTATTTTACTTGGACTTAAATTGAAAATCATCTATGCTCTGCCTGCTGCTTGGCTCTTAGATAGGCATTGACTTTACTGTGCAAAAAAAACATGAAGTTTGAAAATTTCTAATTGATAGGTTTGTGTTTTGGAGGTTGTAGATTCTCCACTGTAAGTCAGTGTTGAATCACTGAAAGTGGCCAGTAGTAGCCACGTAGCTTCTTTACAGATGTCAAACATATAAGATAATATCACTTGTTATGTTTGGCGAAGTTTGGGGTGTGAATAAGCACCGGTTTGCCTGCCATCAACTTTCTTTGTCCTGTCTGTAAACTTTGTCATGCATTAAAATGATTCTGTAGAGTTGTATATCATGATTGTTCATTCATAGCTCAAAGATCAAGGTCATACTTAGAGCTGAAGCTGAAAAATAGATATGTGCCCAGTGACCAAGTGGTATGAGCGTCTGCCTCGGGAGCAGTGGGTTGTGGGTTAGATCCCTGGCCCCGACTTACCAAAGTTGTAAAAAAATGGTATTGGTATAGATCCCTTGTTCTGCACTCAAGGGAATTCCAGGACTGGTTGGCCCGTTGTTAGGATAATGTGACAGGTGTGGTATCATGCAATGTCTACGGCAGGAAACTGTAGATTTGGCAGCACTGTATCTGTCTCAAGTAGACAGTCTTCAAATGACGGAAATACTCTTGAGACCTTAAACCCAACAAACAACAAACAATAAAAATGGGATTAATAGACCTTGTTTTGGCTGTTACTTCCTCATACATTGAAGAATTTTCAATTCACTTGGTGCAGTTGCTCAGAATGAGGCAACAGTAGGGGCATAGCCAAGTCTCAAAGGGTTATGTCACATTTAGAGGTAGTTATATTTCTTTAAACAGAAAACCTCCCTTTTTGTTACAGAATAAAACTTCAGTTTTGATGAGTGTTTGTTTTTGCATTTTTTAAAAAAAAATGAATCCATTCAGAAGAGAATATGGAAATTTAATCAAATGTCATATAAACAGTGCAAAATAAAGCACAAGGGAAATCAAAACCCTATATGTTTATATTCATGATACTGATATATGTATATATAAAAAAAAAACAGGATTCTTTAAACAGATTGACTCTGTAGAACAGTATTCTGCTAACATACTGCTATTTATCTCAAAATTTGTTATTTTCATTTATTTCCCATTTTTTTAAAAAAGAACTTTTACATCTTAATAAAAAGAATAAAAAAATTGAAGTTTCCCACTATCCTTAATCTACATGTGTGTGTCCTTGACATTTCTAGGTATCTGGCAAGCCGTGGACGTGTGAAAAGGCACACACTGGCAGTGTCCGACCCTATCCATGAAGTTCCAGAAGAGATGCGCATGAAGTTACTGCAGCAACCAGTTCGTTCAACACGCCGATCATCAGAAAGGGGACTCTGTAAGTACAGGATTTTATTTGATTTATTTAAATTCTGTGTCTGTATGTCTTTAATTTTTATTGCCGTAAAGTGGAATATGATATCAGATATTTTGATGAGACCATTGTACTCTCACATTTCAAGAAAACAAGAGAAAGTAACTGCTTAACAGAGGTGGTTGCTAAATGAAGGTTAAACATAAAAAAATTGTTAATTTGGTTATATTAAAACTGACAACGAAATATAAATTGACCGCTTTATGCCAGTGGCTGCTAATACTGGTTCAATTGTATTGGATTATGAAAATATATTGATTGAAATGACTGTGGTTTCAGCAATTTGTAGCAACTGACTATTAAAAAGAATTTTAGGTTTTCCTGAAGAAATTCTTAATTATGGAAAATTTAATGGATTTTCTTTATAGATAAACATGATTGTAATACAGTTTCAATCTATTTTGGCATGCTCCTTTACAATTCAATGTCAGTATGATACAGTAAACATTTTTAACTTAATCTTTTTACTATGATTTATTATTTGGTACTGTTACTATGGTAACAGTTCATACTGTGGTATCTATATTGGACACCAAAATTCTATGTTTAAGGATGAACATGGTATTCATACATTATTTATAAACATATTTTACTTCAATCATTTTTGTGTCGCCTGCATAGCATGGCAGACACATAGGGATCACTTTGTCCGTCGTCGTCGTCGTCGGCGTCGTCGTCGGCGTCACACTTTCTTGTCCGGAGCATAACTCGAAAAGTATTTGAGGTATCACCTTGAAACTTAAAACATGGATAGATCACATATGAGGTGGAGTGCAGTGCACAAGAATGATAACTCTGACTTTCATATTTTCTGAGTTATTGCCCTTTGTTGATTTTCAGTCTTAATTTTTGTCCAGGGCATAACTCAAAAAGTATTTGAGGTGCTGACTTAAAACTTTATAGATAGATAGATCTCATTGAAGAGGAGTGCAGTTCACCCTGAGTTATTGTCCTTTGAAAAATTTTTGCTTTGAAACCTCACAGGTGGAAAGATCTCATGGAGTGCATTGTGCAAGAATGATAACTGTTGTATTTTTTGGAGTTATTTCCCTTTGTTTATTTTTTTGGATTTAATTCTTGTGTGGTGCATAACTTGTAAAGTATTTGAAGTGTTGCCTTAAACATTTATAGTAGATAGATCTCATTGGTCTGAGTGCAGTACACAAGAATGATAACTCAATAATGATAATGATGACTACAAACTTGCAACATATATATAATTAACGTCATAAGTGCTTAATGACGTCATAATTTTTCTTACAGTTAATGTTTTGAATTCATAGTCATTCTGACACTCCTCTGATGAAGACTGTATTGTCGAAAGTGCTCGGGAAAATTATTACATATTGCACTGTTTGAATATTTTATTCCCCCCCCCCCCCCCCCCATATGTGTGTGTGTGTGTGTGATTTGGTGTTATTTTGTACCTCACAAAATAGATTATGCTTTATCAATAATTTGTCAAAAGATCGATTTTCTAGTCAATTCTTTCATCAAACATGCTTAAATGCAGGCGACACAAGTGTTCCGAGGAACACCCACATCTAGTTACAACTAAGATTTGAAAAAGGGGGTGAAATTTGTTCTTTCTTGAATTGTTGACCCTCTCTATAAGAGATTTGTTACTTTTCTCTCAAAACTGGGGGTACAGAAGACCAATTTGGGGGTAAAATACTACCATATGGGAGTATTTGGTAACACTGTCAATGCCCAAACCCTCAAACATGGGGGTCACTTCTCCTTCACCTGTCTGTCTGTCAAACTTTCTCATTTTTTTCTGTCGAGCTCTTTCAGTAGGTGACTTATGTGTTCCAAGGAAGACTTATTGTATAATTCTAAATATTTTTCCTATATAGCACCTTACTCATACAAAGATGAGAACTCTCTACACATTCCTGGTGACCGGTTCTCTCCGGTGCGACGGGCGTCTGACGGACTGGCCAACACAAGCATACACAAGCACCAGCTGACCAACCTTGAGCGGCTGTACAACCAGACCCTCACCGGTCAGCAGGGCGTGGTCCGCCACAGTAGTCACAACAGTCTCAAGCAGCTGCAGCAGGAATGTCACGAGTTACAGGTCAGTCGTCATGGTGACTTCATGGCACTTGATAGGAGGGGAGATTACTCTCGTAATGTTTATCTGATCTTAATGAAAATAAGTGGGTAGTAAGCACATGTGATACGCTTGAATTACATTGTAAGAAATGTTTACTTTATTGTGCTCTTAAATTGGAGGTCCATCTTATGTATGGTCCAAAATATGCAGGCCTTTTGGTTCATAGACCAAACACAGCAGAAATTAGATCAGCACATGACTTTCAAAATATAATATTCTGCTTTCACAATATTCATAATATATATATATTGTTGTGGTTCTTACATGTTGTAAAGCACTGTCTAGAGAAATTGTAGTTGCTATTTTCCACTTGCCTGTACATACACAAATCAAGGACTGCCCGCCAAACTGTTTCAGCTTCTTCTATTTCTATATGCTCTCAGAACAGTTTTGTGGGCAGCCCTTGAAATGCACTTCAGTAGTTATACTAGAGTAAATGTATGATGAATAAGAACATTTTTGTTATCAGCTCTGAATAGCTGTTGAAGTTGTACTTATTTGAAAAGATGTAGAAGTTGTACATATATGAATAACTGTTTTAATTGTACACATTTGAATAGCTGTTGGAAGTTGTACGCATTTTAGCAGCTGTTGAAGTTATAAACATTGAATAGCTGTTGAAGTTGTGAACATTTGAAAAGCTGTTGAGGTTATAAACATTTGAATAGCTGTTGAAGTTGTCAGACATTGATACTTTGAGTTATAAATATTTGAATAGCTGTTGAAGTTGTGCACATTGAATAGCTGTTGAAGTTGTAAATATTTGAATAGCTGTTGAAGTTGTGCACATTTGAATAGCCATTGATGTCGTACAAATTTGAATAGCTTTTGAAGTATGAATATAAATACACATGTATATGGGAAAATGTCAGGACTTTCTTTCATCTTGGACACACAGAGAAATTTGACTCATCAAAGTTCTGCAGTTGTATAAGTCCATATCTGTTTGCAAGTCAAAGTGGTGATTGGGTATTTGATAATTACTGTATCAGGTATGCACAAAAAAGATACAAGGAATGGAGGTTGTTTGATAATTGATTGGCTATTTCAGAACAACTCAGTGTGTGTGTATGTAACCCTCTTTCATTCTTCTTGGCATTCGTCTATATGGCATGCTGTTATGCCTGGCATGTGCATGAACGAAAAACAGAGTAGAAACAATTGCACTGGCCATAGCTTGTACAACTGATTAAATAGTTTAAAATTTCATTTGAATTTCTAGTTTTATCATGCAAAATTTGTAAATGTGCCTATTTGCTTATAATGAGGAGATTTTGGTGCAAAACTCTGGTTTCTACAAATATATATAAAGAGATCATAGTTTTCAAAACAGTTTAATCATGAATATTTCGAATAATTTGATGATTATCAATAAACTTTTTAGTGATTTTTCAAATAAATAATTTAAACTAAGATATCAATGTTTTTTCACATACTCTCATATTAATCTTCAGAATGATTTTAAAAGTTTTTGTTATCTTACATAATCTTAATTTGTTAACTATACATGTTTTTGTACTAGTATTTATGAATTTTTAATACACTGGCTTAAGGACCTTATTGATTAATGTATTTTTCAAATCAGTTCTTAGAAGTATCTTATTGTCTTATTATGTTTATTACTGGATAATTATATTGAATCTTTAATCAATCTTGTTTAAAACTTTTAAAGCTAAGCCCTGTGTTTTATATGTGGCTTCATAACCTAAACTCATTTCCTTTCAGTGCTTATGGACATCAAAACTTTCTATTCTCAACTCATGTGTTAGACTTTAGTCTATTTCCATAGTATCCTGTTTTAATTTTTTATGTTGATTAGGAAACATGCGCTAAGTTTTTATGCTACATTTCTTTTAATTTAGTCAAATATGTAATATCTTGGAAATTAAGGCAAAATGTTGAAGGTGAATGAAATTGAAATGAAATCTAACATTATCTGCCCAGTGCTGTATTGTGCTTAGATGA
>CM037783.1:54427449-54440338 GCA_021229015.1 Solen grandis
AACAATAGAACACATTAAGAAGCTATAATTACGTTTGCGACCAATTCCTCCTTGTGGTATAAATGGTGGTGTTTTCTTTTTGTTTTCATATTATATGTCTCAGCCTAGTTGAATAAAGACATTTTTAAGTGAAAAAGACAAAATATACAGTTTTCCGGTTCATTGTTATAGATTATAACCTAACCACAGACGTTTGAGTTTCTACATTGTGTCTTGCCGAACCTTTAAATAAGGAGATTCAAATTATAATCACGCGATTTTTACACTTATTTGCAATGATTTGAATATTTAGGTTGGACATAAAAAGCCAGTGTATTTCGTCACTGTGTTGTTTGTTAAATGTTTGCCTCAGAAGCGAGAAATTTTGGCCGAATTATATAAACTATGTAAAAATATGTTTAATTAACCTTGATATATGCATTCAAAATATATAAAATGAGTCTTTAGTACCTTAATGATTTTTATCACATTTCGAGGTGACCAAGGGATTATAGCGTCCAATCCACAACCGAAACAGGGGCCGCCGTGGCCGAGCGGTTACAGTCGTGGACTACAAATCTCTCAGCCCCTCACCGCTGTGGGTTCGAATCCCGGTAGGGACTTCGGATTTTTCATGCGAGGAAGCCTTCCAGCTGGCTTGCGGTAGGTCGGTGGATCTACCCGGGTACCTCTGTGTACTCGGGGTCTTCCTCCACCTGTAATAAGCTGGACGTCGCTATATGATTGAAATACTATCGCAGCGACAGTAAACCCCAATACAACAACAACAATACAACCGAAACATACCAAAGTCATGAAAATGGTTCTGGCAGCTCCCTGTTAGTTCCTGGACTGGTAGTCCCGGTGTCAGGATAATGTTTCCGGTTGCGGTGTCATGTCAAATGTCTATAGTGTAATACTGTGGCAGCGATGTATCTGTCTCACAAAGACTCCGAATGACTGAAGAAGTGTCGGTTGAAAGTTAAACCCAGCAAACGAGCAAACATTTTAATTTGATCTCTTCAGACTTGCAGAGAAATTGAGTAACAAGTTGCAGGTCCATAGATAGAAAAAAAAAACATTCTACGCTACCTCGTCAGAATTCACATTGAGTTTGAAACACTGTGTTGCCATCTTCCAAAAAAAAAACTTGTTAATTAAAAGTCGACGAGACTTGTCTGTTATTTTTTTTTTTTTTTTTTTGTATGATATATGGAAGTTTAACGAGCTATACCACTGGTGATCTTAACAAAATTAGGTTAAAACTCTAAAAGATCATGGGCACTTGAAAAGGACTACATGATGTCTATGTATTTAAGCCCAGCTTCAAGTACTCGATCTAAATACCGACCTAGCTAATGATTGTGATCATTTGAAATAATCAAATAAATATACACAAAGCAAATGCAGTAGTTAGCTAAGTCTGTATGAATTAGATCTAACGCAAATGCGTACAAAACGATAGCATAATGTGTCCCTATATTATGTCCTATAAACTGACCTGTTCTAAAAATATTCATATTGTACCTAGAGGTGAAAATTTAGGGCGCATTGACAGGTAGGCCCTACTTGTTCTGCACAATTAAACCAAGAGAGATGTTTCTGATTGGCTGGAAATGAAACCGAGGCTCCGAATAGTATATAATACGACAGCGAGGCGCGTTTAGTATTCGCAACTTGGAAGGCTTTGGCGCTGTTACATTTTGTAATTAATAACTATGGCATCCTACAAATTGGTGTATTTTAATGGCCGGGGCCGTGCAGAACTGGCGAGGATGCTTTTCACGGTAGCCGGTAAGGAGTTTGAAGATGAAAGGATCGACTCTGAAAAATGGAAAGAATTCAAAGGGAGTAAGTAAATTCTTTCTTTTTTTCCTCTTCTGCTTTGTAGTTTTATAAAGATATTACAGATTAATACGGTATTCCTCCACCTGTAATTAGCTGGACGTCTCTATATGACTGAAATATTGTCGAAGTGACGGTAAACTAAAATAGTCAAATTTGATTAAAATTCTCAGGTTGAGAAGGCTGGATTGGTATGTAACTATTCGCATTTAAAACTTTGCTAAAATATGAGTTCGATTTACATGCCTTAGTTTCGTTTCCAGGCCATCATTTGCTCTCATCGACTGAAATCATTAGAAGTAAATGATTTACTGTAGCTTTAATATTGTAGTTGTGCTGAGATTACCGTTTCAGTAATAAAGCCAGGTCCAACTTTACAGTTGTGATAGATCTCGAGTGCACTAATAATATTTATAAAGATTGTTAATATTTTGAAATATCACTTTTAACTACACCCATGGTCAAATAAAATAGCGATGGTGGTGGCGGTTTCTTTTTTTTTTTTATTTTTTTTTATGTGCGTTTTGTTTTGGTAGAGAGTGCATATTTGCATGTAAAAATGTGAAATAGAAATATGAAAAGATAATGCATTGTATGACAAAATGAAAGTATGCGTTTATTTCATTTTTGTATAATTTTTCCCATATTTAATGTATGTATGTCACATGCAGTCAGCTAGAAAAGTGAGATTAGTTGTTTGGATGGCCAATGAGAAGTTTATCATTTCATTTTATCATAATACAAGAACAATTTTTTTCTTTTTTTTTCCCCAAATATTTTGAGGCTTACAGTGAGACTTTGTGTGATATTGCAGATGTTAAATTTACAAATGAATATCTTATTGCAGAAACGCCCAAAGAAGAACTTCCAGTCCTAGTTGTTACCAAAGGCAAAGGGAACACCAAAACATACTGTGAAAGCATGGCTATAGCACGGTTTCTGACCAGAGAATTTGGTGAGGAATATTAACCTTCTTAATTAGCCTTATCTAAACTGTCTAAAGTAAGCTTAGTAAGTGTAAACATGAGTCATTTTCCTGGATTTATGCGATTATTTCACTCTATGATATATCAAACAAATTGTTCTAAACCCATTTTGTAAGTCACACAACTAAATTGTATAATTTGATATATTGGATCGTGCACGTCCTAATGTTTTGATTGACATACGTAATAACGGTTTGGTTAATATTTGTTGAGATAGGACTGATGTGTATGAAATGAAGGGTTAGTTACAAATTACGGGATCTGTATTGCCAAATGAATTTTGCTTAAGATGAATTGAAATTACATGCAGTTATCAGAACCACTCAGCCAAATGTAAGGATTCTTACATAGAAAAATCTGAATGGCAAGGACGGGTAATTCATATTAAATCAGCGACTATAACCACTCCGTCACGGACACCCCCTCCGCATATGTTGTTTTGTTGGTTCAACGCCCCATCGACAGTATTTCTGTCATTTGGAGACGATGTCTACTTGAGACAGATATAGTGCTGCCACACTGCGGTATAATGTGACATTATACCACATCCAGTCACATTATCCTGACATCGGACAAACCAGTCCTGGAACTTCCCTGATAAACTGAGCGCCAAGCTATACCAGTAACATTTTTTACGACTTTGGTATGTCGCAGCCGGGGTTCGAAAGCACGACCTCCCGCTCCCAAGGCGGACGCTCTAACCACTCGGCCACCGGGTACGGTCTCCGCATATGTAATTGTAAAAGTTCTACTGTTCAGTTTGAATGCCCGCCTCCGCAGTAAAATGTGGGAGTGGGGGGCGAGAGTGGAGCCCTAGGTGCGATGACGGTCATTCGAAAATCGGTATTGATATAGACATTAAGGGTAGTTAATGACTGATCGGACGGGTATACGGCTAACTGACTTAATTAGTGTTGTATCATGCTACTTGATTGTCAACTGTGTGATATCCCAATGAAGTTACCACCTGTTTTCGTGTAGACGAAGGCTGGAATTGACCGAATTGAGAAAATGAGCCCGATATCAATATCTATGATATGTAAAACTTATGAGATGTGTATAAATTCCAGATGCATGTTTAGATGAAAACATCTCTGTTTTTCAGATCTCTATGGCAATGGCAATGATGCTAACACAGTGGTTGACGAAGTCTTGGAAACGTGTGTTGGTTTATTCAGCAAATATGCTACGATTGTTTTCTCGGATGTAAAGGAAGATGAGGTATATTCATTTTATCCATCACTTTATTGCAGTGTTTTAATGAACATTTTAATGAACATTTCAGTGTTTTAATGAATATTTCAGTGTTTTAAGGAACTTTTTTCACTTCATGTGAGCCATTTGAATGAGATCAGAGAAAGATTCTTAAATATGACTTATCTCCCTTGAACTTGTAAAATATATTTTTATCTTTTTTTTTCTAAATTTAGCCAACTATTGTAATACGTGTGCTGCTTTGTATCTTGCAGAAGAAGAAAAAGATTGAAGATTTCGTAACCAATGTCTGCCCAAAACAGCTTCAATTTTTGGAGTCCCTCGCTAAAGAGGAAAAGAGTACCTTCTTCGTTGGAAACTCCGTAAGTTTAATCATCGACATCACCAATATCACCATCAACAACCGACACTCCTTTTACCATATAAATTTATTAATTAAGAACTTTATTGAAAAGCAGCAACATCAAAATGTTACAAAATTAACATCATCAGATAATTAAAACTGAACTTTATCATATCTCAAACATCCACGCTATAAGTACGACTGTGTTGTCCCGACCCAAAAAGAAATTTAATATGTTAAAATGCGAGATAAAAAAGAAGTTTTCTTCATTCATTTTAGTAATGTGATTCACTATGTTCATATCATATTCTGTAAAATAATTACCTCAAACATTGTTTTTCTTTTTTCAAACACAATAAATAGACCATTTAAATTTGTGAACACCTGTTAACAGCGGTCATACAACAATGGACGTGATTCACTGAATATCACTGTTTATATTTTGCAGGTGTCCGCCGCGGATTTATGCTTGTACGTATTCACGGAAAACGTCGGCTTACAAGACAAATTAAAGGACTATACTACTCTGGCCCAAATTGTCAAGGAGGTTTCAAAATTACCAAAAGTCAGTGCTTACTTGAAGAAGAGGCAAGTCACTCAATTTTAAAGGAACATTTTGATATAGCACCTCTGTCATGACGTCATGCAGCTCTCAGTAGACCCTAACTGATGAGAAAACCATCATCCATTTTGTTTGTCAGTATTTTTTTTATGATTGGTGTTACGCCCAAACGTTATAGGACAATTGAATACGAATTGTAGGACATATTGAACAACAATAATGCTCTCAGGATTATTTGGGTTTGATATCGGAAGTATTTGAATGAAAACTGAAATAAAAGTGTACAAACAAACGATGTATTTGCCTTTAAGTAGGCTCTGCGTATGTGTTTTTAGCACAGATTTTACAACATTTATACTCAAGGAATGAAACAATTGTTTTATATACATCATAGGAAATGAAATCATGTATATGTTAACATGTATATATACAAATGAACCATTATGGTATTGTAATTTGTTAATCAATTAACGGCCCTTTTATTTCTGGATTTTACGATTTATGAAATGCTTTTGAAATTTTATTTGATTTTGTTTATATTTTTACAATAAAAAAGACTAGCAGTGTTTCCTATTATTGTTATTTAGTCACCTTTATTGGGGTCATATATACGTTTGCATGCACTTTGAACTACTGAAGCATTAAAGCATAGCATCGACAGGCATTAATTGGACAACAGTGCAGTCAATGTTGCTAAGTATAGATTGACCTTGCTTAGAGTTTTATTTCATGAAATAAATAGTCAATAACATCAACATATACTGTTGAAGGTTCCCGCAAACATTCATTTGCCGGCATACGGACAAGACGTTACATGTTTAAAATGATTGTTTAATTAATGTAAAGGCAACTTTAGGGAAAAAAAATCTCACAAGTCCGTAACTTTAATTAGCGGTATAATTCTAGATGGAGGCAAGCATCAATCATATTCTACATTAAAAATATTCCTAAACCAATGACACCACCCTACAGGCTAAGGAAATGAAAATGTATGTGAACACCGTGACACAGTTACAGACACACGCAATACGATAATTGAGGTGCATATAAGCTCCGTATATATGAAATAAATATCAAATTCAATAAGGTTAAATACGACTTCAATATATCATGGACATTGCGTCAATCATTTTTCAAATGTATCAAATATAGAATGACTATGAATATGTATACCGAATTTCTTCAGACCGGAAGTTACACTTAGTATAGTAAAACCCCAGTCCGTTCACCACTGTGCTTTCCGGACTACTTAACCACTACCGCATATCCCTATCAAAGAAGCAGTTAGCTTAATAATTCACCTGTAAACGAGCAAATATTTAATAAAAATGTTAATAGGTTTATATTCTTCAAACCGATATATGTGAACGTCTGAAGCGTTTTTGCAATAAATGGCTTTAATGTCGTGTAAAAAAAATAGGACCGGTAATCCTAAGAGCAGCGAGCAAGTGACTCAAGAACACATGACATAGATGTCCATATAGTGATATATGGTCAAAATGATCTCATGTTTACTTGGGAGTTATTTCAATGCAATTCGGGGAAACAATCTAATGATAATAATATTTAACCTTTTCCCTCATAGAGGAAACCATGAAAAGACCTATGCGAACAGCATAAAACAAGATCAGCCTGCGAGTAACTCGCAGGCTGATCAGGTTTTATGCTGTTCGCTGCTCCTCAGTGGTCTGGTAATGAGGATTTTACAATTAAATTTGGTAAGGTTTGAGTTTGGCTTTCTGCAGATCAGGCTTTATGTGGTATCTATTGAGCGCGTCAAAATGAGTCTATATGAGGGAAAGGGTTAAGGCAGTTGCGCAGTCTATTCTAGTAGAGCAAATTGCGTATCAATAACATAGTCAACTAAACTTTTGAGAGTGTCTTCGGATAAAACTGGACAATTGGCAAATAACGGTTTTAATTACATAAGCAGAAACTGAGCCCTGAATTGAATTGGCCCTTAAATAAAAAAAAAATAGTTGCATTTTGGTGTTCTGGCAAATATTTGCACTAATTTAACACACTGGTTTTGATTATGCATTTTTAATAATGTAATGAGTAAGGCAGTATCACAACACCTCTCCCCCTTTTCTCTGTTTGGAGTTGGGCCCAAATCAAACCCCTGACCCTGCAGTCTGGTTCCTACAAACTGTCTGCCCCACATCGCACAAAAGATAGTTCAACTGCAAGCTCAACTTGTCCTATATCACCACAAAGATTAAAAAAAAAGCGAAACAAAGTCGGCAGGAAATATTAATCTTTCAATCCTTTTAATTGTGTTGAATTAAAAACCATTGTCAAGAATAATGTCCAATTTCTCATACTTTTTATACAGGACACATGCTTATATAAAGGCTAAAAATTTGATACCAAGTCTGCTATAAGTGTTCAGTAAGATGAAATGAGTATCATGCATGTTCCAAACAATGTGAGAACAATAAATTATTTGGAAATATTTTGCTATAAACCATTTTTTTTTCGATAAATAAAGTCATTAACATAAACGTGTGTTGATGGGCTAACATAAATAACATCTAAATGTCTATATTTTTATATACAGGTGGACCAATCATGGTTAAATGACCTTAACAACAATATGAAGAACACAATATAACGTTATGTCATACACGAAACAATAAGTATGTATAATAAAATCTGAACTCAAATCACATGTACAAAGCAAAATGATCATTACTGCATGTGAATGATGCACTAAGGTATTAATAAATATTAGAAAAATAATGAGGATGAGTCTCGATAATTATTTCTAACCAATCTGTGACCGTAAATACTATAGAAGCATTTAAGACAAGTTTCAAATGTGGTAAAATTTATCATTCCTAGAATTGTCGATATATTTAACTCTAAAACAAACAGCTCATTTACAAGATGCAGGAACAATATATACAAAAAATGTTTGAATAATTTAGAAATTATAAACCAAAACACTCATTATCAGAAATGATCAATGTTTGACATACTTAGAATAATGACCTAAGTTGCCTTGATAACAAGACCCCAGAGGAATATTGAAATAAATCAATATGTTCTGCTTAATTACGATCTGCTTTGTTTGGTAATGCGTCAAAATGAGTCTATCTCAGAAGTGTTAAAATGTCAATATGACCATTGCATTCGTGATAGTTTGAATGTACTGAAATTATATGCAATCCGTAGATACACAATTATTAGTGTTATTAGAAGGGGGGCAACTCAATCGAGCATTCATTAACTGTAAAAACTTATTACCTCCCCTTTAAATGAAAAGTAAACTTGACTTTCTGGTTTCTTTTTTTATAACCAATATTGATTACCATGGTTATACATACCACCATTTCCCTATATTTTGCATTGAAGAAAAAGGAAAACCTATCACCATTTACAGGCAATGCTTTACTTACGCCCATGCATGTTAATTTTAGAAGTTTACTTATTAATATAATATCATAATATTGTAGGTAATTTAACGTTGTTCTGTGCAATGCGGATATATATTTGGACGAGTACATAACTTGGAAAATCATATTGGACGAGCCGCTAGTCTAGTCCAAATATATTCCGTATTGTACATAAATTATTCTAAATTGATCTTTTTATTCTATACCTAAATCATTTTATTCTATAACAAAACGTCATTTGTTTTATAAATCTACACAACTCATAATTTCATGTGGAACGTTTCAACGTGTTCCGATCTATATCGGGGTTCAACGTGGAACCTGTGAATCCATACAATACAAATATATATGAATAATTATAATAAATCCTTTCATTGTGATGTTACATAGTATTTATTTATACAAAACGAATAAAAACCGGGCCCTTTTTAGAGTACATGACAACTAACAGGCATTTTATTGCTGTATAGAGCATTTACGCAACTTGCTAATAGCCGCATCGTAATAAATAAAAAAAAGAGTAAAATAGATAAATGTAAATATCAACTGATAAACAACTTATATGTATTATCGTCGAGTTTACTTGGTAGAACCGTCAAGTAATATTTACCTTTAACGCAACCCGAGTAAGGTGTCAGTAGTGCTGGGTAGTGCAGGCAAAATGATATAATTGTAATTTTTTGCGAAATTTAAACCTAATATTGCAATATATTGCATAAAAATCAAAACAGTCATAAGGATGTGGACTCTTCTTTTATTTTAAGTTATTTCAAGGAATTTTCATATTTTGAGCTTTATTAAAGTTAAACTTAATTGTTTTTCCTAAACTTTTTCAAAAGATGCTTTGACTTAAAATGTCCGTTCATTATTATAATAAACATTACCACTTAATCAAAATAGCATGTTTATACGGCAGAACCATTGTGCAATTGTTCTCCAGAAGTTGTGAAATTTACTGTTTTTAAATTTAATGTTGTAAAAACATATTTGCTATTTGTTTCTACTTAATACTTGAAAATCATTCTGTTATACTAAAACACAATATTTGCGATATTTTAAATCATATTGCGATGCAATGGCAAAACAAAACTGTCCACCCTTAATAGTCAGTGACCACTGTGCAAGGGTAATGCCGATATATTGCATAAATAAATAAATAAATAAATATATATATATATATATATATATATATATATATATATATATATATATATATATAAAGCAAAGCAGTGATGTCATAAGGTAAACAAACATGGGAGCCAACTAAAAGCCGGTCTCCGGTCTTCTCCGAGACCGGCGAAGACCGGAGACCGTATAGGAGACCGTCTTTTAGTAGGCTACAGTAATAGTAGCTTAATTAATTGGTTGATCGGTACAGTTTTTATCAAATAAAAAACATAAATACGCATTTTGTTTCAATTAGTTTTAAATCACACCCTGTAAGTAAAGTTCCTAAACATCGTGCTTTTGTCCTATTTGCTCCTTTTACCATGTTCACAAAATACCTTCTCTGTCTATCTCTCTTAATTGTTATAGATCTATATTTTCTCACTATGTTAAGGTATGTTAAAAATGACTTATGATGAATTTCAATTCAATTTAAAGCTTAGCACTCAAAACCTTTTGGTTGATGTCTCATTTGAAAATATATCATATAGTGAAAGGTCTGCCAATATGAAAATATTTTGACTTATATCAAGAAAATACTAGCGTTGTTTAGGACAACCCCCTAATTTGAAAGTCACAAAATTCACCGTGAACCCACATTCTAAAGCAATTTTTATCATTTAAGGTTTTATCTATAATATAAAAGAAAATTTGACCATTTTATATTAGTGTTTTATCTTTAAGAACTGGACTAACGATACTATATGATAAAATTTAAAAACCGTTTATCTTTCCTGTTTAGTTTTACTGCTTTTTTTTATATCGTATTTTTTTATCATAAAGAATAAATGTATATGATAACCGTTTATCTTTACCATGTTAAGTTTTATCTGCATATAAGATTATTTTATATTTATATATCGGTATTTTTTTTTATTAACTGAATTTACACTTATTTATAATAACATAATGCCTTAATGTTATAACGTTTCATATTTATTATCTAAAATTTTATCTAGTTTTTTTTTTTAAATTAAAAAAAATATATCTATATAATAAAAACTTATCTTTATCGTGCATATAAGATTCTTTTATATTTACATATCGGTAATTTAACTTTATGAAGTAAATTTATACCTTTATATAATAAAGGAATATATTTATATACGAGCGTAATAACTTTTTATCTTTACCATGTATAGTTTTATCTTCATATAAGATTCTTTTATATATACATATTAGCGAATTGTCTTTAATTTAAGTTATACCTTTATATAATAACATTTTAACTTCATCCTTTAGACTTTTATCTACATAACATTATGTTCCTACAGACTGACTCCATATAATCAAATTTGGTAATATACGACAGCTAAGGCGTTCCATAAGCGATCTCTTTTGGTGCTTTTCAGATTATCCAATCAAATAAGTTGATAGATTTATGACATCAACGTATGGTCTCCGGCTAGGTTATGGATTTACTACACAGAGAGCAAGAGCCATAACCTTTGTGTTGATATGGATTCAATGGGCGTATTCGACTGGGGGTTTTGTTGACTAACTATTTTTTCATTACTTTTTTTTTTATTCGACTGGTAAAGTGTTGAGATTGTGACATCACAGCGTTAAGCACTTACTCAACGAAGAAAATTCTCCGTGAATAATCTCTAAATTATTCTCAAGAATAAAAACTAGTTCACGTAAGCGATATTGAAAAGAATATTTACTTATTTAAACAACTTATAGTATATTTTTGCTAAACAGAACTCATTAAATTCTAAATTTTACAATATAGCATCCTCCGTTCAAGGAGAAGTTGAAAACTTTCCGTGTAGAGATTATTAGATAAAATAGAATAACGTCACCTATCTTGAAAAAAAAATGTCATGCATGATCAATTTTATCATTTAGCTTGATTAGTTGGGTTTCCTGTAACAGAAAATCTGATAAATTATCGCCATGGACACGGTGAAAGAAATCTTTATTCATATCTTTCTGTTTTTTAGCTTCTGTGTAAAAAATAGTTATTGATATAAGCGACATCAATGCAAATAGGGCATTTTTCGTTGATTAACTTTTTTCTGTGCGCATCTAGATCCGCCAACATTTCGTTCTCAATGGAAAGTCCCAGTCGAATAGGCCCAATGCTTTCTTCGCAGTTTCTTATAAAAATCCTACCGTATATCCGGCTGCCAGAGGGCAAGCCGGAACGAAGATTTTTTTTTTATTATATACCAATGTATGATACTACGCATTTTCAATCTGCTTCCTACAGCAAAAATACAGAAACTTGTATCAAGGTCCCAACGTTTTCCAAGCCTGTGTCACGTCTCTACCTTGTATAAACATATTTTTATGTGCATAAAATGGAACTACTTTTATATGTCATCACTGCACAATGCGTATGTCCAACTATGTTGACCTGATTTGAAAACGAAAGTCGTTTACACACTGCACATTATTACGTGCTGTGTAGAAAACACAACTGTATTACTTTATGTACTGTAACCTTGATATAAAATAGTTCCCTTGTTCTTTGTTGTTTAATGGTAAACCATGAAGATTTGTTTGAAAATATATGCAAAGTTAATAATTTATATGTTTATATTATTTAAAGTGAAAAGTAGGTATATACATATAATAATAAGATCATTAAAATCGTAGATTGATCTGAACAGTGATCCGATTACGGAATCACTCGAGCTAAAGCTCTCGTAATTTTCCGTAGATCTGTGTATCACGAATGCTAATAGCACTGTTGGGACCAATCTACGATAGTAATAATACGTTTACATTGCGTTCGCACGCAATAGTTATGGAATGCGCACGCAATAGCAATAACATTTAAATGCATAAACACCGCATTCGCATGCAGTAACTACAGCGTGCGAACGAGGTGGTCATGCGATTGTTATTGCGTGAGAATGCGAGTTTTTCAACTTGTGAATTTTCGATAGCTTGTTCCTGCAAAACATCAACATCTTCAACGGTATGTTTCCTACTTAGAAGCTGCGAAAAGTTATACTCACCTTTCAGTATTGAATTGATATGCAACTGGGCTCGGAGTGATATGTTTATTTTCATACTTGAGCATATCTATTGTGAAAACTCTACCACGGCCACGATTTGAGGACTAATAAAATGAATGTAAAATTATTTAAATATCTGGCCATATTCAGCATATTTTTCTTTCCGATTTCTTAGTAGCAAAACACATCCTTTAACCATATTACAGTCAATAAACCTATTGCAAAATATGTAGACCTATGTTAAAAGGTTTATCTGTTTAAAGCAATATAATGGTTTACATTTTGAAAAAAAGGGAGGGCCCGTAACTTTCTAATATTTATTCGTCATGGGGTCCGGGGTTGTGTCCCTTCTACTGGGTGCACTTTGTCTTCTTTAAATTGTGTTTTAAGACTTCTATTGACCATGGGTAGAAACACGAAGCTGC
>CM037783.1:54440438-54490438 GCA_021229015.1 Solen grandis
TGGGCTTCAATACTGAATAGACACCCGGACACACTTCTCGGAAATCCAGAGAAACGACTTCAGTTTTATGACAGACGAAGGGATGAATATTTCTTTGATAGACACAGGCCCACATTTGAAGCCGTGTTTAATTATTATAAATACGGTGGATATTTGAGACGTCCTGAGCCTGTTCCCGATGACATTTTTCTTTCTGAAATGGATTTCTACGAAATCGAAAAGGATATAATTGACCACTATAAAAAGGAAGAAGGATATATTGAAAACAGCATGGTCCTACCTGATAATCCCATACAACGAAAAGTTTGGATGTTGATGGAATATCCCGAGACCTCATGTATAGCCTATGCAATAGCAATCTTGTCGGTGATAATAACTGTTTTGTCAATTGTTCTGTTTTGCGTCGAGACTTTACCGTCTATCAAGGAAAAGAAAGATAAAGATTGCACGGATGGAAAGCCAGTGGATTTTACGGAGCCTTTCTTCATACTCGAGACCATATGCACTACCTTTTTCACCTTGGAGGTGTTTCTTCGCTTCTATTCCTGTCCCAGTAAACTTGCATACTTCAAAGACTTTAAGAACCTGGTCGATATAACAGCGGTCATTCCCTACTACATCACGTTGTCAAATTCCCTGGCGGACCAGACTTGTGTATCTTCTAAATCGAGTGCTTCCCTTGCGTTTTTGAGAGTGGTGCGCTTGGTACGGATATTCAAATTAACAAAGCATTCGGCTGGTTTGCAAGTATTAATCCTAACCTTTCAGGCAAGTTTAGAAGGACTTTTGTTATTTCTCGTGGCAATGGCAGTGTGTATTCTTCTGTTTTCCAGTGCAATTTATTATGCTGAGTATGGACTAGAGGAGTCGCAGATCAACAGTATTCCGGGTGGATTTTGGTGGGCACTGATCACCATGTGTACGGTTGGGTACGGCGACCAGGTACCTGTAGGGTTTTTTGGGAAGATAATAGGCTCTCTATGCGCAATATCAGGGGTTCTTACTTTGGCCATACCTGTACCCATTATCACCGAAAATTTTAACAAATTTTATGCTCACAAAACGGGTAGAGGACGAATGTAGTGCAATATGGAATGTTCCGATAAATTGTGATAAGTTTTTTCTATTATTATTTTGAAACTACGATGTTTGTTTTTTTCATAAGAAAGCTCATTCCGAGTTTGCAATAAAATATGTGTGTTGAAAATGGTGAAATTGATAAAAACGCTGCAATGATATTGAAATGATAACGACAATGCCCGTACCATTGTTAAACGAGCATAGTTTGCTCAATGTTTTTAATCAACGTTTCGACAGAGTGATCACGTTGAATTGTTTTATCATTATCTTGCAAATATTGATTTTTACTCAACACAATCGCAATTTGTTTGCACTTTAATAAATGACATTCTTTTTCCTCACTTTGCATGCATATCGCTCATTATCTTGTACATATATATCAAAGTATTTACAGAAATATCACATGCTCAACAGTTCCGGGCCATTCAAGGGTATAGTGTAAAACTTATTGATTATGATTGATTGTAGAAATTAGTATTGTTTGTTGCTAACAATTTTATCATAGCCATTGTCTTTGTCGATTGAATCTTAAAAGCTCACACGCTCTGTAAATCATATATCATGATAAAATCGACATAAACCGCAGAGGAAATCGAAATTGAAAATTGACAGAAATGCGTAATTCCTAATTTCCGGATCCAGTTTTTTCCCTGATTTTTGCATTTACGTTGGATTTTCCATGTGTATCGATATTCAATACACTAAGTTTTGGAAATTTTTAATTCTCATTCAAATTTTGTCTAAGACATTCTCAGAACAATAGAAATAATCTTCCCGTCACGAGGAAGGTGACTGTAAGCTAAATCAAACTTTGCCTTACTTTTTGCAACTTTAGAGACTGCATGTTGTTATCATATCATCATAAATCATAGCACATTTTATCCATATTTAGAAGATTTGATCGTTGACCATGAATTCCACGTGACATTTACATAGATTGTTATGAATATGAAATGTTATGATCCTTTCTTTGAAGTTTTTGAAACACGTACATGAGTACATGCGGGGAATTATGAGGTTTTTATTATTTTTTTGCGCTAATACTACTTCTCTAATTAGTATCACACATTTTTAATTCCACTTTTTCAATGAACATGTATAAAATAAATATCTGCGTCTGTAAATGATTATACTAAATAAGTAGAACCAAAAAATAACTATATAATAATTTACCATTGCTCTTTATTCAGACATTTAATGTTTAGCCAGTTAGGTTTCAAGCTTGCAGAAAAGGATTTATTTGGTATCTCATTGTTATTGATTCTATAGAAAAACATAGTATATACTTGGTAGATAATCTAATGACAGCTAAGACTTTGAAAAAAGAGAAGCATTGGATATAGTTGTAGACTTCTAGATTGGAAAGGGTTAAGTTTTATACGATACCATAATTATGTAACTTGAAATGTTAACAATACAATAACGCCTTTATCACTCGGATTTTATGCGTATACCAATTATTTACAAATAAACTATCCTTAATTGTCTTTATGATTTGAAATTAAAATTCTGCTGATGTTTTTAATCATCAATTCAAACGCAGATGTTTTGGCGCGATGCATATGGTTATATATAATGTAACTTAACTATGATTTAGTCCTGTGTTTAACCTTGGTAAAATGGCGTATAGAATTTTGCTTTGTCAAGTATAATAACGATTTTCAAAACGGGCATACCATGATTAAGAGTTACCCACACGACATCATATAGAAAGTATTGACTCAAGTGTACAGTAAACAGATATCTTGCTGTTGTTTGAAATCCATCTTTGTTTAGATTTTGCATGCGATGACAATAATTCAATGTAATGTTAACACATACAGAGACTTTCTGAACACGGACTGTTCTTATATTGAGTATCGACACAAAGTAAAAGTGATTTAAACTTATTGTTTACTACTATTGTTTACGCTACGTTTTATCAAATTTTATATGCATTTAGAACGTGCTTGCAAACTGTAATGGAAAAGGAAAGTTTTACCTTTTTTATAGACATTATAGCATATGTGTTACTTCGAGTATCTGCGGGTCTGACAGATACAAAGGGATAAATCTCATGGCATACGAAGGGAAAAAGTCATTAAGAAGGCATATGTACATTTGGAAAACGTCACTAAGCAAGCATAGGTGCATTTGGAAAACGTCACTAAGCAAGCATAGGTGCATTTGGAAAACGTCACTAAGCAGACATAAGCGCGCTTGTGAATATTGTGAGGTTAATTTATGAGTGATCAAATATTCATATAGAATGAAAAAGGGACACGTTGATTGAACAGAAGTCGATTTCATTGATGTTGGCACAGGAGTGGCGTTCATTTAGTTTCCACTGAAACTGTAAGGTTATTGATTCTCTTTCACTTCTTTCTGAATCTTCGTGAAGAAAATGAATAAATTAGTAACGTTAACCATTCATGAAACTAGTACTTAAAAAAAGTCTGACTAGTTAAAAAAAATCGAAAGTTAGACGTGTAAGATGTGGAGAAAGCTGGATTAGCACTTTCCTATCTCAAATTTACGAAGTGTACAAAATGCTTCAATATCGTTCTTGGTTAAGTGTATGCTTTTGCCTTGCAGTTTAGCTTTATCGGGTTTGTTAAAACTAAGCAAACAGTGATGGCAAGGTCTATACCTATAATCAATTAGAACTGATCGGGACGGCCGTTGAGCACGCATTCTGAGCGCAATATCCAATTATGACCGCAGCGATGTCATGGGTAAATATTAGCTTTCCAGTGAAAACCACAATTACGTCTATGGCTTCTAAGATAGGATAATTTCATAATTTAGTCACGATTTTTGCCAAAAATATTTGTTTATTTATTCGGGGCCCCTTAATAATTCGCTTAAAAGCAATTTAAGACAGGCTTGGTTCATAAAATATATCGTTAACTGAGATAAAAAGCATGTAATAAGACAATCAGATTTGACATATCATATATGAAATTATTTATGAATAGAGATCAACCCAAAGAAATAGACATGTCCCCCGCAATGCCACTTTATTACTATATAGAACCATGTACTTTGTACACTTCCATCATTGCACTCTGGAACTCTTAACTTTTGTCACGAGACATTGCTTTATCAAAGAAGGTGAATACTTGTTTAGGCAAAATTTAAAAAGAAAACGCGTCTTAACTGTTTGACGGAGAGTATCGTCATTTTTGTAAGGACTTGTATAAACCAACTATGTGTAATCATGCATGTCTTACTTCAATCGCTGTTTACCGGCGAATGTCGCCAACGTACTTAGTTTAGTTAAACAGATATGCACAGACTTGAATTATATATAACGCATTACTACCCAACGTTTTAACTTTAAAACGAATATATCACTCGAAATATATCATTTAATCTTTTAAGTTCGAAAAATGTCCAACATGCTCCTTTATGAGAGAATTTTTACATATTGATACTAAATGTATGGAATTATATTTTGACCAATAGATTGCAGTATTTTTCAAAATTTTCGATCAGTTTAAGTCGCTAAACCACAAAGTTTAATGGGTAACCTAGTATATACGACCAATCTTTGTGCGTAGGATCTAGAGGTGGACTTGGATAGTAACGTCAAAACATAATTCCATACATTAATAGGTTAATGTTTGTTATCGAGTTAAACCCTCGATAACAAACATTAACCAATACATAATGGCGCGCGAATTTGTCAGTAAAGATGATTATGTTCATACATTATCTACATTACTCATTGTGAAATACTTAGTCATAAACTGCTGTATTTTATTAGACAACGCACAATTAGTCTTTTTCAATATGTATAATACTATATATACGGTACACAAGCAACCAAAACATATAGTATGGTTATTTGTTGGTTTCACTTCAAAATATTCTGCCGTGTTCTACATGGAGCAATAGTAATTTTAGGCTCTAGTTGACCTATATCAACCAGGAACTGTTGACAAATAGCGAGAGAACATATTAATATTCGTTGACTGGTACTTGCATACTTATTGCAACATAGAACCAAATTAATAGCATATATTGTCGTGAACTTTTACTGTAACTCTCATATGACTGATTGTGTTAAAAAAAATACTCCACAGTTTGTTTTCAGTCTTGCCGCGTAGACAGCCTTTCTTGAGTATATGCCAGACTGGTTCCATGAACACTATTCATTACATAAGAAATCGAATTGAAAGGCCCCGTATTTAACAAGACATAAATCGATGCCAAAATGCAAAGCTCTGGCTAGACGCGATTCTGAACACGATATATGGCGCCATATATTATTTGTCTATAAATTTCATGGGCCGAATAAGCAGCTGCTATTGACGGAAGTGGCTAACGACAGCTTACTGCTTCTGACAACAATTGAAGGCCGCTGTCACATACGTTCCATAAATAAGTTATGATTCTTCTAATTCATTATAAAGCTCTTGATTTTTCACAGAAACACACTTTAGTAACTGTTGGATGTTATCGCATTGTGTTTGAAGAGAATTATAAACGGTCTTTTAGATTTAAATAGCGTTGTTCAGCAATTGCTAAGATTTTGCAATGTTGAAATGCTATGAAAAAGCATATACGGTTTTAATTGATTAACTTATCATGAAAGTTTAGTCATATCAAATTGTAATCGATTTCGTAAACAGTCCATTTAAAAATGAAATTAAGGTAATCCATTCATCATTATATTGTGATTATGGTCCATCAAGTGCTCAGGGCAATTTATAGTAAATGGAAGCCTTTTCTAGACATTGATCCTATAACTCCAAGTCAATTGATAACTACTTTTGCACTGAAGTCTTTTAGGTATTTGAAGGATCATAATTACAAATAAATGATAGATTTTCTGAATAATATCAAGCATTATTTAGAAAACAAAACTGATTAGAATTTGTATATAGGTTTCGTACTGTAAAAGTCATACACATGCGTTAAGATAAAGAAAAATAGCTACGGTCTATATATTTCCAAATCATTTTGAGCCAACTTTTTTTCCTCAGTTTTCATCTATATTATCTTAGAAGAACTATTTTTCGGTAGACAGGCCAATCATCAGTCTATTTTCATTATCTTCAAAACTCCTGAGTTATTTGACAGTTTTGTTATGTATTATACGGCTAAGATTACTGACATTCTGCCGTTCTAGACGGAGCAAACAATACCAATTTCGCTGTGATTCGAGCAGTAGCTTTTATCTATTATTTAGATCAATAATTAAGTTCTCTCATCTTTGTCCCACCTCACGCAAGTCAACCATTTACTTAAGGATACTCCACATTGGGTTCGCTGAGTGCCAGCACCTTTACAAACATTTTTTTTTTACTTTTAAACAACATATTTCCATACAATGCAAGAAAAAGATTTTTCGTCTTTAGATAGTATAATTTTAACATATCACATGCTAATGATTTATAAAGTCATTAATTTCTCTTAACGTGATATTTCTGTAACTGCAAGTTATCATTCTGTTTAGAAATACTTATATATAAAAGACATTTACTGTAGGCGTTACAAGGGTGGAATTCATTACAAGTCCATAAGCAATGTGTTTTCTCCAAGTTTAGTCACATAACATATTTATGCAAATGTATTTTGTTATTTTTGACGTTACTTCTACCTTCAGAGAAATAATATTATACGACGAGATGCGTTCATTAATTGCACACAAAAGCTTCGTAATTGCATTTGGCGGTTAATTATAGACCTTGTCTCAAAGGAAATGGATTAGTAGAAACTACGTCTGAAAATCGATAAGTATTTATTCAAAGGGCTATCCCGGACCACGGTGAAGGAAGTTCAGCACACAACTGGTGTCAACTTGTCTCTCAAGAAATGATTAACAATCGCAACCCGTTGACAGGAGCTGTGTTCATTTCCGTTCAATAAGTCATATGGAAGTGGAAAGCGCTTCCAAGAAAAATAAACTGAGCTGTAATTTCTTAAGATTAACTAAAATGCCAAAAAATCACTTAAAACGTATACACTTGTAACATCCGGGCTTTTTTCTGCGAATTTAATGTCACGAATAAAAGGGTTTTCCCCATGATGTTTCCTACCACCAATTTGACTACACTTTCGCCAAAGACTGGCAGTATATTTGATCTATTAGATGACTAGTGTATGTTTCTTGGACATTAGATTTAATTACAATAGTGACTTTCCTACTAGTGATGTCAAATTGTTGTATCAATATAAAACAAGAATTATTGGCCGTTTTTATGATGATGTTTTGGGGTGGAGAAGAAAATACAGAAAAGAATTTTTAAAAAAAACACAAGATATTATCATTTAACTCCAAATTGACGTCGACAAAGTAAAATGTAAACAATTCTATTTAAAAATACCGAAAAAGAATAAGATAATAATCAATTGGATAAAAAACTGTTTTATGTGCAGAATTTTTCTGGGTTAAAATACATGTCAGTCTTGATAATCAAGTTTCATACTATCATGTTGTCTATGAGATTAACGAGATTAACTCCAAATCCATGCAGACAATCGGTCTGATTGATGTATTCCGTAACATTTATTTATTTCACAGTACATTTTTGTATGATCATCTCAAAAAGGAAAGTACAACGTGTGTCCTACATATAAGCACAGTATATATGTTTAGTCACCCTTGAATGAAACAAAATAATTGAACAATGACTGAATAAAATGTACCTTTCTTCTTAGACTAAGAACTTAACTAACATATGAGTCGTATTTAAAGGACGGTTACAGTGCGTTAATCCGAAGAATAGTAGGGGAATGAAATGTTCGTGTATTTGCAAGACTCGGGAAACCGAGAGCTTATGGTTTCTCCCGTCCGTATTTGTAGTGTTATATAGTGTAGTCTGTACCACCAATTCTGGGAACTCGTACCTCGAATTAGGAACGTACGATGCTCGGTATATAACGCTCCTCGGAATAACGCACTTTCACTGTATATTAATGTTATTCGTGCAACACCATTTTGAATATTAATGTTATATCACGCATTTGGTATTTTTGTTAATTGCTGATTTAAGAAATGCATACTTTGTTTTCATAATTAACATAACTGGTGTTCGCAAATTGATAATTTTCATCGGAGGTCATAATTATGTTTTGATTAAACTAAGAACTATTATTCTACTGATGGGGTTTATCGTCACAGCGTCAATATTTTACCCGGCTAACTTTACTCGATTGACCCCGGATAGAGTAACAATGTCGGACTCGAAACACATAATTCCTTATACAGAAATTATATCATTAAAATATGTAGAACATAATAATGCATTTGTCATCTTATGTATGGACTTATGTTATGCACAACATCATGTTTGAAGTTGTGTATGATATATTTCTATTTCATGTGCACATCCATACGTTTTTAGAATGGTTATATATTGCTCAGATTAATTTATATATATATATATACCAAAGGATCTTCTAAACAGTTTATTAAATTTTCATTTTTTTTTTTCTAAATAATTTAATGCAATATTGTTATATCTTGAGATGCAATATTGTTATATCTTGAGATGCAATATTGTAATATCTTGAGATGGATATGAGAATAGTGATACTTCTGAGTATATGTTTATATTGCAAGGTTTTGATTTAGTAATCAAAGACACTACAGTGAATGTGTCTAAAGAATTACTGTTTAAATGTACAACTTTTGTTTTGCAACACAGGTTCCAAGAAAACAGCGACCAAAAACGTTCACAAATGCAAAATAACATATACCATTTCTACATAGTTCATGTACATGTCACCAATGTTATACGGGCAGTCTTGTTTGACTTTTGTATAGATTTTTTCAATTCAATTTTCATGTTTATTGATTTAATTCTGTTAATGTGATTATATATACAGTTGTTGAGTACTATGTATAACCAATTGCTCAACGTGAAAACAAAGGTTATTTTCACATGTGTTTTGTATGATGTCAGTCCTCTCTCACATGCGTGTTCATAACACATAGTTACGGTCCTAAGACTGCTTTACAGGCATCTTCAGTATCAAGGTCAAACATCCATCAGAAAAATAGAAGAAAAAAATTGTTTCAACAGTGTTTCATTAGACAATGATTGTGAAACGAAAGCAAATAAAGCAAATAGTATGTTTTAATCTATTAAAGTTATTTGTTTGATGCTTCTATACATGTTTACATGTTAATTTGTAAATTATTTACATATAGCAAACACTTTTGCATAATAGTTGTTACCAATCAAGACCAATTTGAATATGTGTATGTAATTACAATAATTGCTCAACGGGTTCATTGACTATTACCACATTCAATTGTGCGTGTAAAACGTTTGTCAAGTCCTGTTCGTTTTGCTGTCCAAGGTTCACATCCAATTTGACCTTGACCCTGTGCCCAGATAGCTTAAGTTTTCTTTGGACATTATATATCCTTTGTCTCTACGTTTCTGTGATAAATGATAAAATATGCACTGGTTAATATTTGCTGTCTTTACAACACAGTCATTGCATCACTGTTATGTGCAGGTGTGATGATGACATTGACGTAATGTGTTGGTAATAATAATAAACAACATAAGGTGGTGACAATGACATCAATGTAAGGGCCTTGAGGCAATGACATCAACGTAAGTGGTTGCAATAACATTAGTTTAACTTGAAGACAATGACATCACATCAACGTAACATGGTTGCAATAACATTAGTTTAACTTTAAGACAATGACATCAACGTAACGTGGTTGCAATAACATTAGTTTAACTTTAAGACAATGACATCAACGTAACGTGGTTGCAATAACATTAGTTAATTTGAGACAAGCATAAAAACATTAGTTTAACTTGAAGACAATGACATCAACGTAACGTGGTTGCAATAACATTAGTTCAACTTGAAGACAATGACATCAACGTAACATTATGGCTATGACATCAACGTAACGTGGTTGCCATGGCATCAACGTATTATGGTAGCAATAACATCGTGTACCCTGGTGGCAATGACATGGACACAACGTGACATTCAAACGCTAGTCACATTAAACATGGACCACCTACTTCTAAAGTGGGACAAACAATCGTTGCTGGAAACAGTGATGGACGTTGAGAAAATAGATAAAACAAACATGTTCCTTAAAAAGAACATTTCTAAATTTCAATATTTATTTGAATGCTTTTCAATCTAATAAAAGTAACAAAACTCACACTACCCTGGTGTCGTGGTGAGACAAAACGAAGAACGACTTTGATTACTTTGATTTCTTTCGGCAAGCATGATAACATAGTAAAAGAAGAAAACAGGAAATGCAGAGTTATTTAAAAGCCATGTGCAATATGGATTGATATTATATACATTGTTGTACCAAATATATTGGATCACATTGGATATTCAAATCATTGCGATTTCTTCATCTTTAATCATTTTTTGAACAAACCCTAGTTCATGAAAACACGACACCTTTCTCCAGATTTACACTTCTTAACATAAAGAAGCAAACTATTGTCGTTTCATGGATTTAATGAAGACTCATGTTCTGGGAATAACTTCCACTTAAAGCATAAAGACTGTAAAATGTACGATTTGTAATGACACACGGGCACGGACAGGAATAAATCCCTCACAACACAGCAATGCCAGATCATCCTGCGTGTAGGTTTTGCAATATTCGCTACTTCTCAGAATGCTGTAAATAAGGAGGGGACACTAACAAACCTGTTCAGAGAGAAAATTCGAAAACTTACTTTTAGTCAGGGCTGGCTTTTCTTTGGTATTCCATGGTAATAACAGTGTATTTGGGTGATAAAGGGTTGAATTAACCAGCATTCTTTCATCGAGTCCCCACACTTTTTGCAATTGTAATTATCAAATAACCTGTCTGCTGACGCCGTGCTCCGCGTGCATTAACCTAAAGTGCTCCTATGCACTGTAATGCCTCATTCATTTTAAACAAAACAGGGCCGTATTTAAGACATTGATCAATGATCACTACATAGGGCTTGCGTTTGGAACTTTGTACGGATGTGATCGGCCGATTTTGCTGACTGGACTTTTTCACTGTTTTTTTTTCTCTGCACTTTTATCTAGATATTTTCAGATTGAAGAGTGTCACACTTAGCTATTTTAATCTTCGAGGTTGTTTGTAATGTTTGACCACAACAATAGAACTTGTATAGAGGGGAAATTTCTCGTGTTTTTTTGGCACAGAACGATAAATAATCAGAAAAATATAATAATGAGTGAACTTTATTTTATTAGAATTTATATAACTTTGCATGTACATGTGAAATCTCAGTTTGTATATTTATTCAAATAGGTCATACACACACATATATATATATATAACCGGACACAATTTATTACTTATATAATGCAAGATTGTAATTAAATAAAGTGTGTTACGTTACAGCATAGTATTTTGTTTTATTCCAAAATATGAATACGGCTAAAATACTGGCTCCAAAGGCATACAGCAAAATGAACAAGAACGAAAAAGCTAATGATTAAACTCGGTTCATGTGATTCAACTTCATTTTACGAGATCATATCTCCAAATTTCTCTCAGATTCTGATTTTAATCAATAAACGCTACACAAAACAGACTTCAGAGTTTCAGCAATAAGGTTATTGAATGGCTTTCTCTGTCTTCAAGGTTTAAATCGGTGTTACAGCCATGGAGCGTAAGATACTATCTGATAATACTTTCTCAATACATGTTTATCAGTTTTATTCATATATATTCGACTATTGTACAGTATGTGTATCAGCGATAAAAAGTCTGAATTCTTTGCACGAGGACATCTTTTTCGAAATTGTCTCAATTAGTTAATGATCTAGAGAAGGAAAAGAGTTATGTACCGTGCATATGTGTGCATGCGTGTTCGTGTGTGTGTGTGTATCAGATAAGAGAAAAAAACGTGCATTCTATTTTAAGCTATGTGAAGCTAAGCTTATGACACAGTCTGACCATTCCGCCTTCAAAACTCGTCTTCTGACTATCGGAATCTCCTGACTGCCGGCTTTATTACCACTGTTTTTCCTAAAATTTATGTTTACGATTATTTGATTACTTCCATCAACATTTACCGCGTATTAGACTTGACAGTCAGTAGTTTGAGAACTTTAATGCCAGTCAGGCAATTGGACGTTGACTGATATGTTAACTTTCCACTTCACCGTACCTCTCATAAGTAATTATTATAAAATCGATGTTTTATTGTTTTATCTGTGTTTTTACGGATGTATATCGAAAGTCCCATTGATTAAAGCATTGCGAGCAGCCTACCGTATGAGCGATCTAACAAAACAATTCCAGATACACTGAACGTATATACGTGGTGTGAAATGGTAACGCCAATACTTTGCCTTGTGTACGCATGGTAATAATGGAACATTTCCCAGATAATTAGGATCATAGAAACTCTGTTTTCCACGTGCCTTTTGAACGAAAATATCAGATATTATCTCAGACTGTGCTCACTCGGCCCTTTTTGTCTGATGACTCCCGCTGATAAATGTTGCTGCACTACTACTGACTGGCTACTACAGCCTCGCTATTACAACACTTTGGATGGCATGTACTAGCATGTAATGTCAATTCCCTATATAGTAACGAAAACCACAACCGCTTCAAATGGAATTAGGTAGTAAGTTAGGGTTCCCAAACATAGCAGGCTGATTTCACGCATTTAACAAATTACGTGAAAACACTGCTCTGACATTTAATAGGTATCCCATTCGTTTACATCATTAAGTGAGTACAATTGGCGAGATTAGATAGACGATGATTTTAATCAACTTTCCCACCAATATCCTGTTGTTTTGTTGAACCATGAATAGGGTCAAACAATATGTATTGAGACTAATTGGCACGTTCAAGTATCAATGTAGCATCAAGTGGTCACGTGGCCGCCAGAGAGCCGCCGTAACCTGGGGTCTATAAGTCATTGCTGTGCTTGACCCCTGTCATTATCGTAGAGTATGTAATATCTTATAAATGATATCACATTTAAACTATCACTAAAAAGAATTTGATAAGCAGCAGCATATGATGAATCTTTTGTAAGCTCATATATATTTTATTCCTGGATCTTATTCAATGATGAGAAACTGCTAAACAAGTTTTTTATTGAAAGGAATAGTAAAGAAGTAATAAATTTGTCAAACTTCTCGACCTACACGTTTGCTCTATTTTTTTATTCGCTCACGCACTATATGTGTGTGTGTGTGTGTTTTCTCTCCAGATTTAGAGAAAAACGGAGAGAAAAAGAAATGAAGGAACCAACAATATCACTAATATTTATATTTATAGTAATGCGTCAAACATTTACATATACTTTTATAAATGTATTAAAATTGTCCTCTTCATTGTCTGCATACTCCTGTTCTTTTATCAATTTCAACTGCACAAATTCTATCGATCAAGATACTAAATGCACAAAGCGAAGAATACAGACAGTGTGTATCAATCAAATATATACATCTCAGATTTTATTTGCGCCAAGGGAAAATAAATACGAGAAGACTAACCGATAAATCAATAGACTCTTCTCGAGGAGTTTCATTCCGCAATTTTCAGTCGTATTGCCTCTTTTTGACAATTTTATCAAATAAAGCGTAAGGCATTACACATACATGTTTTCAATCGAGATGAGAAGGAACAAACCATTAAACAGGAACCAATGCTTATATTGTTTTCTTAAAGTAAAACATGGCGACACTTTGTAGTTTTGTCGGTAGCCTCAAACTTCTACGCCTGCTTTATTTTAGAGGAACGAGAAATTTATCGACCATTAAACTGGAAACATCCGACATCGGTAGATCCACAAAGCGACAGAACATTATCTGGCCGAGACATTTGATTTAATTTATGTCCTGATTTTTTTTTTAAAAATGTTCACCTTTGATTTAAGATAGAAAAGTTGTAATTTGATTGCAGATGTATTGTTTCCGTCATCATGGAACAGAGAGTTTAAACAACATACTGTTATTGAGATGTAATGGATGATGAAGAATGGCCTGAGACAATAATACAATCAACACCTGAAAATATGGTTGTAAAGAGAATACATATTAGATCAAAATGTTTATTACTCTTTGATACGTTAATTACGAAAGTATCGGAGAGCGATTTTTCCTTGGGGACTTGTTGACACCGTGCTTCCACTGGCGAATATGTTTATAATTTGACATAATTGTTTTTACGGTGCAGTTATTACAGAGTGAACTCCTAGGGGAAAATATGGAGGCTAATTTCAACCATTTATGGTTCGCTCGCTGACGTAGTGCAAGTACGACAGTGCGCTGGAACGACGAAATGACACATCAGTACGACGAACAAGGGTCAAGTCGTCCCAGTATGACACACCAGTACGACGAGCAAGGAACAAGTCGTCCCAGTATGACACACCAGTACGACGAGCAAGGAACAAGTCGTCCCAGTATGACACACCAGTACGACGAGCAAGGAACAAGTCGTCCCAGTATGACACACCAGTACGACGAGCAATTAACAAGTCGTCCCAGTATGTTGCTGTTTAAGCACCCACGCAATGACGATATTTTACGTTTCTGTACGTCATTCTATCACTCAAGGGTGTTTTCGTTCTGACAATACAAAATGGCAGACGACGGCTACCATATAAGTGGGTTTAATTGATAAACATTTACGATTCTGTCCATAAAATGATATTTGGACGTTTATATGAATCAAACACACACACTTTTAATTTGTAAGAAAATATGGAAAATAAATAAATTGTTTAAAAAGTATTGCTTTCTTGCATAGCAAATACTAAAGTATTTCTACGTGTACAATTTAAATATGGTAACAAATATGGTTAGAAGAAGGAAACATATTCATTACTTTTTAAAGGGAAACAGAAAAGTTCGGGTTATTATGTCCGCGCGAGTCCTGTCAATGTAGCCCTGACTTCACAAAAAAAAATAATGAAAAATAAAAATAAAAAATAACTGGTGTTACATTTTGCATTAGCAGCATTCGACCTTTATAAAAAAAATCAAGTACGGAACCTTTACAGATGGATATAGTAAACATGAGTCGACAGATAGGTATGATATATAAATTGTTTTGCTTTTTACTTAGCTAAAATATTCCTGAATCCTGAAGCTTAAGGTCGTAAGTACATAAAAAAACACTAAAATTAAAAGGAAGCGTCTTATTTCACTATAGGTAACATGAAAGTTACATGTAGTTCTCAAAACTTAATAGCCATAATCGTAAATTCTTATAAAGCTAAACTCTTGGCTCCTGAACGTATTAACTACAATAATAACTAAAAAATAATAAGACCCATTCATACTGAGTAATTTGGTCGATTTTATCGTGGTGTGTGTGTGTGTGTGTGTGTGTGTTTCAGTGATAAAACATATAAAATAACAAAAGGATAACATTATATAAGATTAGATATTTTTTATTACTGTAATTTTTGTATTACAGACATATATATACACTTATTTAAGATAGTATGATATCTATTTCATTAGACAAAATATAAAATAAAAAGCATTGAGAACAGTTAAATCTACGGATAAATGAATGACACAAGGTGCAGATTTAGAATTTCAAACGTGTTTATATGCAGCATTGCAATGTTTTGATAGGCTGATCACCAAGTCACCTCCAGGAGTGTACTGTTGCCTATATACCGTGTATCAAATCTAGGTCTGCGAGGTCCCGAGTGATATCTGGAAGAGTGTAAGCTCATCTTAATCTGCCTTATCCAGTATGCCTAAATACAGTGCTGGATCGTTCGGCGCCGTCCTGCTATTGATTTCACATCGTACCTAAATAATCAGGGCGGGGAGCATCTGTTCCCAATAACTTGATCACCGACACACAAATGTCTCTCAGTCGTCAACCTGGCCACATGGTGCACGTACTGGGATAGACAAAAAAGCTCAGCGGCTCATGTGTGAACAACAGACTCAAGGGATTACCACTGTAATAGATAATAGTCTCATCGTTAAAGCTGTACGAAAATGCAAATATGAAACAAAACATACCGCCTGTAAGGTGTATGCCTCTGTTATGAGGATAAACATGTCAAGACTATATAGAAATCTTAGTTATGTTTGTTTATTTCCGGAATCATATAAAAAGTATTTATCTGCTATAATTTGAACTGAAAATGGACTTAGCACAGCATGCAAGGGGACCTTAATTAAAGTAGTAAATATCGCTCATGAAATAAGAAGCCGGATTTATGGTCTCGCTAGTCTTTACGTTCCATAACTGGAGTGAAAGGCCCAAAACTCGTATTCTTAAATAAACTTAAGATGTTTATACTGCTATAAAATATAAAAATATTCAAATTAAGGTAATCCATTCATCATTAAATTGTGATCATGGTTCATCAAGTGATCATAGGAAATTTATAGTAAATGCAAGTCTCCATAGACTCTGAGATAAATCTCTCTCTCCTCTCTCTCTCTCTCTCTCTCTCTCTCTCTTGTTTATACAAATTAAGTAACAAATGCTGACAACCTGTCCACACGTTAGGGAATTGAGAATTAAAAACGAAAGATCTATTTCCAATTCCGCAGCACGGAATTGGCAATTTTAGAGACTGTACTCGGAATGAAATGACTGTAATTAGTGCCAAACGTCGTCTCTTTTATCTTTTCCGCGCCTGAGCAAGATTTTTATGACGAAACTCATTAATAATGAATTCAACCTCGCTTGCTTGAGTTCTTTATTTACTCACTCAGTTCCTATGCTGCCTGTGTTTAGCGTAGGTTATCTCCGTCCAACCGACTTTATCAAGTAATGTTGCATTTAGCAACGGGACAGTAATAAAAAAGCAACCACACAAAAAAAAGATAGATAATAAATTACAGTTTTTGTTCATATCGTGCTGTGTTCTGCTCTATATAAGATAGATGTGCTCTCTAACATCGATATAATTTCTAAAAAGGGGCGGGAAACAAAGACGTAACCCACATAGGATCGGCTAATAAAATGGGAATAAAGCTTTTGCTAAGTGTACAGAGATTGCTCATGACCCAAATGGTTATTTTGTTTCCCGTCAGTTAGATATAGTCTCAACTACCAATCGCGTCGTAATGTATAGCTGAGTGAAACTGGAACAACCATTGGGAGCCATAAAACATCAGACAATAACGAGATTCCTTGGGCCCTGGAATATTTTGGACAGTGAAAATACATGTAGAGACGAGACTGGCTGGTTCACGAATGACGCAACCCAGCAGTCATGCAAAAATAATTTTCTGAACGATGGCGATGCTACGGTCTTCTCGTGTCGAGTTTAATTCATCGTGAATTTTTCTGTAAAGAAGGAGATAATTGGTCGAAAAAGCTCTCCCGGATATGTCTTGGTTAAAGGCGTTTCGAGAGTTTTTTTCTTACGGACATATTTTTCTAAGTTTTGGCACATAGGTACTTTAGACTATAATTAAAAGATGTTTGAATTAAACAATAAGGAATGCCATGCTCGTTTTCGAGATTTAGCTTTGTAAATCATCACTGTTTGCTAAATCAAAGCACTAAAATTAGAAAGGTTGAATTCTAGATAGTTTAATAACATATCAAAATAACATTTTCAGAATAGTTTATCACAATTAGTAACTTGATATATGTTTTATAAGTTACAGGTGAAAATTCTGTCAAACATGCATGGAAAATACAAAACTAGCAAAAATCGCTAGTGTCAGGACAAAAATTTATACAAAAACTACCCAAAAGCTTTGTACTTTGGTATGTATTTTTCTTGATTAAAAATCAACGGACAGATTTCCTTTTTTCAGATTTAATCCTCTGAAATAAAGGCTTTCTGAAAATGAAAACAAAAAATTGTATATCTCGCCATGTTTGTTTTTTCACTAAAACTTTATTTTATTTATTTATTTATTTAATTGATCGAATTTGCTTAAAAACACTAGAATGTGACTTTTTGGGCCCATTTAGCAAATATACTTTTAATTATGTTTTAATACACGAATATTAAATTTGGGGTTCCCTTTAACATTCTACTAAAAATGAATGAGAATTAAAAAAGAAATCAGTGGTAACCCGCTGAAACGCCTTTAAACTTAAACTCATATACATATGTATGCAATATGCATGAAAGTGATTGACGTTGTTATACGTCTGTTGAACCGTAAATGGTCACGTGTACACTGAAATACAGCTGTAGAAACTAGCTATCATTTTAAGTCTAGATTGTATCATCATCAACTATGGTTAATTTAGGTTTACTTATTGGAATTTGAAAGCAGTGTAATATTTTCGTTTTAAAAAAAGTAACCGTGATTATTTCTTATGCATTTACAAGTAAGCATTCATTAACCCTTTCCCTCATAGAGGAAACCATGAAAAGACCTAAGCGAACAACATAAAACCAGATCAGCCTGCGAGTAACTCGCAGGCTGATCAGGCTTTATGCTGTTCGCTGCTCCTCAGTGGTCTGGAAATGAGGATTTTGTAATTAAATTTGGTAAGGTTTAACTGTGGTTTTCTGCAGATCAGGCTTTATGTAATACCTATTGAGGGGGTCAAAATGAGTCTATATGAGGGAAAGGGTTAAAATATGTTCAGTATTGATTCATTTCTACTATCTGCACATAACTTGCATTCTTTGTAGCTTACGCTTACTTTGAATTAGGCTTATTTAATAAAATAAAAGAACTTTGAATCATGACGGCCGAAACGTTGTTTATCTAATTTGAAAAAAAAAATACTTTTGTCAACTTTTTCAATCTTAGAAATATTTCCTGGATCTATAAATATTACAATTTGGCAGCTAACAGTGTTCACGTTTTACTTACTAAATGTACATTAATTTTAAAGAAAAAAATGTGATAAGACTTTTGTTCCTAATGGATTAAAAATCATGACGGCCGAAACGTTGTTTATCTAATTTAAAAAAAAAAATACTTTTGTCAACTTTTTCAATCATAGAAATATTACCTGGATCTATAAATATTACAATTTGGCAGCTAACAGTGTTCACGTTTTACTTACTAAATGTACATTAATTTTAAAGAAAAAAATTGATAAGACTTTTGTTCCTAATGGATTAAAAAGAAATATTTAACTGCTTAAATCAAAGACATAATGACTTAACAGAGATTTGCAACTCTGATTTAGGTAAAGAGCAAGACAAGAGAAGCTCTCGTTAAGTTACATGTACGATCATGTGACCGCGAGATAAGATTGTTCATATCAATTATAAATAAATTGAGCTTTCTCTTCAATTTATCGCCAATTAAACCACATATGTATGTCTATCATTTGATCGCAGATCTCTTTTAGGAATGATACTGAATTAAATCTTTTTTACCAAAGATGTATATTTTGGCTAACCATTAGAAACAGTATGGATATACAAACGAAGCATAAAAACTAGCACGTGACCTACCAATTCTTTTACATATTCGTTTTCAGCGCATGTTTACATAACATGAGTGAAAATAAAAAAATCCTATTGAAGAAAAAAATGTAATGCACGCCCTTAATGATGATTAATAGGATATATTCAAATATAGAGCGAAATTCATTAACACAATATACGCGTAGTCCTTTTTTTAACTAGAAGATGATTCATATACAAAGAATACATTCCTAGAAAAAATACCAAAATATAAAATACTGTCTGCTCCCTGCAACAGGGGATACTACTGCAAGACTTGAGCAGGACGTCGGCTTTATCTTTCAAGTATGTTACATATCTGTGTTCTGAAATAAACTTATATTTCCTGCTCGCTGTGTACCTCTTCTTTAGAAATGTACCATGTGTTTTTCGATAAAGGTAAAAACAAGTTTAATTATGATATACAAATCGATGGCGTGATTGGTAGGTATAATACAACATGGCCAATACTTTGTCCTCTGTCGGAATCGGAATACAATATACATTTCATCAATTTATATTTTATCATGACGGTGTTATGTTTAAAAAAATTATCAAAAAAAAAAAATAAACCCCCAGTAAATTGCAAATATTTGCTTAATTGTGTTACATTTATTGTGATTCCACGTTTATAAAGTGTTTTTTTAAAGATTATAATACTAATTTATGACGTCAGTTAATTATATCATGCTTTGATCGTAATATGAAAATATATGGTTATGCAGAGCAGATGATATGGTAGTATACGGCACTGTATTGCAGATGATACGTCGAAATGCTGCAACGCAATGTGGAACGAATGGTAATGTATTAGTTATCGTTTATATTTTATTTTTCATAAAATCTATTGCCAGCGATGGAACGCGAAGCGCTGCGATAAATTCATAAAAAAATAAGATTTAATCGATAACATATTTACAGTTTGACATTCAGTTTGACTTTAACTCCGCATCAAGGAATCTCTTCCGGTTTGATGGACAGTTTTACGTGATGTTTTACCAATCCCTGAACCAAACCCGACTCTGTCAGCTTTTTTTTTGTTTTTGCACGCGTGTTTTCATCAATTCATGCATAACAAAACATTACGTATTAAGTCCAAAATACTCACGGTAAGCAGACCATAAAGTCACGAAGGCCCCCATAGACATTATTTTCATCATTTTCATCCTCGCGGTCCAGTTTATGCGAAATGGAAGCTTTTTATTGGACGGTTAAGTTGGACAAACGATGCGTAAATGAAATAGTAAAATATAGCGGTTTATGCCCAACTGTCCCACTTTTTGATATTTTGTTTCCCAACTGTCCCACTCAAGATTTTTAGCACCTTGCTGGGTGTGTTTTGATAAGGGATTATAATCTATTTCAAACTACAACACATTAAAATGAATTGAAGTTGTATTATCTGATTTTGTTTCTGATTTTTTTTTTGATTTTGTATTTTAAGAGGTAAAATTTCATGTTTTAGTTATATTGTATTATTTCTTTCTAAAATGTGTTTATTAAGGTCCATTAATTAGGGTTACTAAATTAATTGTAATTTATAGTGTAAACATGCATTCCTTTGATCTCTGGCTTTAAAGCTTATGTGAATTGATAAAGATAAAAAATAATTTGAACTTATTAAGATAATTATCACCTCTGCTACTTTTTTCTTTAAATTGTGTTAATTGATTGGTCCAACTAAAGTCCATTTATCCTGTATATATTGCTAAGTGATTGGATTAAGAAATACAAACAAGTCCTTTGATCTAGCAGTTTACTACTTAAGGTAAACAATTTGATTTGAAGTAATTAACATTTTTGGTTATCAATTTATTGTGACTTTCAAACTGTGATATCTCATTAATGAACTGAACTGTATCAGATACAATATATTTACATTCTGATGTAAATGTCTTCATTTGATAGTAAAATTTCACTAAGTAACATCGTCTGAAATTATAAGCTAAAATGGCAAATGCACAAGTGAGTGTGCAGTTTGTCAAGAACCAACGTGGTGGTGATAGTCTGGTTTACAATGGATTCAGATACCAGGTCAAAAACCGAAAACCAACAAGGGTGTACTGGGTCTGTCATGTCCGAACCTGTTCTGCTAAAATCACAACAGCTGACAACATTCCAGTTTCTGTGACCAATACCCATAATCATGCAGCCGAACACATGGAACTGAAGCGCCATGAAATAAATCAACTCATGCGAAAGAGGGCACGCGAAGAAACCACGCCGATTCCGTCAATATATGAAGAAGTCATATCCAGTCTGAGAGACAGAGAATGGGACGAAGATGCAGAACAAGTCTGCAAAGGATTACCAACCTTCCCCTCCACCAAGTCATCTCTATACAGGGAAAGAGGTGCATTGAGACCGGGGATACCAAAGTCCAGGAGTGACATAGATTTGGATGGAAAATGGACTGAAACGCACACTGGTGAGCAGTTCCTACTGGTTGATGAGGCAGAGAATGACAACAGATGCTGATTTTTGCTACAAGAACAAATCTCCAGCATCTGGCACAGAACCCAACCATATATGGAGACGGAACATTTTATGTGTGCCCAGACATATTCAGCCAGGTCTACACACTCCATGGATATATTGATGGACACATGTATCCGTTAGTGTTTGCCCTTCTGCCTGGAAAAAGTGAAAGGATTTACTGCAGACTTTTTCAACATCTTCAACAGAAATGCAGGGAAATAGGAATGGAACTGGGACCAGACACACTCCTGATAGACTTTGAGGCAGCAACCAAGCAGGCAGCTCGCAGAGTGTTTCCAAATGTGAATGTGAAAGGGTGTTTTTTTCATTACACACAGTGTGTTTGGCGGAAGATACAGAAGCTTGGCTTAGTTGGACTGTATTCTGAGAATGAGGACTTTAAGAAACTAGGAAGAAGAGCTGCAGTTCTGCCTCTAGTCCCCATACAACATGTTGAAGATGTGTGGTTTGTCGCACTGACGGATGCTGAAAATGCAGAGATTCCAGTGGATGTTTCAAGGTTCACAGACTATGTCACTGAACATTGGGTTGAGGGAGACAAGGACAACTGGAACCATTTCGAGACAGAAGGACCAAGAACAACAAACAACTTGGAAGGCTGGCACAACAAACTAAAGAAAAGTATGAGACAGTCACATCCGAACATTTACAAGTTCTTGGAAACAATACAAAGGATTGAAGCTGCCAATGCTATCAAAATTCTTCAGCACAGTGCCGGAGGAGTGAGAGAAAAGAAGAGGAGGAAATACCGACAACTTGAACAGAGACTGTCTGCCCTGAAACACAAGTACATGGCTGAAGAAATCACTGTGATGGAGTATGCCGATTGTGCATCGCATTTGATTCGGTTTGACGAGTAACTCTGTATAGAACAGATCAGTAGGGTGGAATGTCACAGTTGTTTAAATGAAATGCTTGTTTTCAAATTAAAACAAAATACAATAAATTGTACCACATCCGAATATAGCCCTGTCTTTATTTGATTTGTTCATGACACATGAAATAAAAATAATAAATATATGAAAACATAAAGAGTTTGTTTTCTTCATTTCAGAGAGAGAGAGAGAGAATACTGACAACATCCTAAAACATAATAAGTATTATAAATACTTATTATAAATAATTTTGCTAATAGCATATAACTTATTATAAATACTAATGCAATATATTATATGAAAACATAAAGAGTTTGTTTTCTTCATTTCAGAGAGAGAGAGAGAGAATACTGACAACATCCTAAAACATAATAAGTATTATAAATACTTATTATAAATAATTTTGCTAATAGCATATAACTTATTATAAATACTAATGCAATATAAATCTGAAACTGTCCCACCTTGATTTTTAAATATAGCAATGCTGTGCATATAATATGGAAGTATACAGCAAATGGCAATATATAGCAATGCTTCCTAGATGATATGGTAAAATATGGCAATGACGCGCATATGATATGGAAATATATGTCAAAGGGCAATATATAGCCTTGTAGATAATAAGGTAAAATATGGCAAAGCTGCGCAGATGTTTTGGCAATGTATGACAAATGGCTATATATGGCAATGCTGCGTAGATAATTATTAGTTATCGTTTAAATCTTTAATTGTATGGAATTTATTGCAAGCGACGTGAAGCGGAGCGCTGCGACTAATCCATAAAATTTAAAATATAAACGATAGCATATTTATAGTTTGTCACAGACGCCATAAAGCTCCTCCCGTTTGATTTACAGTACACATTTTTATTTTTAGCCGACAAAACTTCGCCGCCGAAATAAACTCCGCCCATAATGCTCTTTGGTCACATATGCACCATATTTTCCCCATATCATGATTAATGCATTTTTTTTTTAATTTTGAACGATATACATGCATTTCATTGGACGATTGAGTAGGATAAACTGTAATATGATTATGATGGGCAGATATATTCGAAAGGAAAATGTCTGGTCATTCCAAAGCTTTCTGAACTCTATGATCCCCAACATCGAGGTATGTTTGTATCTAGTTTTTTGTCAAACATGACATTTATCGGAAGAATTTCAGAATATGTCAAACATAAGATCATAACATGCATTAAAGTTTCTTTAAAATGCATTAACCACTTCAGTCAATCGCAGGAAATGGTCTACTTCACATTTGATATTCAGGCATTTTCGTATAAATGCTTAGTGTCTCTGACCTTTGAGATAACCGTCGCTGAAAACGTTAAAGGACATTAGGGAACAAAAGCAATGAGTGATTTCCATTGATATTTGTTACACTACCATTTATTGCTGCCATTTTGAAGTCCATTTTCCAAATACAAGATATGAATTTCTCTGATGTGAAATATATAGCTTTGAATGGGATTTTATCATAAAAACAAAATGTTCAATTGAATATGTTCAATAATCAGAAAACTAGCGAACATGTTGTACTATTCCTCTTTACTGATTATTTTTAGTAATTAATTTAGACCGAAAGAGAGCCACAGTAGCTTCAACAATTTATTACAAACAATATTCAGATGCTGGTATTTGGGAATTTTTAACAACCTCGTAAGTTAGGCACGATATTTAATTAGGTTGATGTATCTGATTACACAACATTGACTCAAGATATTTTTATGATTGGCGCTTGACAGACAGATGGAGTAATTGCTTGTAATAGTTGCACGGGCGTGATATTATCCGTTGTCTGATGTAATCGACATTTTTCCTGAAAAAATATCATATTACCCAGGCAAATATATGAGGAATTTCTAAGTATATTGCTGATGTCAATGTAACGATTTCATTGATATATGGTCGGAATATGGATCATCAATTTACATTTCTTTTCTTTTTTTTTTCTTCATAACATGATCCTGAGGAAGACCTTGAACATAATTCATTGTCATATTTCCTCAAGAGTAGTAGTTTGGCACTAAGTAGATTTAATCACATGTCTCGAATTGCTCCAACACTCCTCAGTGATACGTTATACTTAAACTCTTACATAAGGTCTATACACACATATCGCCGTTTTCATTTTGCAAAATACCGAAGTAAATGCCGTAAGTTCAGTCGGGTAAATGGTAACTTTGGTGGCCAAATAATATATGCTAATAAAAGAAATGAATACACATTCTTGCTCTGGAAACCAGAACAGTGAAAATTGTATCTAAGTTTACTATAAATTTCTTGTCTTATTGTACTAGAATTATACACAATGTATCAAAAATCTATAATTAAATTGTCATTCGGAGTTTAAATGTGATGATGCCTTCAAGCTTCCTTGAAGTTTGTCAGTGGTTCTACCCGGGTGCTTCTGAGCACACTGCAACAAGCAACGTGCGTGGCTTTATCGCAGCGGTGGTCAACAACAATACGGACAGAGGGTTTGGTTCACAGGGTATATCTACTTACTGCTAAGTCATACTGGTGTAGATGTGACATGGTCTTTTTAAGATGATCTATCCATCACTAGATTATAACCACGGTTCTTCAAATTCTTTAAAAAAGACTTCAGTGCAAATGCAAGCATCCATTGATTCGTAGTTATAGGCATTTTTGATCAAATCTATAAGGGCTTGCATTTACTATAAAATTCTCATGATCACTTGATGGATCACGATCAAAATTAATAATGGATGGATAACCTTAAGATACTATTATTTCTTTGCGAAATTGTTATGACCTCTATCAAGAACAATTTGATAATATTGTCCAACAAATGCTATTTAACTACCAACATTTCGTCAAATTGTTCGTAATATAGATTAATTTCTTACTTAATACGTATAAATGAATCCAATTATATACGACATTTAACTTTTTTTGCAATATACATGCATGCATCTACTATTCTAGCCGTATTAGCGAGATCACCTTCATTCATGGAAATTGTTTTATAAAAGTATTTTACCCCAGTGATGCGGTCAATATCGAATTCATCGGAATTTGTCTTTTAAAATGGTGTTAGTGTGGTCACTATGGCCACAAAGACAACGTGTCGGACCATCGACCCATTTTCTTAAAGGAAATCACACCAAAGACTTAAAACCAAAAGATACGCTACTTAAAAAAAGCTTGTGAAAGAAATCTCGTTTACTCTCGGCGCTACCGTGATATTGTGAGAAATCGCAGATTCGAATAAGGGAAGTAACTACCTTACAAAATCGTGTCCCGAGTTTATTCGAAACTGATAGACAACTTTCTGGCTTTCTCCATTTGCAATGTTAAACATTAGTTTTTTAATGATTTTATTTTTGAATAGTGTGAAGCTTGGTTTATATAAAGAATATTTGACTAATTTAGCTTCTATCACGAAATTGGCTAAATGGGTTAGGTGCCGGTCATACACTATCAATCAATGTAATGAAATTAATTATTAATATTACGTTTAAAACCATTTGTCTGCTTATTTTTTAAAACTGCAAAAGCGGTTGTATTCATTCACTCTCAATTTAAATACATGCGACACTGCACGACAAATTAATTGACATATGATTATAAAAATGTTTTTCTTCGGAGGATTGGAACAGAGTCGATCATGGACTCAAGATTTTTTAAAAAAAACTTTTTCACGTATAGCTCATTTTGGATGAAAGAGAATTCCTTTTGCATGAACGCCTACCTGTTTTATCCTAAACAATCAGGTATCGGACTATATATCAAGTAAATAAACACTTATTGAAATTATATATTTTTTTCCGAACAAAAACAACTATACAAAACTAATGAATCGTTCTATTGATCATTGTTTTATTATCGCTTAATAACACTGAACTCTCGTTCTGGCGCACAGAGAATATACGTAATTTCGCCGAAATGGGCATTCTTTGATCACATACACAGTATACAAAAATTACAGAACATTGTTAGCCAATGTTTCTCCTAATACTTAAAACATAAAACACAATGTAACACAATGCAAAAGATAAATAATGAATATGACCTGGAAAATTCTGACTACAAACCTTAAAAACGCATTAAGCAAACATCTTATGCTTATGCTTGAAAACAGGACGCAACTTGACAGCTCCAATTATAGCTATTATAATTTTTATGACTAAAACTGTCATTAACATAGTGCATTTTAGAACAGTTTGCCTCATACGAGTACATTATTCGAGTTGGAAAGTACAGAAGTTAAAACTGTAGTTACAGTTATTGTATATGTGGTGGCACTAGAAGCAAACTAGGCAAACTAGGGATTGGGACCAGGGCGCAATATAAAGCATGTTAGAAAATATCAGCAGGATATGCGGGAAACCATCTAAATGGCCATGGTACTTTCCCGGAATTTTGAAAGAGAGGCAAACACGTGAGATATAACGAGGGTTGGCCGCCCTTGATTATCATCCTATAAATAAGGTTATGGGACTAAATTAGTTTGGTTTGGATATTATTAATGGAAGATGATGATGGTAGAAAATCTGGGTTTCCAAATATAATCATCTTCAAAATCCCATCAATGAAACAGAACTGCCAGCACATTCTTCTAACAAAGAGGAGTATTGATTTACAGTACGGGCAGCGTAGCGCTGATCAAATACAATACTTTTACATTTCGAAGTCTGACTTTCTTCGACTCCCTCTCACCATATATATGAAATAGAAAAAAATACCATCTTACGTCATGTACTAATGCTTGCATTAGGTTTTGCACTGCATGGCTTATGTGTTTGTTGTTTTTTCTAATTGATACAAATGTATTCCATTCATGTATGCTATTGATTTCATTGATTTCGTGAGGTAGTCATGCAGAAATTTGATTATGTCTATGATAATAAACCGGGATTATTTGTTAATGAACGTTTAGCTGAACAAACTTGCAAAAACGATATTTTGTATATACTCTTTAACCGATTTTCTGTCTTTCATGTATGTCTGTCTTCGACAAATCGACATTAACTGCAATGGATATTTAAGATGTACATGCTTAGGCTTCTGTATGTTTTTAATGGAAAACTATACCGTGTGTCTACATTGAAAGATCAGCAAACACTGTAACGGGGATTAACAATGTACTCGGTTAGGTTGGGGCATTAAGATAATCCTTCCATCATTAATTATTATCATGGTCCTTTAAATGCTTAAGAAGAGTCCGTTCAAAGCAAGCATCCATTGACTTGGATCTATAGGTTCTTTTGATCAAAGTCTATAAAGGCTTGCATTTATCATAAACTTCCAATGATCACTTGTTTGACCATGATCACGATTTAATATGGATAGATTAACTGTATGGGTCGTTTAATCACTGTACATATAAATTAATATTCCCATGATCATTAATGGTATGTTTTAAATATATGACATTCAAACCAAATGTATTATTAAAGACATAGCTTCACCCTCAGTCACAAATTACTCTCTTATGCTAGTTTTCAGCAATGTCTGTCATCTTTAGAACCATGTCTACTGAGGCAGCATTTAAATCAATATATATAATTTATTCTTGAATTTCAGACACAAACTTTCTCACACACACATTGAATTAAACCCCGCCCATATACAAGAACATTGATTCTGTAATATAAAAAATGGTAAATAAAACTGTGTAATATGTTAAAGAAATATTGAAAAGATCCTGACTTCACCCTTCATTAATTTGTGGGAGTTTGAACAGCGTTTTTTCCTAATCGGTACTGGCTCCGGTAACAAAGAAGGACTATCAAATGTTTTAATACACGGGGGACTGAATCATGCGATCATGCGAGACGTACAAAGAACTGATACCAAGAATGGATAATGATTTATAAATGCCAGCACGGTACTTACGTAGCTTCGATCGATAAGTTGATAAATACTTAATCATTTATTATTTTGATGATAACGGATACTTTGATGCATTTTGACATGAACAAAGGGATCCTGTTGTGGAAATTTCCGTTTTCAATTAGAAGACAAATATTGCTAATAGAAAACCTATAAAGCCCTGATGATAGAAATATGGCTGCAGTTGATGATGGTACTCTAATCAGAAAACATGTTGTTCCTGGACATCAATACTCCAGATATTAAACATAGAATGAATGAATACAAATGTAACATACAATGCAAATGACATTAATGAGTTTATTGTGAAAACGTAAAAAGATAAACCAATCCAATAAATTCTTTTTTAACTTTGAATTTACTATTAACATTTTCAATGACGTCTGTTTTCAACTTATTATTCTTACAGCTTACCCGTATCCTTCTCGACAGATTTTAGTTTGGACCAGTACTTTGTGCTCGGGACGTTATGAAAGAGTCATACCTAAAAAACGTTCGATCAAGTAACCTTCAGGTTCGCAGTCATATTCACTAACTCTAGGACAACGGTGTTTTATCAAGAGACCGTTAGTTAACATACACCGCATTGCAGACTGATAAGGAACTCTTCTTTACCCGATCAAATAGCTTGACTGAGTGTTTAAACAGAGTAAAGAATAAAATAGCGTTTTCAGGTCAACGGACAGTTCCAATGGATGGTCACCTAAGAACAGGTAAAGTTAAGTTTTAATGTATACCGTGCAAACTAGAAAGGTGCACTACCTCGGTTCTCAATCGGCCCCTTGATCAGAGCATTACTGATTCCGTGTCGACGAATTGTTTCGATCTTTACGGGACATTGTTGCAGTTAAGAGCAGCAAATAGTTGAAATTCGCAGATTAGTTTCATGTCATGTCTTTATTCAATAACAGAGCTGTTAAAGAAAATATGACTATGTTTGTACGCTGTAACAAGATCGTATTGAAGAAAACACTTAGATACTTCCGTGCCAGGACTGATCCGGTTGGCAACAAAACTTTTAGATAAACATCATACATTTATTCTAATGTTAAGAAAGAATCAATGTGCCATATGCATGCCTCTGAGTTAAATCATAGCAGAAGAAAATGAAAACAAAATACACTGAAAAGTTATGATAATTTTATTATCAAGGAAATTGATGTTGCTTTGAACAACGTCGTGTTACCAATATAGCATCATGTCATCAGTGAAACCTTGTCCTAAAATGGCATCCAAAAAGATATGCAAGAAGAATAAATTAGTATTCTTGTATTGTTATATCGTAGATTAGTGTTTTTAAAAATGTTTAGCATCAAGCGATACACAGTTCATGTAGTAATCTAAGACCTAGCTAATATTACTTATTTAAACCTCTCTCCGTTCCTTAGAGTTTAGTAAGTTTTACCATCGAGTAATCAATTACAAATGGTCCAGATAAAAGTGTCACTTAATATTTTCCATATGGAAGTATGCAATTTTCAATAAGGAAAAAATTGACCTTCTACTAGTTACGATTAAGGATATGCATCGATATGTTTTATTGTTACGTTGTATTTTTTATTTTATTTTATTTTTTATTTTTGTGGTGGTGGTGGTGGGGGGGGGGGTTACACAGGACAGTCTCTGTGTCAGGAATAATTCTGAATAAGCAGACGACATCAGTTGAAATGAAGATCGCCACTCTGAATCGCGCCTTCATCTGAAGCCACAATTTAACTATAAATCAAGCATAACTTTTTAATATCTCATAGATCACAAAAACAAATAAATCACAGATTCCTACGAAACATTAGAAATGTATGTAAATATTTGACTTGACAATCACTTTTCAATTCAAAGAGATTATTGTAAATGAAATAATTACTTCTCTCCGAAAATCAACATCCATTTCCTAATAATTCGAGATGTTGAGATAAGATGAAGTATGAAGGCAATTGTCCCAGATGAGGAGGCTCATCGCTGCAGTTTGAGATAACCAAATAAAAACAATACGCGAGTACGGAGCTGCTGAATCTAATTTTAAGGTTAAATTGAATTCAATATTTAAATCATTTTACGAAGATTCAACAACGATTGTTTCGCGTCTATAGTGTCAGCAATGACACCGCATTCCGTTTCTGTTCATTAAAAGAGATGAGCAATGCTAGGCTCTTGAAGATTACCCCTCTTGATACAGCAGTAACTAATGTAAAGGAGAAAGCTTTTGTAGAAATAGATTGGCACTTCAATTGAGGCGACATGCACCAATCTAGACCATTTTCCATCTTCTTAAATTTTATTCAATATTGTTGGTATTCGATTTCAATGTTCTAAAGATATCAATAAGCGGAAGTGTATCATTTGGGTATAACAAATAAGTAGTAATAACAACATCGCCTTTGTTTCTGTAACTTGTCGACAAAATCTGGTTGGGTGATTGGGTTGGGTGGTATATATTATGGTACTTGGCATTGTTGATAGCATTCAATTGTGAAATTTCAAAATATTTTTCATATAACTAAATTATGTCATTTTATAAAATGGCAATCCGCTAAACCGCTGCTGAGCATACTGCAATTAAAAGCGTGTTTAACCCTTTCTCTCATAGAGACTCATTTTAACCCTTTCCCTCATATAGACTCATTTTGACCCTTTCCCTCATATAGACTCATTTTAACCCTTTCCCTCATATAGACTCATTTTGACCCTTTCCCTCATATAGACTCATTGTAACCCTTTCCCTCATATAGACTCATTTTAACTCTTTCCCTCATATAGACTCATTTTAACCCTTTCCCTCATATAGACTCATTTAACCCTTTCCCTCATATAGACTCATTTTGACCCTTTCCCTCATATAGACTCATTTTAACCCTTTCCCTCATATAAACTCATTTTGACCCTTTCCCTCATATAGACTCATTTTGACCCTTTCCCTCATATAGACTCATTTTAACCCTTTCCCTCATATAGACTCATTTTTACCCTTTCCCTCATATAGACTCATTTTGACCCTTTCCCTCATATAGACTCATTTTAACCTTTTCCCTCATATAGACTCATTTTAACCCTTTCCCTCATATAGACTCACTTTCCCTCATATAGACTCATTTTAACCCTTTCCCTCATATAGACTCATTTTAACCCTTTCCCTCATAAAGACGCACTCAATAGGTACCACATAAAGCCTGATCTGCAGAAAACCACAGTTAAACCTTACCAAATTTAATTACAAAATACTCATTTCCAGACCACTGAGGAGCAGGCTGATCTGGTTTTATGTTGTTTGCATAGGTCTTTTCATGGTTTCCTCTATGAGGGAAAGGGTTAATGAATCAAATGTCTTAACCATACATACATTGTAAAACACCATGTTTTATTTTATCGCAAATCACAGTTCGGATATCCTCGCGTAAGGCCCTAGTTTCAGTACAAAAATGTAAATTCTTTAATTCATTATCTTGAAATTCAGTCTTTTATTTTTTCATGAATGTTTCATGTTTCGATAGGGTAATCCACAAGATTAAATAACTGTTAGCAAATACTTTCTTGTGCTTATCAAGAGTGTAACATAAATCAGGAAAGATGCACATTATTGTGTCAAAAGTATTCAGGAAACTTACGTATTCTGCCATACAATGTAAATAATAATTGTACTCGATGAAAACACGCCGTAGAATTACAATAACACATAGTTCCTCTTTTGAAAAAGAACGACCACGTCCATTTATCGTTATATTCTCCATGTTTAGGATGAACCTCTATCATGAAGTGATCTGTCATACGACTCAGATTACCAAATAATGCTCAAAACAAATGATGCCGAGCGCAATCGACAATAACTTACGGGGAGACTGACTGCACACAGTACTAACCAAATAGTCAAACATCGTAGTCAATAGCTTTCAAATCCCCAAATCACAACACGCGAACTAATTTGTGAAACTGCCCGTATATACGGATAAAAATGGGTTTCCCTGATGGCCTCAACAAAAAAAAAAAAAAAAAAAAAAAAAAAAAATCGTAGAGTGCTTAGAAGTCTCTTAAAGCAGATTGTTCACAGATGATCGAAAGAAATAACAAACAAAAAACAACTCTCTGTTCCTTAATGTTGATGAAGAGTCCTGACAATTTAACCTAGCAAATGTAGGTCAAATTGCACGCGGAAATCATATTGACGTAAACGTCCATATCGAGGAAATCAGTTAAAAATAGAATAAGGTATCCCCGAAGCATGTGTTTGTTGTACCAGGTGACACGTTCTAGAAGGTGGCGTCTTAACCGGGTCCGGGTAGCGAATAAAGTTCAACTTGTGAAGCTAACGCATGCAAGAAGAGTGAATTTATCAGTCATTTGACCGCACACGAAATTAGAATTCCTAAATATAGGTTTTATGATTCTAAATATACGTCCAATAGCGTTCGTAACGTAATTGGATGTGTTAGAGATATGGGGACACTAAATACCACCTGTCATTCTGTGTACTGTAACCTTGACCTTAAATCGTTTCACTTTTATTGCTCTTGTTACCCATTGTAGCATTAAGGGTAAGCCAATGGTGCTTTATCCGCTTGCACAATCAGAAATATGATAGTCTTTAACTCATTAGGAATCATACAGCGGGGAGGCATGATTTATGTCATTTCTCATTCAACAAATATGATATTGAACATTGCCATTATTTTACATTCTTGTGAAAAATCAATCTTTGCTGTTAAGTTTATATCTTCGATAGTGAATCATGTTTGATGCTTTTCATGTTGCAATTACTTTGTATCCTTGAAGCTTCTTGAGTCCTTGTGGAGTCTGGTGTCCGGTGAGTCCGTTCTAGAGTTGAATATCAATTTGTTCCCTTCATAATTATTGTGGTATATCCGTAAGTCCTGGATTTTGCTTTTACTTCATCTTTACCTGTTTTATATCAGAAATCTGAAACTTTTTGTTATTTATATACAATATTATATATCCAATTACAAAAGAATGGCTTAAAATACAAAAGACTGTAGTATTGTGATAATATTATAATAAGGTAATTAATGAAACTCTAATTAAGTGAATAAGGCCTTCATTGTTTCTGGTTTGAGCCCTGGTCTCGTTTCTTGTATTTTTGTATGTGAGGATATCTGTCAGCTGGCCTGCAGTAGGTCGATGGTTCTACCTGGTGGCTCTTCCAGACTTGGATCCCCCCCACCCCCCTGAAATGAGCTGGATGTCATTATATAATACACTAAATGATGGTGCGACAGTAATATCCAAAAACAGCATTCATTTTGTAAGTTAATGACGTAATAATTCCATAGTAACTGTACATGAAACTTTTTTCCGTTTACTGTTATACTAGATATATTATACGTGTCCATTCTTTCAGTTTATACCATTTGCAATCAATGAATGCATCTTTTACTTCAGACAAAGTCTAATTTTCAAACATGTATCAACATGACATAAGCAGACCCAAACACTTAACAAACGAAAATAAAAAGCTTCGAATCTCAAAAAGACGAAAAATAAAAAGAACTGCTGCTTCATGAACTGCTGTCATGATATGGAACAAGATAATGACTAAAAAAATATGAAGACTTGTTATTCGTATTCAGATTATGTTTTTTTTTTTTTTTTTTTTTTTGTTTTTTTTTTTGTTTTTTGTTTGTTTGTTGGGATTAACGTCCCATAGGCATTAATTCAGACATTTGGAGACTATGTCTACTTGAGACAGATATAGTGCTGCCACACTGCAATATGTGACATGATACCTCACCCAGCCACATTATCATGATATTTGGCCAACCAGTCCTAGAACTCACTTATATGCTGAGCGCCAAGCAAAGGGGCCATACCAGTACCATTTTTATTTTAGTATGCCGCAACCTGGGATTGAACCAACGACCTCCCGCTCCATGGGCGGACACTTTGGCCACTCAGCCACGGGGGAAGGTCGTATTCAGATTATGCCATTGCATTTCAAAACAAAACGAATTTATACCGATATATCTGATATTTCGGCTAAAATGGTTGAATTGAACTTATAATTTATAATATTTTTTTTAAAATAAATCAAACTGAAAATAATTCCATGCAGCAGAGAAGTGATTATTTTATAATATAGTTATATTTTCTTCTGTGATTTTTCCAAACCTTTTTGATACTTCTCTTGTTTACCTCAATGATTTCCTGTCTCTGTTAAATATGTCTTTGCATAATCTCTTTACTTTAGCTTGTCCATCTAATCCACCTACTTCTTTTTTCCATCTCAGATTTGGAATTCCTCATTGATGCAGGTAGAAAACGTTCGCTGCTTTAACGATTTAGATGGTTTTCACTTTTTCCCGGATCCCAAAAATCTATATCCAATGGTTCCGTTGTTTTCGTTTTTAAAGTCACGATGGCATTTTAAATTCCATGATATCTCTTAATAATGGAAAACAATACTGTCCCTGACCTTGTAAGCACTGCACTTATTTCTCCGGTTCTTCTCAATTATTTATATAAAACTATCCGTACCTTTGTGTTGGGTTTAAGAAATTTAATTTTCTGCGTTTAAGGAACGACATTCTTTGTTTGTAATGTAGTATCCTTAAAGTGGCGTGATTTTGCACGAAGACTTTGTGTGATGTAAGCAGTTTATGTACATTCTGCTTTCGGAAATCGGCTGGAAGACATCGCCTGTCTTTTAGTTATCAAATGGCAAAAAAAAATTATGGTGAATTGGTGTAATTTATGTGATTTTGTGATTTGTTAAGAAAAGTTTTTAGATGTACAAGGAGTGGGTTTTATGTACATGTAATCGATTTCCAAAGTTTGTTTGTTTGTTTTGTTAGGTTTAACGTCCCACCGGCAGTATTTCAGTCATTTGAAGAAGATGTCTACTTGAGACAGATATAGTGCTGACACCGGTCCTGCAACTACCCTTATATGCTGAGCGCCAAGCAAGGGAGCTATAACAGTACCATTTTTTACGACTTTGGTATGTCACGGCCGGGGTTCGAACTCACGACCTCCCGCGTCAGAGGCAGATTCTCTAACCACTCGGCCACCGGGGACGGTCGGTTTCCAAAGTGCTAACCCACGAGCTTACCAAACTATAAAAAGTATAAATTTGTTATTTTAACAATGTTTAATAGGGAAATACTTGTATATGTATGTTTACGTACATGAAATGTTCTGAAAGCGTTAACAAAATGTTTTTTATTATAACAAACCAGATGGGAAACAAAACGAAATTCTGACCAATGTTTAACTTAACGGGAATTAATGTTGTTAAAACATACATGGGTAAGAACAATCTCCATGGCAGAGAGAGTATGGTTAAATGTTAAATCACCAATTGTAATCATATTCAAGACTGGATCATTTGTCATTACATTTGAACCCAATATATTCCTTCAAGTATCTAGCTATTAAGCCCAATTTTTTCCAGTTAATGGCACTGTCAGCATCCCACACACAGTAAACGGGCAAAAACAATACGTTATTTTGCGTACACAAGGGCAACCATTGACTTCATTTTATCCCTCTGTGACAATTGAATAGGCTGAAAGTTAATTTTGAATAGGTCGAATGAAACTATAGAAGTTAACATTTCAGAACATTTCTTTGGGAAAAAACAAGTATTTATATTGCTAAGTTTATAGATTAGGTATACATATATATTTTATAGTGGATATCCTAATAAAAAGGGCCTGACTTTTAATGACAAATACCTAATTGTTCTCAATTTTCACAATAATTTTGTTGCATTGTATATTATTAATATCATGCTGTTTTATCCTTATTAGGAGGCACTCCTAAATATCAAAGAGAGAATCTCTATACCCGATAAAGAAATGAACACGTGAATAACTTAATGTAGTTTATTTATTTATTTATTTATTTATTTATTTATTTATTTATTTATTTATTTATTTATTTATTTATTTATTTATTTATTTATTTATTTTATTTATTTATTTATTACATACATGCAAGTTTTAAAACAGACAAACACAAAACTAATGTATGCAGCTGGTCTTATCAGACCTATCAATGACTGTTCAAGATATAAACCATATCACTAAACTATATAAGGATAAAGTGTATAACTATGTAGGGTTGGTACTAGCCGGCCAAAAACACATACACTTCTATTATTTCTAACCTCCACTGTTCCTAGCATACACATATACACACATATACGAACACATGCACTATTAATATATATATTGTATACACACATATAAACATTCACACACATACATACATACATACATAAACACACACACACATACATACATACATACATACATACATACAAATATACAACATATACATCATATATATATATGCACACACAAAACTACATATACCCTTACTCACCTATACATACACATATACATACATACCCCCTTGTACATACATTTGAAGTGAACACATTTTGTATCCCGTAGCTCAGTACATTCAGTATTCATACTTAATGCTGAAATCCGCCATTTAATTAACTTCCATATTTTACTTGTATAGTTATTTTCATTATATATTCACCAATGTTCTTCTTGCACCATATAAGTTAATTTATTTGCAAAAGGTGACATATAGGCCCGTTGGGCCCGGTGTATTTTGTATCTGTACATGAAATGTGTTGATATTTATATATATGTACACATGTCACTATAATAAAAGATTATCTTATCTTATCTTATCTTATCTTATCTTATCTTCTCTTACAAAGACATATACATTATATTTAATTACAATAAATCAATAGTTTACGACGATCTAAATTTTGCAACAGGCCTTGGCAATTGATCTAATTAACAAAGTGTTGGTAAAGAAAACCTGCAACTATTCACATTCTGAGAGGTTCTTGAAATTCTCATTCATATTAACAACACAACTGAAAAGAGATTCCCTTTAATCATCTTACATAAGACAATTCAGAATAACATGAATCTCATCTTTAACACTATTAGGGCAGAATGGGCAAACTCTATTTTCAACAAGTAAAATACGTATCGGTGCAACACCACAACAAATTTACATAAGGCTGATATATGTGTTTTAGGCAATATAACTTTACAATACTCCTCAACACAAAGCCTGATTTAAAAGTACAATACATTTTGTATTTTCTTAATTTTTCCCCCAATTTTTCCAATAATATATGTCTTAGACATACAGCTTCTATATCATAGTTTATATTACATTCTTGGAATTCTGTTTCACATAATAAAACCAGTTTTTACAGCCCAGTTTAGCACTTGACCATTATGCAATCCTTCGGTTGATTCTAGTCATAGCTGTATTACACAGACGGGTTATAAAACCGGAAACAGTTTTCCACTGGCGGACCACAGTGCGAGTCCATGCCATCTCTCCGACAAGAGAAAATTTGGGGTATATCTCCCTATACCTAAATAGTACCGCATGGCTCTGTTTTGAACAGCGTCGAAACAGAAAAATGTCTGTATCATAAAGCTTTGTAAATACATTATATTGAACCCCTCCGATCAATTTACATTTGGCAATAACCAAGCCAAGGCACAGCTCGCACTTTGCGCCAGACTTTAACCATCACATTTAAATCTAAATGCTCATGCATAACTAAACCAATATAAGTATACTTATCTACTAATTTAAGATTGTTGTTACCACAAACAAAAACCATATCTGTTCTTGGACAACTATGGGGTCTAAAATGAACAATATTACTTTTAGAGTTATTAATATTCATATCATTTAAGTTACACCAACCATGTAATATGTTCAGCAGGTTTTGGAGATCATTGGCATTTTCTGCTATAAGCACAATGTCATCCGCATAGAGTAAGATATATAAAAATTAATCCCCAACTTTAATACCTATGTTAAAAGATATGAGAAATACAGCAATATCATTAATATAAAGTTGAATAATAACGGTGATAAAATACACCGGTTCCTTAAGCCAGAATTAACATCAAACCAGTCAGTAGAAAAAACAATTTCCTCTCACAGAAGCTGAAACTGTGGAATATAGATACTTTATAGCATTTAACCTTTTTGCATTTATACCAGTATTGCATAGTCTGGTCCATAATTTACTTCTATTTATAAAATCATATGCCTTGCGAAAATCTGTAAAAGCTGCAAAAATAGATTGTTTCAGTTTTTTTTTTCTAGTATCTATTACACTATACAAGGATGAGACTTGGTCTATTGTGCTACGTTTTTTTCATAAAACCATTTTGTTAATTCACTAAATTTTTTACGTTCTGTCCAATTACTAAGTCTTTCATTTAAAACAGCGCAATAAAAGTTATAAATAGCTGAGGTAAGAGTAATACCTCTATAAGATATAGGGTCTCTAGGGTTAGAGGCTGAATATTTGGGAATAGGCTTTATGATATTTTTATTGTTTCAAAGCAGATATGGCAAATACGTAAAGAATGAAAGAATTATTTTATTTAATGATACATGTAACATTATTTCGCTGATGTAAGGATAAGAAAAACGACAAAATACGACAATCTACTTTAATCGATCAATTCTAAAAGAAGGCATAATAATAAATAATAATTTTAATACATGTATGTAATTGATTAAATGGATTGTGACTCGGGAAACAATTTTTAACAAATATCCTGCTGCATTATCAGGTTTATCGTTTGTTTTTATTGTAATCCTATTTATGCTACTTCTTTTACAAAAATCACCGTAGTCTGGTTCCCTGCCGCACTTCAACTTAGATTCAGGGGCAGGTAATCCATACCAGACCACAATCACCGCTGCTCCATTAAGATGACAATAATTTTACGCTTCCTGGTGTTCAGACGAAAATTAGTTACAGAATGCATGAAACTGATCAAGGCAATATCCGTCAATTTGTAATATATGCGTCAATTTTGATGCTGAAAATCAATTTAAGTTTGGCACCAAATTTGTCTTGGACAAGAGTGTTTGAATGGTCTAGTCTTCAAGATAATGTATAATGGAAACCATGAGATAATGCAAAATATCTTGATGTCAGAAAAGAGTAGAAAGGCATTTTATCTCGTGAAAGATATTATCATGATGCATATCTAATGTTTTATTATTTTCTGCATATATTTGGATAAAAAGGACTTGGCATGCTTCCTTGGCGCAATTTTTTTCTGTTTGAACGTCGCAAATGTCAATTACTTCATTAATTCTAAGAAGGCCATGTGGCATACGATTTTATTTTTATGCTACTTCCTTCTTCAAGCTACTGAATAGCATCTCTTGAAATATCCAGAAAATCAATTATCTTTATCAGATTATGTAAGTCTAGATAAATTCACTTCTATTTGGTTAGCAGGGACAAGTGTACATTCAAATGTTCGTATCTGCTTGCCAGTCACATAAATTGATGACTAATTGCATTTAGAAGCCGCTTGATATCATAGATTTTCTAAAATAAATTTCTAAATTTGCGAAAAAAGAACTTACAATTAGAAAAACAAAAGGAAAATGTTTTAGCGACTATAATACTATGTGCGAATGTTTTTACGGATTCTTCTCATAATCAATGATAAGGCGCCCAAGAGGAGGCATTACTTTGCCAACAAAACACATATATTGCTTTCTAGAGTAAAGGCTTAGTTATTGTGAAAAAAACATATGGTTTTACAATTTTACCACATGGTATATATTGAATGTTGCACGCTACATGGCACCAGTATGGTCAGTAGTAAATGACTATGGTGTACGTACAAAAGTATGTAAGCCATTTCAGATTATTTTTGTACTTGATATTATGGAAAGCCTTATTGATAGCCCCACCCTTCTCTATACATTTAAGCACTGGACTTAAATTATTTGTCTGTGTTTATTATCAACTTAACAGTGGGCATTGTCAATACCCTGCTGACATTAAGCACAAGTTTGCTTTGACTTCCGCAAAAAACATAATTAAGAAAAGAAATATATCAATAAATTGAGATCAGGGTCCATCAAGTGATCGTGGGAATTTTATAGTAAAGCCTTTATAGACTTAGAGCGAAAGAGCCTATAATTCTAATTCAATAGATGCTTGAACCTAAACTGAAGCCTTTTTAAGCATTTGAGGGACAATTTATTATGATATAATGAATGTCTCTACTGGGACCTGACTCGTCCCATATGTATAGGGACTTTCTATACATCTCCTTTTTAGCTCACCTGAGCACAACGTGCTCATGGTGAGCTTTTGTGATCGCCTTTTGTCCGGCGTCCGTCGTCCGTCCGTCCGTCCGTGCGTGCGTGCGTGCGTCTTGCGTCAACTTTTCCTTTAAACAACTTCTCCTCCTAAACCACTGGATGGATTTTGACCAAACTTCACCGGAATCATCCTTATCATGACCTCTATCTATTGTTCAAATTATTTTGATTGGGTGAATAAGTAGGTCACAGGAGCTAAAAATAGATTTTAAAAATGAAAATTTAAAAAATCTTTTTCTCCGAAACCACAAGGCCTAGACTTTTGATTTTTGGTATGTAGCATGATCTTATGACTCTCTACCAAGATTGTTCAAATTATGACCCTGGGGTCAAAATTGGTCCCGCCCCAGGGGTCACTTGATTTCACATAGGCTAATATAGGAAAAACTTGAAAAAATCTTCTTCTCCGAAACCACAAGGCCTAGCCTTTTGATTTTTGGTATGTAGCATGATCTTATGACTCTCTACCAAGATTGTTCAAATTATGACCCTGGGGTCAAAATTGGCCCCGCCCCAGGGGTCACTTGATTTAACATAGGCTAATATAGAAGAAAAAACTTGAAAAATCTTCTTCTCAGAAACCACAAAGCATGGAGTTTAAATATTTGGTATGTAGCATGATCTTATGACTCTCTACAAAGATTGTTCAAATTATGACCCTGGGGTCAAAATTGGCCCTGCCCCAGGGGTCACTTGATTTAACATAGGCTAATATAGAAAAAAAACTTGAAAAATCTTCTTCTCAGAAACCACAAGGCATGGAGTTAAGATATTTGGTGTGTAGCATTGTCTAGTGGATCACAACCAAGTTTGTTCAAATCATGACCCTGGGGTCAAAATTGGCCCCGCCCCAGTGGTCACTTGATTTAACATAGGCTAATATAGGAAAAACTTGAAAAATCTTCTTCTCAGAAACCACAAGGCCTGGGGTTTAGATATTTGGTGTGCAGCATTGTCTAGTAGATCACAACCAAGTTTGTTCAAATCATGGCCCTGGGATCAAATTTGGCCCCACCAAGGGGTCATCTGATTTTACATAGGCTAATATAGAAAAAACTTGAAAAATCTTTTTCTCTGAAACCACAAAGCCTAGCCTTTTGATTTTTAATATGTAGCATGATCTTATGACTCTCTACCAAGATTGTTCAAATTATGACCCTGGGGTCAAAATTGGCCCCGCCCCAGGGGTCACTTGATTTTACATAGCCTAATGATACCAGGTGAGCGATCCAGGGCCATCATGGCCCTCTTGTTTCATTTAAGAATCAAACATTTGTGGCACAACGGACAGGCGTTATTATTCTTGACAACCGTCAGCCTTTTTGATTTCACTTGAACAGATGAGAACAAAGCGACATTAAGTCCCTGTTGTGAGACACGCGGAGTTTAAATTTTTAAATATAAAACATGCATTCCAGTGAAGCAGTAAGAAAGTAAACAAGCTTTCGGGTGACAAATTTACGGATTTATAAAGGCCGAGAAAAAAACGTAAACATAATTGCTGTATTGCAATATTAATTGATAAAGTCAAATTAATTATAACAAATTCGATTTTTCATTAAAAAATGATAATTTTGAGTAATATTGTACCTTAATATCTACCAAACTACAGTTAAATTGATCGTTTCGGCACAAATAGTACGTTTTTCTATTTATTTTTTCAATCATTTTGACTTTTATCATTTTACTAATTGAACTAGCGTTCAAAAGCGAGACTGACTGTACGTCAGTTTAAATATGACAGTTGCTAGCTACTGAAAAGATACTGGTAGTTTGTGGTATCAGTCTCAGAAGATCCATTAATATAAACTTTCGGACATCAAATAACTAGATTTTGAAACATGTTTCTTTTAGCACAACGGTTATGTTATTAATATTTCCTAGCAAACTACATCAAAGATGAATATTTAGCGACGGACAGATATATTGAGATAAGATATAGACACCAGGACTCCGACCCGCAGATGTGCTCTTTTTAGGCATATTTGGAAATGACTGCTTTGGAACATGGTGGTGCTTTAAAATATTCATATCCTCACATAAAGACCACTAATTTGATTTCCGAAGCTTTTCATTACGGCCAAATGAATTAATTCTAGAGATTTCTATTTGTTTAAACGCATATTCTGTATATGAATATGTTGCCCATCTGGTATATCATAGCAAAATAAATTAGATTATAAAAACATGAATGAAAATAAGAATACCATTTTGGAAAACCATGAATACAGTTAATCCATTTGGATTTATAATGTATCTTGGGAAATTTTTTGTTCGTTTTTTAACATCGGCAGTCATAAAGTGATGTTCAGGTCAATTGTACTCTATTTCAGGTCCCTAAAAGCTAGTAAACCTGCCTCCTCGCACAATAAATTCTTAGTTTAAACTAACAGTAACGAGTAGTTGAGAGACTGCGTTCTGTCATAGAGGAAAAGGCAGGTCAGAAAACTATCAATAAACCGAAAGGCAAATTTATCACTTCGGTTAAACATGTGTTCAGACACTGAATGGATACAGGATATGCTAATAAGAGCATTTAGGGATGTCATTAGAAGAAGCAGAAACCACTTTGCATGTTTGCATGTCGGCGAACTCGTGTATTTGTCTCGTATGGATGATACCAAATGTCACAAGTTCCTCATTTGTCAACAGTAAATAAGTACATAACACCAATAAGACTATCATATTAGAATTAGCATGCATTCTCTTTTCGCTTTTGAATGTTATTCACTTAGAAAAAATGACGTTCAAAGGATTCTAAACAAGAAATATATTCGGCGTAAGAGAAAAAAAAGATATGAAAGTTAAAGAAAGTAAAGTGTTACAACATAATATATTTAAAATAATAATGTATGGTAATTTTTATTATTCTGTGATTTTAAAATAATGCTAGAAAACGTATCTTTGGCTAAATTTAGGAGATGTTATATACTAGCCAGTGAAAAGTAGAAAGAAAGAAAGAAAAAGGGACAAAATGTAATATAAACGAACCACGAAAAAGGTTCTAGTTTAACTGACGAGCCCTTCACCAGCTGTTACTATAAATAGCTGACGAGCCCTTCACCAGCTGTTACTATAAATAGCTTATCTTGGCTATCTTGTGCGACTTTGAGGGACGAGTTCACTACCAAGGTTAAGACTCACAACTTATCACTTTTTCAATTGGGTGGTGTTTTTATGTTTCAATACATAGATTGAATTGTTATTTGCCAATTGACTATTATGCAGAAAGATATGCACCCTGAAACTCCCGTTTTATGATGGAATATCCAAAAATAATTTATGCAAACCAATGAAACGAGTGCTTTTTCGAACTATTCGGTTGTTAACCAAATTTAGATTGGTTCAAGAAATAGGTCAAAATCCATTTTATACAGCTTACGCCGAAAGAAATATGTTTATTTAAAGCTGAAATGATATAAAAGAGTGAAGGTATGATGGATTATGATTATGCATTCGATTTTATACTGTAAGGAATGTTTACATCATATATCTTATGTTTAATCCTGGTAAACGAAGAAAGTATTATATAACATAATCATAAAATAAATACTGTAAAATTATTACATTTGATTTTTTACGTAACAACTAGGTTGAATCTTTAATTGTTGTTTAAAAGTTATGTTTTCTTAGAAGACTTAACATCACGAAAGTATGATTTTCTCGCCGAAATTTGATTGGTTTGAAGTATATAAATGACAAGGTATATCCGATAATAAATATGTTTATTTCAATTTATTTCCGTTTCACGTGAGTTGCTGTCTATGTCTGTACAAAGACAGTTTATACCCTTCAAAGAATAAAATGTCGCTGGTTTCTATCAGTTGGTTGTAATTAAGGACCGGCTAACTTGTTTTGTCGTCTGTTAGCAAGAATGATAAATGTCCTTTGCGCCACCTTTAGCAGTGAATTCTTACATAAAAATGTAATTGATGTCTGAGCATCATATTGCGGAAGTGTACATTGAGAGTCTCTACGGGAGTTTGACTTGTCTCTTATCCAATTATGTCTTGCCTGAAAACAATACAACAATACATTTTTTTAGCGACAGGATATTGACAGTACCTACCATTTTGCTGATAATAAACGGAGACAAACAATGTCAAGTCCAGTGCTAATGAATTATGAATATGATGTATGGAGTTGGAGTATTCTATTAAAATGCCTTTTCATGATATCAAGCAGTCTGATCTGGACAAAACACCTTCGTATATACATCATTGTCTCTTGCTATTGATCGTGTTGGTACCATGTGGCGTGCAGCATACCATAAACCTCAAGTGACAAAAGGGCAAAACTATACGTTATCCGAAATAACGTGCACCATATGTGACTAAGCCTTCCCTCAAGATAAAAAAAACTATATTCAAGTTTTGCTGGTAAGATATTGCCTTATTGTTAATCTTCAATTAAAATAAATTGGAGTAAATAATAATGCAAGGATAGGTATCAAGCATGTAACTGCTAACTTTGTTTTGAATAGTTCTTTCTCAAATGTTAATTTGTAAATATGTTACAAAAGCTTCACCATATGAATTGTACTCGATATGCAATTAGAGTCAATTAATCTGATCAGTAAGCAGATTCAAACAATTTATTGTAAATACAAACGCTAGCAGATATGAATATGTTTTTATCTTTCATCTACTGCAACAAAGACTGGTAACACTTGCCTAATAAACTTAACCTTAATCAGTCAATTATATTTAGAACAACGGGTCTATCTGAGTGTAGAGTTCACTAAGTGCATAAATGTTATGTTTCATTTCACTGTGTAAGTTAATGAAAGTACGGAAGCCTATTAGGGTCATTTTGTTTTAATGGTTTTGTGTTCTGAGTCCGGTATTGTGTGTTATGAGCTATGTCTTACGACTAAGTCCTTAGGTCTTTCGCGATAAAAAGGCAAAGCACTTGCAACATGACAAAACAATGGCGGACAAGTCCTCAACTATTCACCAATTTCAAAGGGAATGAATATGAAAACGATTTTTAAGTAAGCGTGAGTAATAAAATACCTTATTTGTGTAGCCTGATAAAATTTAGTAGATCTGTGGTAGTCATATAATCTGATATCGGATCTATATTCCTATGTCATAAGACATAAGTCATTACACATAATTACTAACACATAGTAATTGCATAATTCATAATCATAAGACAAAATTGCAGCATGACTCTTGTCTTAGTAATTATGTGTTATGAATTATGCCATATGTCATATAACTTGTGTATATGTAAAGTGCGGCAAAATCCCCACATTTGCTTCAACATGGAGGAGAAAGGGAAATCAGGAATAAAAATTTCCTTACAAATAAAATATGCATGCAAATAATCACGCTAAGAAGATCTACTTATGATTTTGAAATCATCATTGGAGTTGAGATTGTTATTTTATTGCATGTTGTACTGTACACATGGTTGAACTGCCAACTTCCTGTGTTCCAGACGCATGTCTAGACAGCCTTGTGAATTAACAGGTGATTTATAGGGTTCAACAGTTTCAAAGCAAATCCCTTTTTGTTAAAAAGTCGACAATGTTTAATAAAGTGTAGATAATATATATGTATATGGATAACTTATTCAAGAATTTGGACCCAGGTGTGAGTAACGTAAAGTATTTTCCTTACAGAAATAAACTAGAAAAGTGTCCATAGGACACGGATGCCCCCACCGTTCACATTTATAAGATATTTTTCACTGTCTGTGAGAATCATGAAAAATGCACACTTCAGCAAATTTCATAATACTGTCACCAAGCTATTTTGATGTACACAATCTAGCAGGTATCACAGAGGGATAGGAGATAAAAACAAAGGATACCAAGTGTGGTATTGCTATTGTACGTGGCAATAAAGTGCAAATATGAATCAAATCTGTTGAGTTATTAAAGTTACTGAGTGGAAAACCAGAAATTAAACAACAAAATACATCAACACAGGGGCATAACACAGTCACATTAGATGGACGGTATCAAAAATTGAACTTGATCTGTATTTTAATATCATATATTTATACACCAAAATATGAATAAAATCTGTTGAGAACTTCAAAAGCTGTTGAGCGGAAACAAGAAATTTACAATTAAGTATATCAACAAAGGGGCATAACTCCGGACATATCGGATGGGCGGTATCCAATATCGATCTTGATCAGTATTTTAGTAACATATACTTATGCACCACATATGAATCAAATCTGTTGAGGCCTTCAAAAGTTATTGTGCAGCAACCAGAAATTTACAATAAAATATATCAAGAAAGTTGTATAACTCCGGTCATATTTTGTGGGCGTGTCCGAAATCGGACTTGATCTTTATTTTGATATGTTATAATCATGTACGAAATATGAATCAAATCTGTTGAGTCCTTCAAAAGGTATTGAGTGGAAACCAAAAAGGTATCGGACGGACAGGGGTAACTCTTAATTTAGGTTGAGGATACAAAAGTTTTAATTTCATAAATTGAAAAAGAACACTTCAAGGAACCTGCATTTATATGTTAATAGTACTATACACACATGATTTGTTACGTTCGGTATTTAAATAATACAAGAAAGAGTGGCAGGGAGGTAAAGAGTAAAGTAAGACCCCTGGTCATTATAAATGTTTTGTCATATTTTTGTCAACTCCATGTATTTTAGTAAAGTAAAATGACTGATATAAGATCAAATTTTAATAAAACACTCCATTTCATGTAAAAAAAACATGATCTAGCTATATACAACATTAAGGGTTTAATACTCAAGTGAATCAAAATGAGTCTCCATGATGTACGGGGTAAATTAGTCAAAATGAGTTCTGAAGAAGGGGTAAATGAGTCAAAATGAGTCTCTATGAAGTAAGGGGTAAATGAGTCAAAATGAGTCTCCGTGAAGGAAGGGGTAAATGAGTCAAAATGAGTCTCTATGAAGTAAGGGGTAAATGAGTCAAAATGAGTCTCCGTGAAGGAAGGGGTAAATGAGTCAAAATGAGTCTCCATGAAGTAAGGGGTAAATGAGCCAAAATGAGTCTCTATGAAGTAAGGGGTAAATGAGTCAAAATGAGTATCTATGAAGTAAGTGGTAAATGAGTTTAAAAATGAGTCAAAAACTATGAAGTAAGGGGTAAATGAGTTCAAAAATAGTCTTCTCATGAAGTAAGGGTAAATTGAGTTCAAAATGAGTCGTCTCCGTGAAGGACGGGTAAGTAAATGAGTTCAAAATGAGTCATTTTTATGAATAAGTGTAAGGTCGGTAAATGAGAAGGGCAAATGAGTCTCCAATGAATATTAAGGACGGGGTAAATGAGTCAAAATGAGTCTCCGTGAAGAAGGGGTAAGATCCCAAGTCAACTAGATTGCAACATAGTTTATTGTAATGTATCTCTATGTTTATGCTCTCACACCAATACTGTACAGTATCTCTATGTTATTTCAAAACCCAAGTCACAAAAACTTTTAGAGTCATGGACACTAAGCTTATTATTTCTGTAACAGTAATTCTTCGGAAGCATTAACAACCAATAAACAAAAAGCAATCTTGGTTTGAGAACAAAGTTTAGATGTCTAATTCTAATATAGCTCATGAAAGATCAAAATCTCTGTCGCAAAAACTTTTAGTGTCATGGACACTAAGCTTAATATTAAAAACCGGTTTACTGAATAATCTTGTTTCACTGAACATTGAATGATGTGCAATGTTTTATTGTAATTGCTCAAGTACAATAAAGCACAACTACAAGTATTGTTGAACTTGAATGATATGGGGACTAGATGCTCAAGGACAACGTGTCGAGCCGTAATTTGTCTGCCATGATATGTGTGCAAAGAAACACAAAAGTGCAAATGTGACACTGACCTCTGACGTGGACATGGTACTTGCACATGACACACTATCTGACAAAGGTGAACATTTTATTTTAAGATTTAGCCTGAAAAATAAAATATAGTTCATGATGCATGATGTAGTTGTGTCTATTTTAGCTTTTAAATTCTGACTGTGACCTTGACTTGTAACCAATGGACCTCTATCTTCAGAGCGACCTAACGTCTCAGGATGGTGATCAACTGTACTAAATTTTAAAATCCATGAATGCATGACATAGCAGCAGCCTTGACAAGGTGTAACATATCTATTGTCCGTTGTGACCTTGACCTTTGATTTAAAGAGATACGTCTTAAGCTCGATACATCTTCTCATGATGATGAACAACTGTGCCAAGTTATTTGAAAATTCATCAATGGTGGATGACACTGCAGCACAGACAAGGTGAATGCGGACGAACGGACATACGCACTAAGATACACCAAAAACACCAATGTGGCGATTAAATCAAGGTGACCAAAAGCGGGCTCGACATTTAAATGAACCAAATCTTCGGTCTCAAGTGATATGACTTCAAACAAGCCCCTGATATGCATGCAATGAAAATGTTGCTATTTTTCTGCCTTTTCTCCTTCTTTGCCTTCTCCTTCAGTTCTCTTGCTGCCTCCAGCTCTCGTTTCTTGCCATTTTGTTTCAGCTGCACATTAGACAGGGCCTCCTTGATGAACTTGACCAACACCTCAAGGTCATCTGGTTTCTCCTTCTGCAGGTACACTTCCGAAGCCTTCGCTCTCCACAGCAACATGGTCACCTGATGGACATATAAAATAGACACCGACTGTCACACTCTCCAAACCATTCATCCACTGTGGTCAAGTCCATACACATACATGTGAATATGTGAATGGCATTATTCATTATCACTATGTAACTTCCAAAGTAGAAATGGAACCTTGCATATGATCATTTTACAAAAATACGAATATAATATTTATTAGTTTACTTTGCAATCAAACATTATATTTTAATCAATTAAATTATTCAGAATCACTATGATCATCGACATTATTCCCATGTTTCGTCAATGAGTTACAGCAGTTCCCTGTATAGCTCTAGAGCACCTTGTACAGTGATGGGAACCTGAAGGTGGTCAGGTTTGAGCAACTTTGCCAAGTCTTGAAATTTCTGACAACATACTGTTCTGTGTAAGCCGTACATTTCACAACATGCCTCAACAATTCTTTTTGATCGAAATCTTTCCAAAATTGTGACCACCAAATACTTCGGGAACGAAGTACATCAAATCAGACTTTCCATTTGACACCTCTGCATTTCTTTGGGTGCGTATGGAATGCAGATTCCAGTTTACCGCTATTCTGTCAAGTTCGGCCTGAACTTCAAGCATTCGA
>CM037783.1:54490538-54540538 GCA_021229015.1 Solen grandis
AGTGAACGACTCTTTTGCTCAGAATCTATAAGTGCTTACATTTACTATAAAATTCACACGATCACTTGATGGATCATGATCACAATTTATTGATGAATGGATTACCTTGAAAATATATGATACCTTATTGTTAAAGGATTAAAATACTCACTCTTTGATCTTGTTTAGTAACTAAATATTAATTACATTACAATTCAGGTTTCTGATGAGCTATTCCTACATAAAATTGTTTTATAAAATTTATAATTTATGCAGCTCACAAGCTGACCAGGTTTTACACCCAATAATTCTCCTCAATACTTTTGTTCAGGAGATATGAAGGGAAAACTGTTGATTATGTCCATCTGAAGTGCAAAATGCTTTCAGTTTGATCTAGTATTTATGTGTTGCAAAATGGAGTCAAATGTTGTCAAATTTATAGAACTTTAATCAATCCTCAAATATGTGTGCTGTGTTCAAAGACGAATTTTATTTAGAATAGTTGTTTAAGATCTAATAAATTGAAAGAAAAAAAAGAAGAAAAAAATCCTCTAATTTTCTTATTTTCATTTATTGATGACATGAGAAAGATATATCAAACTTGATTAATACCTTGTAGCTCTAATTTCATAAAGTGTCTACTGATGGATAAACGGTACAATAAATAGAACAGAAATCCATTTAGGAGAAAAGTGATATTTTGCAGTATATACAGTTGACGGTCAACCTGTAAGTGGTGTTTTCTAATACTACCAAACTATCGTTTTGTTATATGTTTAATCTTCATTTAGAGCCCACCTCTGTTATGCGGTCACATTATCTTGTTCCGTCGGCTGACCGCTTAAAAAAAGGTTTGAATGTTCATGTATTGTCTCTATTATAAAGAGTAAATTCTCTTAAACTCTCTTTCACCTCTCTCTATCTCCATTTCTTTTGCAATGAGTGACCCCCCCCCCTCCCTCTCTCTCTCTCTCTCTCTTGTAATAAATAACATGAAGTTGTATAAACTGGTTATTTACAGACAGGCAGATTGCAAAAATCCGATAAGCACGGGAATTTCATGAATGGAATCCACTGGGACAAAAAATAGGGAAACTGGTATCACCTGATGAACTTAATGAGATTGTCTGACAAAACATGTTATCTTTATTCACACCCATTAACATGCTAATGACAGGGAGAGAGAGAGAGAGAGAGAGAGATCGGCGAATATTCAGTGCTATACACCGAATACGTTAAAGAACCAAGTTTTTTTCCCCCGCAAAATTAGCTCGGATATGGCAGCCGGACTCCCCTGCATCGAGCTACAGTCACGCGCTTTGTGCATATAATATACGGTAAAAACAAAACATATCTACACGCTTCCGGCAAGTCGAAAGCATCAATCCGGATTCACAACGAACAGATCAGTAATAACCCCCACTCCCATTATCATTATCATCGGCAGCACCACCAAGGGCACAGTGGCCGGGTGGTAACGCTACTGACTACGGATCCGAAAAATTGTACCCAGTTTGGGGGAAGGATTTTTCATGACCTTACCAAGCGCAAAGTACTGACCCAACTCAGGAACATTCGAGTGGGATTAACGTATGTTGTAACGTCGTAAAATAACTGTTTAAACTAAACTACCAGCACCACCACCAATTTCATCAGAACAAGAATCAATATTCACCAAATCAATTCGAAGATTCATGTATTTAGGTACAATCATGCTACAAACTATATTACAGTTGACTATATGATACCTTCTCTTGTTGTATTTAATAATACATTTGTAAGAGGTTTACTGTATGATACCGTCTCTTGTTGTATTTAATAATACATTTGTAAGAGGTCATTTTGTGTTAAACATGTAGTCATCATATAATTTGACATCTTCATTTCAACATATACTATAGAGCTGGTCCAATTTCTTTCACATCTGTCATATTTTATCCACGAATTTTTCATGGTATTGACTCATTTAGTAAGTAGGAAAATAAGTGAATACACATATCTCTGAATTTACATACATTAATGCATACAGTCTCCTTTATATATATATATATATATATATATATATATATATATATATATATATATTTATATAATTTATTATTATTAAAACCAATTTAGAAAACACGATTTGGTCGCTTAATCATAATAGTATTGTATTAACATGTCTCGCCTGTGAGATGGCAGCACGTGCAGCTCATTCTAATTGTGCAAAATTGCGTCGATGTCCATTCGCCAGAATAAAACGAGTAAACATAAGGGGAATGGAATGGTGATTCTTTTGTAGTTTAAACTATCACGATACGATCTCAGGATATCAGCACGTGCAGCACTGGCTTTCATTCCATTTGTCACTCATTGTTACAGGGCGAGCATTAGATTTGTGCGAACATTGAGCGCGAATGGAAGGAAAAAACATATTTTCACGTTACAATCTCTAGGAGGACAATAAATATATAGCTACAAAGTGGTAATTTTTTATTATATTCAAGATAATAACATTTTAAAAATAAACATTTGCTGGACTGTCTTGCCAGAGATAGCTAAAAGACAAGGGATAGCTCACGTAGTAGAATGAATTTGGAAAAACTGAATTTGCAACGTGTTCACTGTCTACTTTGAAAATTACATTACTATTTACATGATCCTCATAGAAAGGGCGCGATTGCAGTTTCCCGCTAGTCCGCCCTTTCACGACCTAGTGTTTAAAATTAATCACTCTCAACTTCTCCTGGGTTGGACTTGTACCGGATCCGCAGTCGGGTATACATTTTTATGCCCCCCTTCGAAGAAGAGGGGGTATATTGCTTTGCTCATGTCGGTCGGTCGGTCCGTAGGTCCGTCGGTCCGTCGGTCCGTCGGTCTGTCGGTAGACCAGACCTTGTCCGAGTGATAACTTAAGTTCTATTTGACCTTTAAGTCTCAAACTTCTTGTGGTTGTTGCTCATGATCAGTAGATGACCCCTATTGATTTTGGTGTCATTACCTCAAAGGTCAAGGTCACAAGGTCACATGTTGTGTATGTATAATACCAGACCTTGTCCGAGTGATAACTTAAGTTCTATTTGACCTTTAAGTCTCAAACTTCATGTGGTTGTTGCTCATGATTAGTAGATGACCCCTATTGATTTTAGTGTCATTATCTAAAAGGTCAAGGTCACATGTTGTGTATGTATAATACCAGACCTTGTCCGAGTGATAACTTAAGTTCTATTTGACCTTTAAGTCTCAAACTTCTTGTGGTTGTTGCTCATGATCAGTAGATGACCCCCATTGATTTTGGTGTCATTACCTCAAAGTTCAAGGTCACAAGGTCACATGTTGTGTATGTATAATACCAGACCTTGTCCCCCCTTTTTGTGTCAATACCTCAAAGGTCAAGGTCACAAGGTTGCATTTGTATATATGTTTGATGACTTGGCCTTGTCCAAATAAAATTTTAGTCCTATTTCAGACTATAGGTGGTTGTTCCTTATAATGAGTAGATGACCTCTATTGATTTGGGTGTCAACATCCAAAGGTCAAGTTCACAATGTCATATGTTGATATATTTTCATTATATAAATGTCTTGCCCAAGTGATGACTTCTTTTTATTTTTACTCTTAAGGTCCTAACCTCATGTAGTTGTTGCTTATAAATGTAGAAAACCCTGTTTTCAAATTAATAAGTTGGATTCTTATAAATATTTTGTACGATTTAAGCACTGTCTGACTAATAACTCAAAATCACATTGTGTCTGGTTTTAACATATACTTAATAGTAATTAATAAAGAAGGCCTCTATGGACTTTAGGGGTCAGTACATTGTGTTAAGGAAGCATTGTCCAGCTGAAAACCTTTGCTTCAAATATTTTACAGTTGTTGCATATCAATAGGAATGACAATGTTCTTTCACTTAAACCTTTGTGGACTTGTGTAAATATTTCTCCAGCCCATTTATTTCAGTAAATGTTTAGTTCCACATTTTAGCACATTATATTTTCACTCAAAATTTTGAAGTTTGAGAATTTTTTGTGACAAGCCAACATTATGAAGGCAAACTCCTTGCATGTAATATAGCTATATACATATTATGGCATATGAGGGGGGCATATATGTTTCACAAACATTTCTTGTTTTTTTTGCACGGCAAGTTAACTATAGACATTTAAATTCACTCTTCTCCACACATCAGGAGTGTTGTTTTCAATGTTGATTTTCCAGAGGGAAATAATAAATCAACAATTAAATTCACTCTTCTTCTAATAACAATTGAATTCACAAAGAATAAAGAATAGTGAATTTAATTGTTTATTGTATTATTTCCCTCTGGAAAATCAACATATTTATTTAACTATAGACAGTTTGTGATGATGGTGATGATGATGATGATATTTACAATGCTTTTAAAACTACTGTACACTATAAATGTCTTTTAATCGTATTTATCGAAAGGATGAATTGTTCTATCGTTTAATCCCTTTGTTATTTTAAATATTTGCATGTATATTCTTGGTATAAGGGTTTATTGCTAATATGGAGAGAACGTTTAAAGGGAGACAACGGACGTGATCTCACAGATCGGTATGTATTGTGTTCGGACGGTTACTGTAAAAATGTGCGTAAATTGTATTATTTGAATGTACTTTTTATATTTGAAGTCAGCCAGTTATTGTATTGTTCAAACTAATTTGCTTTTGTACAAAACACTACACAAGCTATATCCAAGTTCTAATATTTCTTTTTTCCTTTGATAAGCTGAGACGAGTGATAATTTTAGCAACTGATATAAAACCCGATCATCCTGCAAGCTACAGGTTGTTCTGAAATTATACTAGTGGCTTAGGTCCTTTCTTTGATCACTAAAACATATTCATTTGATGAATAACACGATGATATTTAGCGTTGAAATTATGAATATTGTAATATGATTATTATTGATTTTATTCATTTTTTTTTCATTTCAGGGAGTGTCTACAAAATCAGCAGTAAGCCTCCAACCTTGAGCCTCAGGGAGACAGTAATCCTTTGGGTTTAGCACTTCGTGAAATGGAGATGTTGGGTTGATTCTTGTCCATGGAGAGCATTTGAGAAGTACCAGGTAAGAAGTCCACTCTTATAACTACTGCTGCTGTTTAATATCATCTGCTACTCTTCTACTTTCAACGGCTACTACTACTACTACTACGAGTGCAACAACTATTTATTACCAAATTTTACTACGACTACCTCTGTTACATATCATTATTAGCTCATCTGATTAAAAAAAAAATGATGAGTTATTGTCACCAATCTTGCGTCTTCGGCGTCGACTTCACCATCACCATTTGACTCTTGGCTGCAAGAACCATAACTCTATTTTTTTTCTGCAAGAATTACGTCCCTTTTACACTTCTTGGTTAAATTGTATGATAAGGTCAACCTTTTTACATGAAATGTCAAAGCTGTTGCTTCGAAACTTGGAACAATTATTTACCACCATAAGTTGCCTTAATGCTGTTACATGTCATTATATTTTCTTCTCCTATATTCAACTCCTACTAATATTACTATTTATTATCATCGTCTTCTTTTTCTGTTACATTTCATCATCTTCTTCTTCTCATACATTCCACTACTAATGCTTCTTTTATTTATTATCATCACCTTCTATTCGCTGATTACTTCTACTGCTGTCATAAAGCATCGTTTTTAGCTCGACTATTCGAAGAATATGAGAGCTATTGTAGTCACCCTGGCGTCGGCGTCGGCGTTGGCGTTGCAGCTTTTGGTTAAAGTTTTGCGTGCAAGTTACTATCAACCTTATATCTCAATAACCATTTATGGTATTGACTTGAAAGTTTATAAATATGTTCAGGGGCATCAGACAACCAAGGTTAGAACTCTTGACTGAATTTGATATGAATTATGGCCCCTTTTTAACTTAGAAATTTTGGTTAAAGTTTTGCATGCAATAGAAAATTTGGTTAAAGTTTTGCGTGCAAGCTACTATCTAGTTTGTATCTCAATAACCATTCATGGTATTGACTTGAACGTTTATGAATATGTTTAGGGGCATCATACAACCAAGGTAGATAACTCTTGATGGAATATATTACAAATTATGGCCCCTTTTTAACTTAGAATTATGGTTAAATTTTTGCATTCAAGCTACTATTCAGCTTATATCTCAGAAATTGCTTGTGGAATTGACTAGAAAGTTAAGGTGTGTCTTCAAGGGCATCAGAAAACAGGAGGATAACTTTTGGACTGATGCAAATTATGGCCCTTTTCTAACTTGGATTTTTGGTTTAAGTTTTGCATGCACAGTGTTATTGTGCTTATGTCTCAGTAACTAGGCATGGGATTGATTTTAGACATCATAAATATATTAAGGGGTATCAGACTATCAAGGTATATCATTTTTTACTATTACTATGAAGGGCAAGAATTTAAATAGATTTCATTTTCATTTTGAATAGTCGAGCGTGCTGTCCTCTGACATCTCTTGTTATTATTTTACTTTCAACTACTACTACTAGTTTTACTATTCAGTATCATCATCTTCCTCTACTTTTACTATTACCACAGTTACATATTATTATATCATTTTTTTTCTACTCTCTACTACTACTGCTACTACTATTCATTACTAGCATCTTCCTCAACTCATCTAATAATGTTACATATCATTGGGTTTTCGCATCGCAGTGCGAAAACCCTTTGTTCTTGTTCTGTTTCTTTTTTTTTTTATTTTTCTAACCTTTTTTTGTGAACGGCATAGCTCCAAGGTGAGAAAAGCCACATCTATGAAACTTTTATCAGTAATAATCACGTATTTTGAGATGATCCTAACGTCGAGAAAATTTTCATTTTTGTTTTGATTTTCCCGCCAGGGGGCGTTTTATATGAAAATGTTTAATAAGCAATATCTCAATTATTTGAGGTCCGATTCAAATGCGGTTTTTGCATGATGTTCTTTGTAAATAGCCCAATAAAATATGATAGGTTCGAAAAATTTGCGTATATAAAACTTTCGTGCTACAGGAGGTTGAAAGTTCGAATCTCGCAAAAACTGTGAAATAAGGGTAGGTCTACCAAAAACCTACCCATTTTATTCAGAGATGAGATAGGAGAATTTTGTTTGTTGCATATGATTCGCAAGACATATACGCACAAAATATATGGGGTGGAAATTTGGGAAATGCATGGTTTGTCCACAGTACGCGGTCAAACTTAACCAATATTTTTGAAAAATCAACATTTTAAAAGCATGACTTTTAAGGTTATTTGCAGCTCCTGACTTTATTTTTTGTTCAATCTTCATCATTATTTTACTGTTTATGCAATTTTATTATACAAATAAAATCATAGAAAGAAAACCGCGAAGATATGCAAAGGTCAAGGTCATATACCAATTATTGTTATTTTTATCGGCATAAAATAGTTCTCAATCTAAAAATATTTTATAGAAAGTATATGAACAAAAGTTTTAGTCTGTGAAGAGATCTTTCCATTGGTGTTTAGTTTTTAAAGATCGGACTTCATTTGATCAAATTACCACAGTCCAAAGTTTGATCCTTTTATCAAACAATTGTAAATCCGTATGTTTCCTCTTTTTTGCAGCTCCTAACTTTATTTTTTGTTCAATCTTCATCATGTTTTCACTGTTTATGCATTTAAATAATACAAATAAATCATAGTAAATAACGATGAAAATATGCAAAGGTCAAGGTCATAATACCGATTATTGTTATTTTTATCGGCACAAAATAGCTTCAAATCTAAAAATATTTTATAGAAAGTATATGAACAAAAGCTTTAGTTTGTGAAGAGATCTTTCCATTGGTGTTTAGTTTTTGAAGATCGGATTTCATTTGATCAAACTACCACAGTCCAAAGTTTGATCCTTTTATCAAACAATTGTAAATCCGTATGTTTCCTATTTTTTGCAGCTCCTAACTTTATTTTTTGTTCAATCTTCATCATGTTTTCACTGTTTATGCATTTAAATAATACAAATAAACTCATAGTAAAGAACGATGAAAATATGCAAAGGTCAAGGTCATAATACCGATTATTGTTATTTGTTTCGGCACAAAATAGCTTCAAATCTAAAAATATTTTATAGAAAGTATATGAACAAAAGTTTTAGTTTGTGAAGAGATCTTTTCCATTGGTGTTTAGTTTTTGAAGATCGGACTTCATTTGATCAAACTACCACAGTCCAAAGTTTGATCCTTTTATCAAACAATTGTAAATCCGTATGTTTCCTATTTTTTGCAGCTCCTAACTTTATTTTTTGTTCAATCTTCATCATGTTTTCACTGTTTAAGCATTTCAATAATACAAATAAACTCATAGTAAAGAACGATGAATATATGCAAAGGTCAAGGTCATAATACCGATTATTGTTATTTGTTTCGGCACAAAATAGCTTCAAATCTAAAAATATTTTATAGAAAGTATATGAACAAAAGTTTTAGTTTGTGAAGAGATCTTTTCCATTGGTGTTTAGTTTTTGAAGATAGGACTTCATTTGATCAAATTACCACAGTCCAAAGTTTGATCCTTTTATCAAACATTTGTAAATCAGTATGTTTCCTCTTTTTTGCAGTTCATCATTTTTTCACTGTTTATGCATTTAAATAATACAAATAAACTCATAGTAAATAACGATGAAAATATGCAAAGGTCAAGGTCATAATACCGATTATTGTTATTTTTATCGGCACAAAATAGCTTCAAATCTAAAAATATTTTAAAGATAGTATATGAACAAAAGTTTTAGTTCGTGAAGAGATCGTTCTAATGATGTTTAGGTTTTGAAGATCGGACTTCATTTGATCAATTTACAACAGTCCAAAGTTTGATCCTTTATCGAAAAATTGTGAATCAGTATGTTACCTGAATTATATTTGCATTATTTAATTTGCTAAACATATATACAGAGAATATTTGGGTAAGCGAGTTAAGGGTATGTATTGTTTGTCAACAGCATGCGGCAAACGTCACTAATTGGATGAATTACAATTTCAAAAACATAAGTTTTTAATGTGTGTCTTTTTTTTGTCTCTTTGTTCAAGCTTCATCATTTTCTCCACTGGTTGTATAGTTTTATGATACACAGATTCTCATAAATCAAAAATTAAACAGTATTTTCATTGGTCAAGGTTATATAACGATAATTGCCATTTTCTTCAGCTCAAAACAGATCCAAATTTCTTGCGTGTTCATTCTCTAAGCAATAACTTTTAAACTTAACCACAGTGTTCTTTCCTAAATTCGGGCAAGAAGGTTAACATATGTTATCAGCCTATTATATATTGAGCTTTTCCCCCATGAATATTAAAAAAAGAAGAAAAATATATCGCACTTCATTTCTTATCTTCAAACTTTATATTTTCATTTTTTTTACCACACTCTCTCGATCAAATTCGATTGAGGCTGTTATCATCAAATAACGTCAGGAGATATCCCTTTGTAATATAATACACGATTGTTTTGTATTAAGTATCTTCTTTTTTCAAACTTTCTGTTTGACTTTTATATGTTAATAATATTCGAATAAAGTTAATATCAATCAATTATGTCTGCAGTTGAAGCCAAAACTCTTACTAGTCAAGTTAAAAGCGAAAACCAAGATGCCGCTTTGCGGTTCTAGTCATTTTATTTTTCTTCTACTACTTTCTTCTATTATTTCTTCAGCTATTCATAATCGCCATCTTTCTCTACTCTTATTACTACTACTGCTGTTACATATCATTATCTTTTTTCCCATATCATCGTTTTATACTTCTTTTACTTTCTACTAAGATCTCCACTACTACTACTACTTCTACCATCACTACAAACAATACAAGGTAGTGACTTGAAACTTTAAATATACATATAGATGGTGACTAGAAGAAGTGCAGTGACCAATAACCGTTAAGTTTACCTGGTCCCTTTTTCCAATTATCTCCCTTTATTTTTTAAATGAGTTTTAGTCCAGAGCATTTCTTAAAAACTATACAAGGTATTGACTTGAAACTTAAAATATACATAGATTAAGGTAGTGACCAGGAGAAGAGGAAGTGATCATGAACCATAACTCTACCTTGTCCCGTTTTTGGCATTTACATTACTATATGGGAGAAGAAATGTAGGGCAAACTTCGTGATTTTTGAGAATACTATGATAATGTTTAAATTATAAAGATGAATCCATCTTACATATGAACATGCAGATCATGATAAGGATTCAATACAATCAAGACACTGGAATAGTCGAGCGTGCTGTCCTCTGACAGCATTTGTTTACAATCACAGAATGTTGCAATAAGGGACCATATATCTGTAGATGGGTATTGATGTACGTAATAGATACAGATAGTTAAAAATAAAATTCTCAGTCAATGACCATTTGTGAACGAGCTGTTTAAAGATCATCACAGCTATTAAATTTTACATCTGTTCACAGTGGGTCGGGGAGCATGTGAGATGGTTCAACTACCCAAATGACATTGACAGCGTGAACATCAGTTTGATTGGTCTTTAGATGGTACCATGCATTACTACTAGAATGGTACAGATGAAAATATGGCCTGTTCCAATATGCCCCATGGAAGTTTGTAAGTACATGTATTTATTAGTATGGTTGGTAAACCCATAAAATATTTGAAACATTTCAAGTTTTTTTACGAGTAGAGGAAGTAGATGTAAAAAAAATAAATTGAAATTTAATTTATGGCTCTCAAAATAAACAGAACTTATGATTTTATTTGTTGTACTCTGATATACAGAATGAAATGAAGTATGGAACCCTTATATATGTTGAAGTCGAGATGCATTAAATTAGTAAAGAGCAATTGTAGAATAAGAATATCACTATACAAAATCTATAATGATACATATTTCCTTTAAGAGTTTTCTCCTTGTTAACATTCATCTATCCTTTCTTTTTTATTTTGTATGTTTAAAAATGATGTTACTGAACATTACATTTCCATTCTACAGAGCTGATGGGCAACTTCAACAGTGGGTGGATAATAACACCCAATTCTTCCTATTTCTGACTACTTGTGAAGTGGGGAAAAAGTTTGTTCAAGTGGAGTTGTATTTTCATATATTTTGGGGTCTTCATATGTAGTAACTGAAATAGTCCAGTTCACCCCCTATTTCTGACTTCTTGTGAAATGGGCGAAATTTGTTCTAGCGAAGTTATTATGTCCCCCCCTCATATTTATATGGGGGAGACATATTGTTTTTGTCGGAGTTGTCTGTCTGTCCGCCTGTCACACCTTTTGTCCGGAGCATAACTCAGAAAATAATAAAGCTATTAACTTGAAACTTCACAGGTTGATAGATCTTATGGAGGAGCAGTGCAGTGCAAAGAACTGTAACTATGATCATATTTTTGTTATGCCCTTTTTACCAATTTTAGGCGGAAAAAAAAGGTTAAAAAAAAATTTATATAAATTTTTGCCGTTTGTTAAATTTCATACTTAATTTTTGTCTAGTGAATAACTTAAAAAGTATCACAGCTATCAACTTGAAACTTCACAGATTATAAATCTTATTGAATAGAAGTGTCAAGCAAGAGAACCGTAACTTTGTACATCATATTTTTGCGGGTAACTCAAAAATTATTAAAGCTATTAACTTGAAACTTCACAGGTGGATAGACCTTATGTTGGAAAAGTGTCATGCACAAGAACCATAACTCTGTGCATCACATAACCTTGAAACTTCATAGATGGATAGATCACATAGAGAAGTGCAGTGCACCAGAACCGTAACTTTGCACATAATATTTTTGGAGTAACTACATTTTGTTCTTACTGTATTATTTTGGAAGCATTACTCATGCACTATGAGACATATAATCTTGAAACTTCATAAATGAATTAACCTCTCAAAGGAGAATTGCAGTGCACAAGAACCTTAATTCTGCAAATCATATTCTTAGAGTTATTGCCCTTTTTAATTTCATATTCAATTAAGTTTCGTCCGAAGCATAACTCATGCACTATGAGACAAATAACCTAAGCTTCATAGGTGGGTAGACGTTATGGACAAGAATTGCAGTACACTAGAGCATAATCCATTTCCAATTTTTCTTGTTCGGAAGTTTTTCCACTTTTATACAATTTCGTTTCCTTAAGATAATTCCAGTTCGACTCATGCTATTGAAATTAAATTTCATTTATGGAAAGAAATTAATGAGAGAAAGTGTCATGTATAAGGTTCATAACTCTGGCCCCAGTGTTTTTGGAGTTATTCCCCCTTTTCACAATTTCTTGACCACAAGATAACTCTACTTATGCTATTAAAAAAAAGTTCCAGTTACGGAAAGAAATTGATGAGAGGAAGTGTCACACACAAGGACCATTACTCTGTACGGAACTTTAACAATATAGTCAACCCATTGACCTATTTGCTGTGTGCCTTTGTGTATATGTGTGTGTGAGGGGAAGAGGGTGGGGGGAGACATCAGTTTCCTACGAAAACAAATCTCTATACTTTCATAGATTGGCGGTCTTTAAACGTAGTTACTGAAATAGTCCAGTTCACCTTATATATCTAACTACTTATGAAGTGGGGATTGGGGTCTTCATACATAGTTACTGAAATAGTCCAGTTCACCCCCTATTTCTGACTACTTGTGAAGTGGGGTTAATTTGTTCTAGTGAAGTTATATTTTCATAGATTTTGAGGTCTTTATACGTACTTACTGTAGTTGTCCAGTTCACTTTTTATTTCTTACTACTTATGAAATAGGGTAAAATCTGTTCTATTTTCATATATTTGGGGTCTTCATACGTAGTTATTGAAATAGTCCTGTTCACCTCCTAAAAATGGGGAAAATCTGATTCAGTATTGTTATTTTCAAAAAGATTGTTGTTGACTCTTGGGAAATTATAGGTTTGTTCAGTTTGTTTTTGTGGGGGAAAAACTGTATACCTACTCAGACACATAAATGGGTGGCAGAGAACAGAGTCATGTACACTGGTTCCACAATTATGGATGACTATGCTCAAGGTGGGTTCAGTGAATAATTATGGAATCATTTGCCTCAAGATTCTCGATATATTTTAAACACACATACATATTTATAACACAGGAAATTTTAAATATGTTATAGCCTTAAATGATTAAAGAATGCAAGATTTCACTTGTGCACACACTAGCATCTTTATTTATACACTAGACTCTTCATTATTAAGCAGTCCTTTTCAAACTTCATTATAATGTTAATGGATATAATCTCTCGGCTGAGTTATATTATGGCCGATATCGGCATATTCAGTCCGGAGTTATGGCCAATGTACAGACTTACACAGGAAAACACTAAAACAATTTTCGCGTCAGAAACCACAAAGCCTGGAGTTAAAATATTTGGTGTGTAACATGGCCTAGCGGACCTCTTCCAAGTTTGTTAAAATCATGGCCCTGGCATCAAAATGGCCTGGCCAGCAAATTTGAATTTTCTTTCTTTAAAATTTACCTTTTTAAATTTAAGGAATCTTACAATGATGTTTGGATTATTGGGATGATTCAGGTTGTCTGATGCGCTGTTTGGATGGTATCCTGCATGGTACAGACGAAAGATGATATCGTGTTCCAATATAACGCCATGTAAGTTTATTAGCTCGACTATTCGAAGAATATGAGAGCTATTGTAGTCCCCCTGGCGTCGGCGTTGGCGTTGCAGCCTTTGGTTAAAGTTTTGCGTTCAAGTTACTATCAACCTTATATCTCAATAACCATTTATGGTATTGACTTGAAAGTTTATAAATATGTTCAGGGGCATCAGACAACCAAGGTAGATAACTCTTGACTGAATTTGATATGAATTATGGCCCCTTTTTAACATAGAAAGTTTGGTTAAATTTTATGCAATAGAAAATTTGGTTAAATTTTGCAAGCTACTATCTAGTTTATATCTCAATAACCATTCATGGTATTGACTTGAAAGTTTATGAATATGTTTAGGGGCATCATACAACCAAGGTAGATAACTCTTGATGGAATATATTACAAATTATGGCCCCTTTTTAACTTAGAAATTTTGGTTAAAGTTTTGCATGCAAGATATTATCATGCTTATATCTCAGTATCAAGCATGCGATTGATTTGAAACATCTTTAATACATTTAGAGGTATCATACTTTCATGGTAGATAACTCTTGATGGAATATGTTACAAATTTTTGCCCTTTTTAACTTAGAAATTTTGGTTAAAGTTTTGCATGCAAGGTACTTTCATGCTTATATCTCAGAGTCCAGGCATGGAATTGATTTGAAACATCTTTAATATGTTTAGGGGTATCGTACTATAAAGGAAGATAACACTTGATGGAATAAATTAAAAATTATGATCCCCTTTTAACTTAGAACTTTGGTTAAATTTTTGTATTCAAGCTACTATCCAGCTTATATCTCAGAAATTGCTTCTGGAATTGACTAGAAAGTTAAGGAGTGTCTTCAAGGGCATCAGAAAACAGGAGGATAACTTTTTGACTGATGCAAATTATGGCCCTTTTCTAACTTGGATTTTTGGTTTAAGTTTTGCATGCACAGTGATATTGTGCTTATGTCTCAGTAACTAGGCATGGGATTGATTTTAGACATCAAAAATATATTAAGGGGTGTCAGACTATCAAGGTATATCATTTTTATCCTCCGCCGAAAGGCGGCGGGGTATATAGTAATAGTCTCCGTCCGTCTGTCCGTCCGTCCGTCCGTCTGTCCGGAGCATAAGTCAAAAAGTATTTGAGATATCAACTTGATACTTCATAGGTAAAAAGATCTCATTGAGGAGGAGTGCAGTGCACAAGAATGATAACTCTACCTTTCATAATTTTTGAGTTATTGCCCTTTGTTATTTTTCAGACTTAATTTTTGTCCAGAGCATAACTCCAAAAGTATTTGAGGTATCAACTTGGAACTTCATAGGTGAATAGATCTCATTGAGGAGAAGTGCAGTGCACAAGAATGATAACTCTACCTTTTATAATTTTTGAGTTTTGCCCTTTGTTATTTTTCAGCTTAATTTACAACTTTACACTTCATAGGTGAATAGATCTCTTGGGAGAGTGCAGTGCACAAGAATGATAACGCTCCTTTCTATTTTTGAGTTTTCGCCCTTTGTTATTTTTTAGACTGAATTTTTGTCCAGAGCATAACTCCAAAAGTATTTGAGGTATCAACTTGATCCTTCATAGGTGAATAGATATCATTGATGAGGAGTGCAGTGCACAAGAATGATAACTCTACCTTTCATAATTTTTGAGTTATTGCCCTTTGTTATTTTTTTCAGACTTAATTTTTGTCCAGAGCATACTCGAAAAGTATTTGAAGTATCAACTTGATACTTCATAGGTAGATAGATCTCATGGAGGAGGAGTGAGACAAGAAGATAACTCTACTTTCATAATTTTTGAGTTATTCCCTTTGTTTTTTTAGACTTAATTTTTGTCTGGAGCATAAGTCGAAAAGTATTTGAGGTATCAACTTGATAATTCATAGGTTAATAGATCTCATTGAGAAGGAGTGTAGCGCACAAGAATGATAACTCTACCTTTCATAATTTTTGAGTTATTTTTTTAGACTCAATTTTTGTCCAGAGCATAAGTTTAAAAGAATTTGAGGTATCAACTTGGAACTTCATAGATGGATAGATCTTATTGGGAGGAGTGCAGTGCGCAAAATGATAACTCTACTTCATAATTTTTTAGTTTTCGCCCTTTGTTATTTTTTAGACTGAATTTTTGTCCAGAGCATAAGTTTAAAAGAATTTGAGATATCAACTTTGAACTTCATAGATGGATAGATCTTATTGAGGAGGAGTGCAGTGCGCAAGAATGATAACTCTAACTCTCATAATTTTTGAGTTTTTGCCCTTTGTTATTTTTCAGGCTTAATTTTTATCACACTTACCTCTAGACCTCAAAATAGAGGAATTAGTAGGTCTTCACATGGGTTTCATACCTATAATCACTTTAAACATCAGTCTTCATTACCAAAAATTTTCTTTTAAAAATGAAATATTCTTCTCTCCAACACATCTTCTAAAGAGCAAGCGTTCGGCGGGGGATGGCCATGTCAACATGGTTCTTGTTGACTATTATTATGTACAGGGAATGTGAAGGGCAAGAATTTAAACAGATTTCATTTGATTTACCAACAAGCATTTTGAATAGTCGAGCGTGCTGTCCTCTGACAGCTCTTGTTTGATATTGTTTTCCATGTTCATGTAAAAGGCTTTTTTGACGATAATGTATATTGTTTCCTATTTTTTTTAAACTTTTTTTTCATTACATTAACGTTTTCTTATTTCTTAATTTTTTTTTTCTATTATAAAATATAAACTTTCTTATTTCTTAATGTTTTTCATTATAATATATGTTTTTCTTCAGCTATTTAATAGACCTGCCAATGTCTGAAAAAGTGGCACGCAATGTTCAGAAACTAAAGTTCAAGAGTTCTCTGTGTTTAGGGTTCACAGATATCAATTTCGATTGATAACGTCCCCCAGTTTCTGAGCTATTGTGTGTGTGTCAAAATGGGCCATGTGATGCGTCTAGTGTGGTGTGCTTCGGCCTCCACCGCTGGCTAGCCAGTTTCTGGTAAAAAGGGAGCATTAGTCTCCCCTGCCAGTATAAAGCCTCTCCATGGTCAAGCCCTATACAGTGCCTCCTCGTGGCGACACACGTCAACTGAGGACATTGTGTCCTCAGGCTGAACTGTAGGGGACGATCTACAAGAATTAAATGACAAACAGCGACCACACTTTTCAAAAATCAGCCTTTAATTTTCAGGGTTGATATTTTTTATCTGAAAATATACATATTTTATAGATTTTCTGTTTAGTCGCCGGGTTATGGGTTTTCAGAAGAGTTGGCTTAATTCTTACGTATCAAGATAAGTGCATGTATTTTGTAAAAATAAAATTGAAAATGAATCATATGAAAGTAGCCCTAAATATTGTAATTTCTTTGAATCAATGAGATAGGATGCTTGTTAATGTTAATGTAGTTGATATATTAACATTCTGGGAATCTATTTGATCTTCTGTGAGGAATATCAAATGTCATGAAATAGAATAGACTGATTGTTTCATTTTTTTCATAACTGAAAAGGGAAGCCTTTTGTGTTTAAAAAAAAACTACATCCTGCCGGTCGCCATATCTAAACGAAAATATAGTAAGGTTAACGTACCCCGAAATAGGGCAAAATGTAGACACAATTTCAAAAGAAATAAAAATAGGTTTCTCATTAAATAAAGTCTGTTAAATGAAACAATCAACTTCGTTTTAATGTGCCAATAGGAACATACTTAATTTTGCTATGGCCCTGGGCACATATATACATTTCCTTGTTTTGCTTGTATTTAAAGACAAGACAATCACTTGTGCTTTGCCATTTTATTGCATTTTACATTCAATTTCATTTAGAATAAGTAAGTAAATAATTTATTATCGTGACATGTGCAATAAGATAATTACATACAAACTGTGAACAATCTAAACAAAAGAAAGCACCCGGCCCAATGGGCCTATATGTCACCAGGTCAAAAATAGTAATGATAAAACATAATAATCAATGTCACATAGAAAGTAATCAATAGAAAATGCAATGATACGGCAGCATAAAATTGAAGCATATTTTAAGAATATATCACAGTTCTCCTGCAGAGGTAAGCTTTAACTATAAATTTGGTTGTTTTTCTCGGGTGAGTATTTAATAAAAATGTTAATTTATCATCCGATGACAAGTTTGTATAAACAGTTTGTAATAGTATATCCCCAAACACATTACTTCGGATGGTATTATAGAGATCACAGGTTAATAGAAAATGCTTTTCGTCTTCAACAACATCTAAGGCACAGAATCTACAGAGTCTTGAATCAACAGGTTCACCAATATATCTGCCAGTCTCAATTCGTAAGAGTAAAATGCCAAACCTAAACTGACTATAGAGTGAGCGTTCATATTTTTTCAGGTTTAAAGTTACGTAATCCTCGCAACTAAAGTCATTTTTAAACAACCTGTATGTCCTTAATTTTGGCACGTTTTGAACATCATGTGACCATTTTCTGGTGTAGTATTCCGTTATCTTGGTATTTGCCACGGAAATTTGCACAATCGATTTTGAATTAAAGTGATTGACAATACCTAAATTGTTTAATATCTGTTTTACGTCACTTGACCAATTATTACTGCACCTATTGTAGTCAAAATTGAAAACACGCTTGGTCAGTCTATTATTATCCATATTGAGCAGTCTATTCCAGTAGTATATAATGCAACTCCATCTTCTGTTTAAACTAGGTAGCCAGCCTGTATCCCCATGTAATGCTAAAATCGGAGCGAAGCGATGTACACCTAGAAAATATCGTAAAGCGCGGTGCTGGATGTTGTCTATTGTCTGATATTGCCTAGCACCCCACACAGATGACCCATAATTTAAGATTGGTACAACACATGCATTATATAGTTTATCAAATGTTCGAAACCCAAAGTCTTTTAGGTGGTGTATTTTGCTTATAAGACTTCCCAAAGCTCGACTACCGCCTTTCGATAATGATTCACAGTTAGCGCTAAAGTCACATTTGTCTTGAAAGATAACCCCTAGATATTTATAGCGATCAACAGTTTCCAACACATTTTCACCTATGTGAAATATATATTCTGTACGTTGCGTTCTACCCCTGCGGAAATGCATACACTTAGATTTTTCAGTGTTAATAATCACTCTCCACCGCTTACACCATTCGTGTAAAGTGTTAAGCATAGTTTGTAAGTTCTCCTCTGTATCTGAAATCAACACAATATCGTCAGCATACATGAGCATAGATACTTTTACATCTCCCATAGTTATTCCAAGTTCAAGGTCATTGACCTCTTTGACAAGGTCATTGGCGAAAATTGCGAACAAAGTTGGCGATAAATTACACCCCTGTTTCACTCCAGTGTAACAGCTGAACCAGTCAGTTAATTTATTGTTAATTCTAATACAAGAGACTGAACTAGCGTATATATTCTTAATTGAGTTAAATACTTTACCATCAATATTGTTTAAAAGTAATTTATACAGAAGCATCTCTCTGTCAATGAAATCGAAACACTTTTTAAGGTCGATATATGCTGTAAAAACAGAGGCGTTGTTCTTTGCTATTGTATTTAACGTAAAAATGTTGTCCTCGCATGATCTGTTGGCCCTAAAACCGTTTTGCTCGTCTGCTAAATGCCCACTGTCCTCTAAGTACTTAGTCACTCTTTTATTTATAAACGAACTGTAAAGCTTGCTTATGCACGACAATAAGCTTATACCGCGATAATGTAACGGTACCCTTTTATCTGAATCTGGGTCCTTTAATTTAGGGCAAATGATTGCCTTTCTCCACATCTCCGGAATTAAACTTGTATCGAAAATCAATTGAAAAAGTTTCTGCAACATTGCGATAATTATTGGGTATTTCAAAACGTCGTAAGGTATACGATCAAATCCCGGTGCCGAGCCAGACTTAGCGTGCATTATAATGTTTGATATTTCTTCAATCGTAATATTTCCATTCAGCTGTTCATTAACCGGATATAATGGGTACTGCATGTTCATTTCGAGCAAATGTTTGTGTATATTGACTCTATTATAGTGAAATTCATCAAAATCACTATTATCGTTTTGGTTATACAAATTATGGAAATCCTCCTTCCACCTTTCGAATACAATGCGTTCGTTTTTTATTATGTTTCCACTGTCCACGATTTCTACTGGGATAGATTTATCTTTCCTAGGACCTAAGCGCTGTATCTTTTGCCAAAACTCGGTCGGATTACGAGTAGATATTTCTTCAATGTCTATGACTTGAGAGTATCTATAAGCGCGTTCTGTTTGCCGTAATAATTTGTCAAATAAGTTCCTCGCTGCTATATACTCGTTTCTTAATCGTAAACGTTCGCGTTTATTTCCCGGACACCTTATAAACTTCCATTCTTTCAAGTGCATATGATCCCATGATTCTTGCAAATCGGCATTCCAGTAAGGTTTATGCTGTTTCCAGCGCTTAGCAGTCTTTTTAGTATTATTGTACGTGGGAATAGATCTTAACATCTCATCATGTATACTGCGACAAATGTTTTCATAAATGTCGTCAATATTTTGTTGCGTGTCGCGTGCATTTTCTATTTGTGTGATGATATTTAAGACAGCAGTCCTTGCTAAGTCACTATTCATAAAGTCGGGAGGGATATTGCACAATTTAAATCGCACTTCATTGTCCGTTGAATTGCTTATACTATTTTGCTTACAGTAGTAATTGCACTGAAACTCGGTCACTAGAGTAGAATGGTCCGGTAATCGCGAGTGTTCACCGAGAAACCCGTGTAGACCGTGCTGATCGTTGATCTCACTAACTGTTAATACCTCGAAACTTTTACATTTGGCAAAAGAGTCCTGCGGCACGCACATATAATCTACGACGGCTCTTCCTTTCCTTGAGATAGAAGTATAATTATCATGAGGGAATCGTCCGTTTAATATACAAAATTTAGCATCTATCAAAAAGTCTATAAATTCATGGCCATGTTGATTTGTGATTGTGTCGAGTACTTCACGGGCTGGAATTGAGTCACAATCGGTAATAAGGTCTGACATATTTCCTATCCTTGAATTAAAATCGGCTCCGATAAACATACAATCACTATCACTATGAGTGTAAATTTGTGTAAGCAAGTGCGCAAAAAAGGACTGGGCGTCACGTCCTCTGACCGAATTTTCTGGGGGCAGATAACATGAGAAGATTATAAATTCTGCCTCTGTATCTCTACTGGTCAAACATAACCCGAGTATCCCTTCAAATGATTTATCCACGACTTCGATTTTATACGAATCGCTTATACTTTGCCTTAGAAGAATTCCAACACCACCAGAGGCTTTGGGGGCATTACGATGAATATCTGTCCTATTAAAACCATACCAAGAATAACCTTCCACATCGATAATTTCTTGAACACGTTGGTGTGTCTCGCAAATAGTGATTATATCACAGTCAAGGGAACGAATAATTGCAACACGCAAATTATGATTGTTTTTTGTCCATCCGCACACATTAATATGGCCAATTCTTATCGTCCCTTTGGAACGGGGTGAATCCTAGTTTTCATCTTGCACGCGGTTTTGACGTTCACGTTGTTGGATACGACCGTTCGCGTCTACTCGGAAATTGCGTCCGTCCGGGAGTTGGCGTAGTAAAGCGCGCGCATTTAATTCAATAAGTCTCTCTGTGTGAGATTTGCAACTTTTAAGGTATACTTGTTTGTAATCCTGGGTATCCTTCAATGACATTTTGTTTCTTAATACAAGGATCTTTTCATCTAAGTTTCGAAATGTTATTTTCACAAGCCCGGGTCGATCATTATAGCGCGTTTTAAATCTCACGGCACCTGTAATGACAACATTTGATTTAACATCGTTACTCAATGCGTTAATGATTCCTTGTGCTTTTTCCATAAGGTTCTCTTCTCTGTCTGTTGGTACCCCGCTGGCAACCACCGAGATATCCGAATCGTCCGAGCGACCCGGCTTAAATCGCTTGTTCCCATGATCCGTTACACCATGATTACTGGCTGTCCCGTTATCCGTGTCCATGTTTTCGTCTGCTTGTCCTACGGGTGTTGATCGTTTTGTCTGCTCTATTGTATCCATGCGAGATCGTAGCGACTGAATTGTTGTCACTATTTCGTCAATACGGCTGGTTTCACGGCCGATAGCTAAGGTCATCTCATCCTGCATAACCTTTATTTTAGTGTCAATATCTGTCTTCATTTCATGACGCAATCTATCAATTTTGCTTTCTAACATTCGTTTCATGCCATCCTGACTTTTTTGCAGTGTTTCAACAGCAGTTAAAAGCTGGCTCAGTTTCTCAGAGTCACTGATTTCTGAAGATTTTGAGGTATTGCCGGTGGCCATATTTGTATATGTACTAGTTACTGAATTAATACTTGAGTCACACTGACCTGTAGGAGTAAACACTGATAAATCCTGACTGGAATCACTATCTATGTACAGAATATGTACAGTATGAGATAAAGATGGCACAAAATGGCATCATGAACGTTTTATATAGGGTTGAAAAATTAAAAATACCAACCTACTCTTGCGACAATCATAAGGCACCATAATGTATTTGTTATTTGTTATTATACAAAAAATCATTGAAGCGGCAGGAATCCCATAGATTACATAATCACATTGCAAAATCACTTTCGGTTTTCTTAACAGATTTAATATTTCGATGTATAATACAATTAGAAACTAGGTACACATACCTGATATTATGTTTGGTATGCAATATTTGTTTACTAATGATATCATATGTGGCAACGCTGGTCAAATTTACATGAGTATTGAATTTAGCAGTTTTATTTTAAATGATTGTGATCCTTAAAAATATTAAAGTCATAAACTGTCTCACATGACATTATCATATGTGACATTTTAACACACACACACACACACACACACATATATATTTTTTTACTCTGTGCCGAAAACATCTTTAAATCGGGACAATGTAGATTGAACATTGCATAAACCAGCATTGCAAATATTTAAATTACAAAACAAAAGAGAAATAAATCAACTCCTTGTCGTAGTTTCTATATCAGGCACAGGCATCCGGCTCGTAATCCAATTTGACATATATCTATATACATGTACTTAAGTGACAAGGTAAAAAACTCTTTCAATCGGCAAAGTATACCCCCGAATCAACGTGCATCTATGAGACCTATTTCAAACGATAAATATCGGACATTTTGGTATACTAACGGTTAGAATAACCATTACCCGAGACTGTACCTTTGAATGTGTATGTTTCAAACTTGGATTTTTTTTTATTTTTTTTTCGCTCGAATCGATTGCAAGCCTGACAAATTCATAGTATCTACGCTTTCAACATTATCATTGGCTGATCACCAGACAGACATCAGCCAATGAAAATGTTTGTTGTTAGGAATACATTCAAGTTTATAATGGTTGGCCCAGATCCAGTTAAAACATAAACATCGCAAAATTCTCAAACTTTAAAACCGAATGCTGACATGATTTGTAACCTAAAGGTCAGATTAGTCTATCCTTATTTAGATTGATGTCTATCAATGGATGGCCTTTTTGTCCACTTTAGGTTAAAGTGATTCTATGAAAACGTCTGTCACGCGATCAATTCGAGAAAAAATTCAGCGATTCTCCAAGTTTGAAACATTGTATAAATCAATGGTAAGGTGTCAGAAAATGGTTAGTATACCAAAATATTTGTAATTCATCTACCTTTCATTAGATGTATAATTTATAGAGATACTCTGAAGTGTAATAAAGTTATTGGCGATGGATCGAAGCCGGTGTATTTTGCATTGAACCGGATGCCTGTGGTATTTACAGCTAAAATTGAGGGGTTGCAGCTGATGGCATGATTTGTATACACATTATAAAAAGAGTAAAAAAGTTAACAGTACAAAGAGAACAGGAAATCCCTATAGTTTTACCAGTACACTTTCCTGCGGTATACAAAATCGTTCCATCGGGTAATTTCTATCTTTGAGTATTTTATGATTTTTCCCCATACAATTCAGACTGTAACTTATCATACATCTACATGTATATGAATTGAAATGACAGAGGTGAATTTATTAGTATGTCAGTACAACGAGACAATGCAAAAAACAACAACAAAAAAAAAAAAAACGTTTCATGTCTACATAGGGTCATTGCATTGAAGTTCATACTAAACGGATGTGTTCATATGCAAATACGTTATTTAAACAATATGGCCGCCTGTTACTAGACAAAGAATTAAGTCAACATTAGGCACCCGATTATTTACTCCTATGGCACCATCATATCACTTAAGCGTTTTAATGCAATGAAAAAATATAGAGAACCTGCCACGAAAATCAACTTTGCGTAATGGTATGACTGCTGTGGAAAATAAATAAGCTAAAAAAATAATAAATAAATGGCGATATTTCCGTTGTGTTCGATGCCTATTGTTATGAATATCGGCTGGAATCAACATTATGTCGGATTCATTACCATAGAATTATCATAGATATATAACCTTACAGTCAACTGAAACAAATACTTTTTGAATCTACACACTGAGTGCAGTAGAATACAGAAATGTTAAATATTCACTAGGAGACTAGAAGGTATATTAAGAAGTAAACAAAGAATTCATTAATAACAGCTCTTCGCACAATAGCTAGGGGCCTCCGTGGCCGAGAGGGTAAATTCGCTGACTTTAACACTCACTCAGCCCCTCACCGCGTGGGTTCGAATCCCGGCAGGGTCATTCGGATTTTCATGTGAGGAAGCTTTCCAGCTGGCTTGCGGTAGGTCGGTGCTTCTACCCGGATGCCTCCGTGCATTCGGGATCTTCCTCCACCTTTAATTAGCTGGACGTCGCTATTTGACTGAAATACTGTCGAAGCGACGGTAAACTCAAATAGTCAGTCAAGTCACAATAGCTAATGGAGGGAGAATTGCAACACTTGTGACATCCGACTAGAAGAAAAATACTGATGATAAACGAAATACGCCCCCCCCCCCCCCCACACACACACTCTAACAAAATGTTATGGACGGTTCTCTTCAAAGCTGAGTTGAACGATTCCACTCCTTATACAAGAACTACATGAGAGATAAAATTTCAATTTTCCAGATTCCACAACAAAGCCTCTATATCGAGATTTGTTTGCCATTATCAGAACCCCTTAAAGATAAAGGCTACGCTACACGAAAGGGAGTTTCCCGAGGTATTCTGATTGATGCACAGCCGCAGGGGCGATAACTTTCGATATGGATCTAGATTTGACTTCTCCGTCACCCACTATTACCCTTGGTAATGAAACACCTCGGGTCATCCCGGCGATTTCTTCAAATAACCGGACCAAGTCGGAGATTATCGAGTAGACACGGATGTTATGAGACTTCGTTAAGTCGCCATTGTGAACTAGCGATACAGTCGTGAAGGTTAGTGGTTGCTTTGAAAACAGCGTTCTTTATAACGTCCAGCACTGTTTCAATATCAACAGAGGAAGAGCCTTCATCATCTGCCTCCAACAGAAAAGTTGACGCGCCGTGAATACTGTCTCTGTAAACAAAAATGACATGACAGAACTTTTTGAGTTTTATACTGGGTTTAGGCATTGTTTATATCCATTTCCATGAAAAAGCAACTACCCTGATTGATATTTGCTAAGTTTTGGCGTAATAAGCGTTGTCATGCTCGACGACTTAAAACCTTTGAATAAACACAATGCTATTGATAACTTAAAACATTTTTTCTGAACATGTACATCGACATTATATTTACATCTATACACACTATTTGTATCCTAGTAACTCTCAAAGATACCGTAACCCAAAATCAACCACACGTCATTTGTTTTAAAATGCCCCAATGAAACTATAACAAATCCTGTCTTAGGCAACCACCCATTGTAACCAGAGAAAATGAATAATCCGCCTAGTCGGCCGCTAACTGGAAGTTAAATCATGAATGGATTAGTCGTTTCGTGCAGATGGTCGGTTAGATGATATAAAAAGAAAAGAAGAAATAAAAAACCAATGAATTACTACGTCGAATTGATAAACTAATACAGTCAACCCATGACACACCGGCAGTGTTTGTAAATACGGAAGCCAAATTTGCTGTTGGTAACAGATTAAGAAATCCGTCACGTGACTTTTAGTGCTGGAACTTGAGTATGCCATTGTGTCGAATGCCGATGTATCGAGGGTTGACTGTACATTAATCTTTCTTACGGTGTAGTATGAATTTCAAGGCACGGCCGGTTTTCTGCGCTCCGAACCATTTTATATTGCCCTATTGTAGTCAGCGGAAACCGGACCTGTGATGGCGCAGCTTCCTGTACAAATGGCTCGACCGGTGTCATTCGGCTGTCATCGCGAATACCCTTCTTAAGTAGAGTAATCCGAATCTCGGTAACCGAGGCATCTAGTTCGTACAATCCAGGGGAGAATCCAAGTCGTGAAACGTCGGCACAGGGTACTAGCCGAATTGGCATTTTGTCTGTCGAAATTAAAGAGAACAACTGGTGAATCTTAACAACGTAAGTGACAGTGTTTGCACTGGTTCCAAAGAAGTAAAAATATTCTATATTAATTATGAAGAAATCGTTTTGTAAAGACTGATTACTAGCATTTTGTTTTATAGTTTTCAATTGACATTCAAACTGGAAGTAGCTGAATATTTTGTTTGTTTGTTTATTGGATAGAACGTCCAACCGACAGCATTTCAGTCATTTGGAGACTATGTCCACTTGAGACAGATACAGTGCTGCCACATTGCAGTATGTGACATGATACCACACACAAGTTAATATGAAAATGGATACGGAGATCTCAACATCACTCACACAAATCTTTAATACTGGTTCAACCTATCTTCAGTTAAAATATTTATGAAGTATGCAATATGGAACAGAATTCAGGCAAAAAATACATTTTGCCTTTTGACATGTTTATTGTTTCATTTGTCTAAGTGACTAGCATCATTTTGACTGGTACAATACGGTGTAATCGTCGTCTGCGTTATTTGTTGTTGTTTTTTTACATTAAACATTCATTACTCACTCACATCATAATTAACTACTGAAAATACATCTGCTTTTATTTCCATTTCATCACCGTATAGCACTGTGTATAGCTGGACAGTCCAGTTTCGTATTAAAATGGAGTTTATTTCGTCGGTTTAACGAATCGATGAATGACACGTGTAGCTAAGCAAAATAACACATGTACGCAAGCAGAATGACAAATGTCAAAATGTGCACCTAGCATCATGACGTTGGAGGGCGCTCTGCCGGTTTGACTTGGAGCAAGTTCAGTTTACTTACTAGAGTTAACTAGAGTTACCAGAGTTGCAAATAAAACGTGCGGGGTTTTACCATACGAACTCTGTAGGGTTACGCGAGTTCAATCCAGAGAGGTAAGTAGGTAGACTAGAAAGCAATATGGCAGACGGAAAGCATCTAGGCAAATTTATAGAAAATTATAAATATCTATGATATCCTGTCTTTAAATAAGCATGTAAGCTGGCAGCTACTTTATTCAAGCCCAATCTCGAAAAAAGTCATAAATAAAAGACCTATTGTTTTAATCATATGTCTATTTACAAATTACGTCACAAGGGGTAAGCCTCATACGGTCAGTTGATTACTAACTAGAGTATATTTATTACGTCATCAATACGAGTTTACTCGAGTAGTGTTTGTTTGTTGGGTTTAACGTCCCACCGACAGTATTTTTAAGTCATTTGGAGACGATGTTTACTTGAGATAGATATAGTTCTGCCACATAGCAGTATCACGCCAATGACATGTGGCATTATACCACACCCAGTCACATTATCCTGACACCGGGCCAGCCAGTCCTGCATCTACCCTTAAATGGTGAGCGCCAAGCAAGGGAGCTTTAACAGTACCTTTTTTTTTTTTTTTTTTTTTTTTTTTTTTTTGCGACTTTGGTATGTTGCGACCAGGGATCGAACCCACGACCTCCCGCACCCGAGGCGGACGCTCTATAACTCGAGTAGAACTATAGTTGGTCACCTGAACTCGGAGTAGTAGTAGTTCGGAGTAGTATATACAGAAATTTCGTCCTCCACAGAAAAGGTGGCGTGCCTATAATAAGTCACTTTATACTACTGTTCGGGAAGAATTGGCAAAATGAAGTACGAAACTGTGGCTGTTTCCAAATTCGAAAAAGTTATTTCTTTTAAACAAAATGTTTGAAATTGAAAGCAGATCCACTGATTAAAGACATAATTGCATTTTACATAATACTTCCCATTGCTTTTCTAATTGCAGGCCAAACATTTCATATATAAATTATATAAGCTCAGGTTTACAAAGATGAATATTTAAAAATAATGAACGTCACGCAAAATTTTATATATGAGCACATCTCGTCGATCTACATACTGTTCGTAGTTTCGTAATTAAGTCCCAGAGTCACCGGGCCGTGGCCGAGCGGTTACAGTCGTGGACTACAAATCTCTCAGCCCCCCACGCTGTGGGTTCGAATCTCGGTAGGGACTTCGGATTTTTCATGTGAGGAAGCCTTCCAGCTGGCTTGCGGTAGGTCGGTGGTTCTACCTATGTACCTCTGTGTACTCGGGGTCTTCCTCCAACTGTATTAGCTGGACGTCGCTATATGATTGAAATACTATCGCAGCGACGTTAAACCCCAATACAACTACAACAACAACGGAATTGTGTCTGCTTTAATCTGAATTAGGCAAACGCCTTTAGTATTGCTGAACAAACATTTTATTTTCATTTTTTTAAATTACTAACAATTTTTTAAATCAAATCACAGAAACGTCCCCAAGCTGGATTAGAACTCGCAACCTAGCTTTGCAGCCAGTGCCATAAAGTTCGTATTAATGTCACTATAAATCATGTAGAAAAACATTTTCACGATCTATATATTGAATAAACGGGTTGTGAGTTCAAGCCCGGCGGCTACCTACCATGTTTTGTATGTGAGATTTTTACGGAGGATATGAGTCTAGTACTGGTCCTTCCTAAGGGCAATAATAGGTTAACTGCCAGCCTATTGCAACAACCTCCAAGCGTTGTCATTAGCCCCCATTACAATAACAAGAGGGTCGTGGGACAGGAATCAAAACTGAAAAAAAATCTACCAAACTTCCCTCAGATGCCCCTCAGAATGCATCTCCGTCCTCCTAGAAAAAATATTTCCCAAGGGGCTATGCCCCCGCCCCCCTACACACACACACACACACACACACACACACACCTAAAAACCAAGGGGCTATGCCCCCCACCCCCTCCTAAAAATTACCCTAAGTGAAAATAAAACTATTTAAAAAGTCAAACTGTTATACCTTTATTATATTTCAACTCCTGTTATGATCATATTACTTTCCCAGAGTTCCGGGTATTCAGTTTCCTCCCCTGAGTAAAAACGAAACGCAGGATTTTGATTCTACGAATTAACTTCTCTTTGATTATTCTGCCCCAAAAGAGGCAGTTAAGACAGTTTAACGTAAAACAAATGTCACATTGATAGTTGCTTAACAAAACTTTAAAATATAACAGCATCAAATTATGACACATGAAAGCCAAATCATTAACTAATGCAAGATACACAGGAGCATTAGTCAGTAGACAGCATTGATAAACGCACTTAACATAATACAGCATATCACTTGTCAGTATGGCAAAGGCAGAATGTCACGTGTAAACATGGACTTGTAAGACGGTGAGATGCAATTTTTGCCCTAATTCTGTTCCATAATGCAAACTTGCAACATAATGCCGTCTTAAACAGTATAATACATTATCCGAAGAGAAAATATGTATTCATTAGAATACAATTGGAAATAAGTTTTAACCACAACTTAAACATCGATGTCTTATCGATGAATTATGAAAGAAACAGTAGATTTTGATCCATAAACTTTAAATTTTGTTCCATGCGTTGATGGATCACTATGGAATAAGATGAATATATTACCCACCATCTTTGCTAACTTCCACCATGGTTTGTGGCCAGAAGATTTTTCTCAGCGCCCATATCCAGTCCCGGCTCTCCAAATCCGTACTTCCTGATAGAATCACAAGGGATTTACTCCCAGATATTATCTCGAATGCGTGCACGTGCGTCTTCGAGGCCACCATTGTGATGTCCGTAATGTCAACAAGCTCAATCACATTGTGAACGTCACTGTCTTTCATTACCTGCAGGACCACTTCTCCTGATCCGTATTCCAACAACTCAACTTTACGGGTTTTCCATGGCTAGTGGAAGAAAATAAAGAATTTAAAACAACACACTGGATGTAAAATAAGCGTTCACTGAAATAATTACAAAGTGGCATGTGGGGTTATATATAAGACTCACGTGAATTGTCCACTCCCGTCACGCACCACCCGCTTTACAATATTGTTCAGTCAAAGCGGTATAATGATGGTATTTTTTGCCCTCAGTGATAGCTCAAATTTGATTTTAAAAAATGGCAATTAAAACTACAGTGAAAATTATCTCTGTCGAGATTAACGATATACTATTCAACGAACATGAAGATTTGATTTTCTATTTATACTGTCACCACGATAGTATTTCAGTGTGTATCTTTATTTTTAATGCTTTTTATTTATTTATTTTCCATTACAATTATTGAAGTATATTAAACATCTGTTAATGACTGTATTGGAGCATGTAAGCCAGTGTATATTTTTGCGTGTTTCTATTGCCTATGGTCTAACATGTGAATGTTTCTTGCAACGAATAACTCGTTGCGAAGCTATGATGTGCATTGAGTCGGATTTCAAGGTTGTAGGTTTGAATCTCTGTAGAGGGCATGGTTCATCGGTCACCTCCCCAGGTCCCAATTTCACCATCCTTACATAGCGCTGGGTAATGCTTATGAAGACTTATGGACGTATTTCACCATTACTGGTTTGCAAATACTGTTTTATCAGTACATATCTCAACATAGATATTCACATCAATAAAATTTACAACTACAACTGCTGCTACTTTTAACACTACTACAATTAATTCATCATCACCATCATCATCTACTTCTTCTACTTTCTTTTTCTTCTTCTCCTTGCCGATACATTTATATTCTTGCATGGTTTGCCCAAAAGTACATTTTATCTTGGTACTGGGCTACAGTAGTGGTGTCACTTGTGTGACTCCAAACGGGGACTGATACTAGTTCTCCCAATGTCTCCCAATGTCAAATTACAGAACCAACCATGGGACCTCCGAAAAGAGCACATCATAATGTGTTCAAACCGCTATTCCAAAATATGGTAAATACAGAAATCAAAACAATTACCTTGAATCTCAATCCTCTAGCAAAAGTGGACGTTGCTGGTGGTTTTATGTCCAGTGTTCCAGATTTAATGACTCTTTGGCCAACCATGATTAGTTGTTTGCGTTAGTTCCTGGAAAACACTGTCAGATAAACATACAAGTATTAGCATTTTCAAAAATGCTAAAAATCGCCGTTAGCCAAGTGAACAGAAGTTAAACTGTATGGTAAAAGGAAATTATATGTCGAAGTACGAAGTACTTGCAGTTGAAGGAAAGGTTCATAGCTGGGAAATGTTATCACCCCCGCCAATACTTGTTGATTTGTCATTGACTTATACCGTACCAGAACTGCTAATAGTCCTATACCGTACATTCCATGCCGCACACACTGGAAATTATTGATAATGATGAAAACTTGTACAGACAATGACATAAACAACCATGTTCCTTATAAATAAATTGCATGATACTGCCCATCTATGCATCTACCAGTCTAGCACCGTGTAGCAACATGTACTTCCGGTAGCCTATTAACACAGTCCAGATTTCCCAGCGTTCAAAGCAGTTTCCTAGAGCTTGTTCCCGGTAATCTGATCTGTTCATCTTTCTGCGACAGACTGAGAAGGAACCTGCTTGACTATTATATCAGCGGTGTGGGAGTTGTTTTCTTGTTCGATAGTATAACATCGCCGCCCTGAACCGGCGATAATGAGACATGGGTTCATTTTATGTTTAGGGTAAGATGACTGGTATTTTACCAAACTCCCCGCAGCAGTTACACCCCACCCTCCCCCCTTATCAGTACGGTTAATTAAAGTAGATCACTATGAGGAGTGTGGTATTTTACATGCGAAACGGAGCGCTTACGATAAGTCCTTACAGTTCGTCCGACTTAATTGCCTAATGAAATGCTTGCATTTCGTTTAAAATTTGAAAAAAAAATATTGCATAAAATATTAAATAAATTATTAAAATATATATTTTTTATTTTTTTCTACCTCCCGGAACGAACTGTCCGCACGTGCGTATTCGGCGTATAGGCAGCTACGCCACTGCGTGTACTGTCAATCAAACGGGAGTTGATTCTATAACGCGAGGTCAGAGGCAAAGATGTATGACGTACGTGACAGCTAATACTTACAGTTTGTCCGACTTACTCGTCCAATGAAATGCTTGGATTTCGTTCAAAATTTAAAATTATATTGCATAAAATGATCCGTGGGGTTTTGATATGAAGATAATATAAGAGTATGCTGCCTACGTGATCTTAGGACGGAGCTTGTTTCGACGTCAGGTGACTACGTCATGTTTTGCACGTAGCCTCATAAAATGTACCCATTAATACCGACTCTGAACCATTACTGTCAATCAAACGGGAATTGATTCCATAACGCGAGGTCAAAGACAAAGCTGTATGGTGTACGTGACAAACTGTAAATATGTTATCGTTTATATCTTTGATTTTACTCTTCGCGTCGCTTGTGATAAATCCCATAATATTTAAAATATAAACGATAACTAACACAACTTATACATGAACTAAGATGCTCCAATCTCACCACTATAACTAATTACTAATACCTCAGTCTTATATACAATACGAACATCTTCCACCATTCTTGTTTTTTGATATAATGTTTTTGTTTTTACGAACGTTCGTTTATACGAAATAATAAATCACAATACGTATGATTGCGAATTAAATTTTCCTTATTACGATGTTTATGTGTCCTTTCGCCAAAATATTAAATTCAACATATGATTATAATTATGCCGGGAACACATTTTATCTTATTTTTTTTATTTACCTTCGGTATGTCAAAATTTCATCAGTACCGCATTGTCTCCCGATTTTCTTTCAATCTTGAATGCCGTTGTTGTTCAGATATGATATAATTGCCATATATGAGAGAGAGAGAGAGAGAGAGAGAGAGAGGGAGAATGACCATTTCACTATATAATTTAGATATACTTATATGAGTCACTGATTATAAAAGTTCATTCCCCTTGTGTCCGCAAGTCGTTTTTTTTTTGTGAATCTATATACACGTCTGTATTCATATAACATTCGCAGTTTCGCTTCTTTACTAGCCCATACACGGGGGATCATGCGCTTCGGTTAAAAAAATAAGAGTATGTGGATTTCTGATGGTACATATGAGGGTTCAACATCCATATGTTGAGCGGAAAATCAACAAATTGAATGGTGCGTTTTCAGATTTCGAATTATTTGTGATACTTATCAACTGCCTCATAAATTATGTTCGATGTCCCACGACAAGAATTTTTCAAAGGAGATACAGGAAAGGTCGAATAGCATTTCGATTTTTTTTTTCAAATGCAGTTGATATTTAACACAAATTATTCGAAATCTGAAAATGCTACTTTTCAGCACAACATATAGATGTTTACCCTTTAAATGTACCACCGAAATCCAAATTGTTTTAACCAAAGCACATTTTGGTGATTCATTTGAGGTTGGTCCCCCGTGCTATACCTATGACAGTTTTAACTATTCTTACAAAATATTGGTTTAAGACTGGGCTGAGAGTCACGTGTGTTTACATATATCCATTGTATACATAATAACATTAATTTTAAAAGACAGTCTACATATATGTATTGATAAATCAATCGAATGTAGCGACACAGATAGACTGGGCTGAGAGTCACGTGTGTTTACATACATCCATTGTATACATAATAACACTAATTTCAAAAGACAGTCTACATATATGTATTGATAAATCAATCGAATGTAGCGACACAGATATCTACATGACATATTTTGAAAGCAGGCACTTTCAATGAATAATGTGATACAAATATTATACAAACATCTGCCTAGCACATTTATACACGAACTACTTTTAAATAGAATAGACATTGATTTTTTTATGTGTCACAATATCACATTTTTCAAGTATCTATATACAATGAAAAGGACACGAAAACTGAAAACGTTCCAATGTCATTTACCACGTACAGTTATGTACTACCACATATAATATGTGTACCACAGTTGTGGAAGTGCTTCACATAAACGCCGGTACCATGTGTGTTTATACATCACTATATTTAATAATCACTTAAACATTAGGTATACAGAGAGTATAATTAAAGGCAATCTAACAATACATTCAGATATAGTCCAGAGTGTTAGGTGCCGGTATATCTTCAACGGCTCCATTTTAAATTTTGTTCTTAAAAGATGACTGTATACAGACAGATATGCAGAAAATTGTATGACTTACACAGAAATAAAAGAAATGAAGATGAACACTTAAATAATTACCAACAGCGACGATGATAAACAAAACAGAAAATAGAAAAGCCGGGTACATATGACATTACCTTATTTCAGCTAAAATGATCCAAACACATACCTATGCTACATACACATGTATAAAGATGTAAATCCTGAACTAAAGGCTAGTTGTACTTCAATATTGATAATCTCAAATGGAATTAATAATCTTATCCAAATATATAAACCGGGTGGATCGATAGTTTTAAACGTGATTGAACATGAGCAAGTAAGGGAAGTAACTATTATACAACGTCAGTGAGTAATTTCAGAATTACCTTTCATTGAGGCTTTATAAATTTTGGCCTAAGCGATTGACAACCATTCATGTTTGTAAATAACTAATCTATAATAAATCCTAGAAATGATTAAATTTTTATTTGATATATAACTAAGTAACTTTTGTATTAATATGATACCATTATATGAAGTATTCCGTATATGAATGTATCTCTGTTTTGTTGTCTTATTGCCTGTTTATGGTGATGATAACTTTAACCCTTTCCCTCATAGAGGAAACCATGAAAAGACCTATGCGAACAACATAAAACCAGATCAGCCTGCGAGTAACTCGCAGGCTGATCAGGTTTTATGCTGTTCGCTGCTCCTCAGTGTTCTGGAAATGAGGAATTTATAATTAAATTTGGTAAGGTTTAACTGTGGTTTTCTGCAGATCAGGCTTTATGTGGTACCTATTGAGTGCGTCAAAATGAGTCTATATGAGGGAAAGGGTTAAAACATGAAAGCATATAAAAAATGTACAGTTTTACTTATACATGTATTTACACGTGGGAATAATTTCCACATCAAATGTACATGTACACTTATCAATTAACTCTGCATGGAGATTTGAATATTTTAGATCGGTCCATCATATCTAGTGCTTACCCGTATTTACTTGACAGATCAATATGTTGACAAAGAAGACTCAAAATCTTCACCAGGTAAATCTGATTGATTGTTTATATATACTCACCAAACACAACAAAGTCTGGCGAATATGCGCTATAGTAATTCGTGAATTTTCGTTCCTCTCCGGATGAATTCATATTTTATGTAGAACTAATATATTAACGTAAAACTTAAACCTGTGTGAATAAAATCAGTATTTTCACAATTGCATTCTAATCAACGTTTTTTTCTTCAATCTTAACAATGTTTTACACAATATTATAAACATAAAATTTCAAATATTAGATATGAGCTCCGAAATAACTAAAAAGAACATCTTTTACGGAAATAGCCGAAGACCTGTTCAGGTTATCAGCTGAGGTCCACTTTAGTTGCAAAAGTACTTCTCTCAACGTGATAAGGAGAAAGACTAATAGCATGTATTACAAGAGTGTGCGTTGTGTATAGCTAAACATTTGCCATATTGAAAAATCATGAGGAAGAAAATGACATTTAATTCACTTATGAAATAACTTCGGAGTTTGTTTCCGTTTGTAAAAAAACTTGGAGATCTGTTGCTAACAAGGAACTTGCAGTCTGTGGGAAAAGCTGACATCGGATAATAATGTAAGTTATATGAATTCTTTTCTTCTTCTTTCCCGTCCTCATCCTCCTTTTTCCCTTTTTTTTTTTTCCTTTTTTTTTTTCTTCCACCCTCTTCCTCTTTCCATCATCCTTCTATTTCTTCTTGTTGTCTTCCTCCTCCTTCCCTCTTTGTCTTCTTTTAGTTTAAACATATTTTATTCTGCTAAATATTACAGTCATGGGATTGGACAACAAGTTCTTACAACTTAGATTAAGCCCTTCTCTCTCCCCCGCCCCCACCCCATTCCTCTTTTTCTTACTTTTTTTCTTTCTTCTACTTCTTCTCATTCATTTCCTTTATTTTCTCAGTTTTCCTTCCTCGTTTTTTTTCTATTCCTTCTTCTTCAAGTATTTCTAAAATTACGTGAGTTATATTATGCCTAGTTACACTGTCTAACAAATGTAAAGCTGTTCTTAAAACAGAGAAAAGTCTTTATCTTTACATTCCGTTAATCCTAATTTTACAATTAGTCACTATACTACACGGCCTTACCAATTTAAGGAAGTGTTTGCTATAAACAGTGTGGTTATTAGAATACTCGGATTTAACGTCCCACTGGCATTATTTAAGTCATTGCGGAGAAGTTAATCTAGTTCTACCTGTAAATGCTTTTTTTTTCTTCAAATTTACCAATTAAAAATATTTAATGCTATCAATGTCCAAAAATGTTTATCCAATATATATAAAGGCGATAAATAGCATTCGTCTCATTATGGCTTGTTTATACAATTTAAAACTCAAGTCCAAATTATTACCATTACACACTTGATTTCACATTGCCGATGACAATTCAATGAATTCAATAGCTGTTTATGCATTCGCATTGAATCACTGTTCTGTACTGTAATATTTTCAGAGAGGATCGGGGCAGTGTTAATACAGCTAATGTAAGGAAATTATCGGTTAAGTTTTGATAGAGTACACTGTCGGGTATTAAAATCTCAAAGGTTGAAAGGGGTCTGGCTCCGTATACTCGAAAATACTTTAAAAGTACGATATCGGGCTCAAATTAGAGTATCATACTCAAATCCCTATTGATACAAATGGGCATAGTTTGAGTACAAGTATGTAAATCATTTCTATTTTCGAGAACACTGGGCCTGGATTCCCGACCCTTCTCTCTCTCCCTCTCTCTGGATCCGCGCATGTTTTGCAAGTATTGTAAATATAAGCGCAAGTATTACACTGCTGAATTTCAATGGCCCCTGTCCACTCTTGAATGGACCCTTTGTTTCGACTATAAGTAGTCTTTTACAGCTATCGATTATGTAGGTGTATTGAGACATTGTAGTTCTGGTTCATTGACTAAATTAGTCTAAACTTAGCATTGTAGAAACACTAGATAAGTAAATAATATCTTAAAATCTATATGTATTATACAAGTGTGAGGGAATCTGTTGATCATAATTTGTTCCCGGATTTCACTGATCATATTGTAGCATATATGTGTACATATTAAACATAAATTGCGTGGATAAATAAATGGTTTCGAAATAGACATTGTTAACAATAAAAAGTGTGGGGAATTGTCTTAATCTAGAACGGATCTATATTGTGACGCGATTGACAGCGCCATATATCATGAAACGTGCACATAATCATAATTACTGCCGGAGATAAACATCAAAAAATATGTATGTACATGCGTTGTCTTATTTTTCAAACAGTTTCTGTTTTCTACTCTTTATTATCGCCTTACTTTTGTGTTCACAATAATTTAAAATGTTAATTTCATATTCATGTAAATAAGCTTATACAATGTTTGTCCCAAGTATTCAGTTCTCACCATATTTGTATTCTCGGGCTACGTACATGAACGCGGTATTTCACCGTGATCGAGACAAATTTGACAAAGAAACCACTGACACTTCTCAAAATTGATTGACCCTCTTTTCTGAACTTTTTTTTATATCTTTATATATCGAAAAAGTTAAAAATAAAAACATTTTTATTTAATTAAGAGGTACCGGTTTTTGTATCATTTTTCACTAATGCTCCTTTTTATTTATTTATTTATTTATTTTACTTCCGAAAACTCTCATCTAGCAGACGATGACTGATTTATAAGGGCATGTTTAATTATCAATACACTTCTAAACAATCCTATGTTCGGAATACATTTAGAGCCATAGTTGTTATTAATCTGACAGCAAAATTCACACTTGATGATCATAATACAGCATGCCCATATACCCCCGATATTTCTTTACTCCCAAAATTTGCCATATATCCCCCCCCCCCCCCCCCCCCCGAAAAACAGTAAATGTGCCCACAGTTACTAAAAACGCACTGAGCATCCTGTTATAACATAGACTTCGATTGTGACTTTGATAGTGTCTCTTGTTCTCATTTGCATCATCTTAAATTTTGCACACCAACCTGTGCTGTTAGGAAGAACACAGAACTTGCAACTGTCGCTTTATGTCCACTGTTCTCGTGACAGACTCATTTTGAGTTCACTAACAAGGACTTAAGACACCATTTTGGAATAATACTTTGACTATTGTTGGTTTTGGACGGTTATTTTTTAAAATTTGTTTTTAATTACCATTGACAATTTATTACATATGATACATTCGGGAATATATTTGATATAAAGGCGAGGGACTGTTTTGTTCATATTTCTTGCAATAACTTCTTATGCTGATGAGAACTGGATACTCCAGGATGCTAATTTCAAAACCTTGTCGTTTGAGATCCATATCACATGATAAAAATACATGGAATTAAATATCATTATCAGAAACACGTGTGTCTAATATGTACTGCATACTTTACTTACTTTACATTTATATAGCAACAAACAGACGAACGGACAGATAGACGAATACCGACAGACGGATAAAGACATACATTCAAATAAATAGTCAGACAGACAGTCAAACGGGTGGATAGAGAGAAAGAGAGAGAGAGAGAGATACAGACAGACATTTCGCTACATGTATTTAGTTATTTCAATATTTGTATTCAATTAAATCGTGTACATTTCTTCACTTGTCTTAATTAGAAAAATCCGTGCCCATTGTGTCAACACGAGGATATCCATTACACTGGTGTGGCGATATTTTCTTTAGAGATTATTCTGGTATAAATTAAAAAGTTAAAAGGAATTGAGTAGGTTGTCTTTTGAGGTCGATCTGATCTCCACTGTTCGGTATTTGAGGTGTAGAATTATCGAAAATTTGCAAGTGCCTGAAAGGGTACTGGCGTGAGTTGTTCGGACCTCTATGGGTTTAGGTTTATATACATGTACATGCGTATTTATATACACGAGTGTATTTCAGTTCACAAGAGAGAAATGATTGATCTTTTAGTGATACATTCAACTGGATATAGTTCAAGATGTGTTTATATGTTTATTTGATAATTTTGAAGTAATGAACAGAGTCTAGAAAATGTAAGTCTACCATATTTTTGTTAGTCAATCAGAAATTTAATTAGTGGACTGTAATTATTTTATTTTACATATCATATAGAATGGCACACTTCCGTACAGATGTTCATTAACTATTAGAATTATCATGAAAAGGGGGAGGGAAAAATAGATTTATCTTATATACTTAGTATGGTGGCATATTTCTGCCAGCCATTTATCCAATTAGCTACTAGTATGTCGAAACTTTTTCTGAAAAATTGTCACATATTCAGCCAGTATCTGGCAAGTAGAAACTTTTTAAGTTATCCACTTAGGAATCTCAACAGGACTAAACTGTCTGTTAGTGCCCACTATAGTGGCATATTTCTGCCAGCTACTTATCCACTTAGCTATGTCGAAACTTTTCTGAAAAAATGTCACATAGTCAGTTAGTATCTTGCAAGTAGAAAACTTTCGTGTTATCCTGTTTATCCTAAACTGCCTGTTTACCCTGTTAGGTTAACTGGATATCATGCTTTTTTTTCTTCAGATAATTATGTGAAAATATGCTTGTTATCCACATAATTTAATTGACTAACTTTAAAAAAGGTGAGATATCTGGTTAAGTGAATATATGGCTGGCGGAAGTGGGCACTAACAGGCAGTTTTGTTCTGTTAAGATACCTTAAAGGATAACACGAAAGTTTTCTACTTGCCAGATACTAACTGAATATGTGACAATTTTTCAGAAAAGTTTCGACATAGCTAAGTGGATATGTGGCTGGCAGAAATATGCCACCATAACTAAGAGACGTTCCGTCCTTGTAACATTTAATTAGGTAATGACCCAGGGTCGCATTCAATCAACAATACTTAGCGCTAGGTAAAACTAATACTTAAAGGCGATTTTCATAAATTTTGTTTCTCTAATAAAATGCCCAAATATTTCATTTCTTAACAATTATTGTTAACTATTTACATAACAATTCATTTCAGCTTGGAAATGTAACTGAAGATTTCATAAGTTGGTTAAAGTGGAATTGTATCTACCTAGTTAAGAATTTAAGGATTACTTAGCACTAAGTATAATTAAAGGAATTTGAGCCTGGTCCACTACGGACATTATTCTATGTTAAACCTCATACTCATTGAAGCGAAAACAAAACTATAAGGGTAAAGTATAATTATTATGTTAAGGATAAAGTATAATCATGTTAAGGGTAGGAGTATAATCATCATGTTAAGGGTGGGTGTATAATTATCATGTTAGGTGTAAAACATGTAAGGGTGGGTATGTTAAGGGTATGAGTATAATTATCATGTTAAGGGAAGGAGTATAATCATCATGTTAAGGGTAGGAGTATAATTATCATGTTAAGGGTGGGAGTATAATTATCATGTTAAGGGTGAGGAGTATAATTATCATGTTAAGGATGGGAGTATAATTATCATGTTAAGGGTGGGAGTATAATTATCATGTTTAGGATGGGAGTATAATTATCATGTTAAGGGTGGGGGTATAATTATCATATAATGGTTGAGAGTATTAATATCATGTTAAAGGTGGGAGTATAATTTTCATGTTAAAGATGGGAATATAATTATCATGTTAAGGGTGGGAGTATAATAATCATGTTAAGGGTGGGAGTATAATTATCATGTTAAGGATGGGAGTATAATTATCATGTTAAGGATGGGAGTATAATTATCATGTTAAGGATGGGAGTATAATTATCATGTTAAGGGTGGGAGTATAATTTTCATGTTCAGGATGGGAATATAATTATCATGTTAAGGGTGGTAGTATTATTATCATGTTAAGGGTGGGAGTATAATTATCATGTTAAGGATGGGAATATAAATTATCATGTTAAGGATGGGAGTATTATTATCATGTTAAGGGTGGGAGTATAATTATCATGTTAAGGTGGGAGTATAATTATCATGTTAAGGGTGGGAGTATAATTATCATGTTAAGGGTGGGAGTATAATTATCATGTTATGGGTAAAGTATAGTTATCATGTAAAGTGTGGGAGTATAATTATCATGTTATGGGTGGGAGTATAGTTATCATGTTTAGGCTGGGAGTATAATCATCATGTTAAGGATGGGAGTATAATTATCATATTTAGGATGAAAGTATAATTACATTGTTTAGGATGGGAGTATAATTATCATGTTAAGGGTGGGAGTATAATTATCATGTTAAGGGAAGGAGAATGTTTGAAAGTGCATTACATACGTTGTATTTTTGTCCACTTCTAACATTGGTAATTATTTTTGCTATTCAATTTTGATGCGCTCTTTAACCCTTCCCCTCATAGAGAATACCATGAAAAGACCTATGCGAACAGCATAAAACCAGATCAGCCTGCGAGTAACTCGCAGGCTGATCAGGTTTTATGCTGTTCGCTGCTCCTCAGTGGTCTGGTCATGAGGATTTTACAATTGAATTTGGTAAGGATTGAGTTTGGCTTTCTGCAGATCAGGCTTTATGTGGTACCTATTGAGTGCATCAAAATGAGTCTATATGAGGGAAATGGTTAAGATAAATTTTGTATGCTTCAAACAAACGTTTAGGAACGTTTTTTTTTATTTCAATTTTGTTCTATTCATTATTATTTTGACATATCAGTAATGGAGTATCCACGTTTTCTATGCAGTTTTGTGTTGGACATGCTCGTATTTCAAATGAAGGGTATACAAACTATACATATTGACATGCATTTCAATAAGTAATTTCAGGGACAGATATAACAATTGAGAAGTCCATTTCAAAAGAAAAATAAGCTGAAAACCCGGTAGGCTTTAGATTCTTTGTTCACATAAAAGAAGACAGCAAAGACTTTAAAAACCAATGTAACGCTTCAAAGTACATACACAAATTACACTATAAAGCGTTTGTTGATAATTTAAATAAACTAGTCAGTCTAATATCAATATTTTCCCACCATGGCGATATATATTAACCCATTTTCATGCACACATCATAGTTTTGTATGTATGTGGCTGTCTCTGTGTGTGTTATATCCCCCCTTTTTAAGTGAACATTTATTCAAAATCCAAAGACGACAAAGCGTTATGTGAATTCAGTGAAGTGATCCTATTTTTGTGAATAAAGCGATACCCTTAACGGACCTGTTATGACTCTTGCCGAGTGTGTAGACTTTGTTTTGAAATATCTAGAGGTCAAATTTAGGAGTTTACACACCAAAAGATTAATCATGCTAATTTCATAGGCCGCAAGACTGGTAGAGTTGTATATAACTTAAAGCTGGAGAAATATTTAATTCAAATTTAGGAACTATATTATAGAAATGCAGTCTTGGAAGAGCTGTATTTAACTTAAAGCTGGTGAAATATTTAATTCAAATTTAGGATCTATATTATAGAAATGCAGTCTTTGGTGAAATATTTAATTCAAATTTAGGATCTATATTATAGAAATGCAGTCTTTTGCTTTGAGAAGGCAAATTTAGTCTGTGTGTGCGCGTGGGAGTATGGAAACCGTCTTGATAAAATGTCTGTCTGTTTATATACTTAGGCATTGTAATTAAGTCTCATTTACATCTAGAAATGATGAAATTATTGAAATATAAAGGCTTTGTATATAAACTTTTTGAGTCTGTTTGCTTTCGACTACAAACAATCATATTGCAATAATAATGTCGAAATGTCAAGTCTTAGAATTGTGTCAGTTATCAGGACATATATTTAATAATAGCCGGATAAACAAGTACTGGATTATCAAGATTATCATTCCCAGATAAAGTTATTTGATATTTTCTACTGTTTGTTATTATCCCTTTAAGACTGTGGCATTTTACGCCATGTTATACTATTGCAAACCCTGTTCAGACTAAACCGGATTTAGGAATATTTAGTAGTGACCAAATTTCTTAAGAGTGTACAATCGAATATTGATAATATCGCACAACATTGAACCTGCTCAGCCCGCGAGTATTTCGCATGCAGGCTAATAAGGTCGTATTCCTTGTATTCCAGTAATATTTACCTGATAAAGAAAACTGTTATTTTTCTTCCCTTTTTAAATTTGTTCACTAATTTCACTGAACGGGTGGGTTTGCAAATTTCCTTATTTATATGAAAATATTTCAGCGATTATTTACACAAAATCAAACTTACACGTTCAGTTTATTTAAACTGTCCTACATTGTTTGTACAGTTACGCCGACTAAATTAGAACCAAATATCATACACTTACGAAAATAACAAGCGATATTTTTTAAGCTATGAACGCGGACAATATGTAAATATCTACTTACTTTTGAATAAACGTAACCTGATCAAGTACTTAGACAGTCAATGACTGTTAAAATATAGTCAACTGTAAAAGAAAGTGTGCACTTCAGCTGCCGTTACAACATCCCAGAATACATTGGTATAAAATAGTCCAGTATTGTACTACCAGTAAGATGTGTATTTTATGAAAATATCTATTTCTCAGGAGATTGTTTACAGCCCAAACATTAAATGTATTTCTGAAATAAATACATTATTTATATAAAAGCATACCTGGGTGCACACTTTGTTTTGCTTTTTCGATTGGCCCATGCAGTACCCTCTACCAATACTAAATCTTGGTAGCTTCTCGTCCGCAACTGGGAACGAACTTCCGACCCCCGAATCCGTAGTCAGGATAAACTTGGACTTGACGATGAAGCCTCTTTGGTTTATTTATGAGCATATCGAGCGTACAAATGAAATATGAATCTCGTAGGACCATTTCATTCCTCCCTGAGTCACTAATAAAAAAAATAAAAACAACATTTTTTAATACATTCTGGCGTTAGAAAATAATAGAGGCCAAACAAAATGAATTAGGTCAGTGGGTTTTATATTCGTGGATGATTTAACGATATCAACGAAATTCAATCCTCCCCGAAAACTGATAACTTTATTATAGTTTATTGATAAGATAGCATATGAATCATACCAGATACAAAACACAGGGACCCTTCCCTGTGTATGAACTTATGCAAGTTAAATTGATAATCGTTCTTCCACCGTTTTACACATTTATGTCAATCAAGCAAACGATTATTTATACAACCATGTGATTTACAAGTATGGTGTAACACGATTCTTTTAAATCATTATTTGCAAAGCACTTTTAAATCCGGTTTGGTTGACAAAGACTGGCCCTAGTATTTATCACTCAAGGTCAAGACAACCTCGAGCTCTATAAGAGTTACAAACTATCTCTGACTGTAATCGAAATATTAACAAGATTCAAAGTTTCAAATTATATTTCAATCATAAGACCCATGTGGGCATGACGGCAGTACATAATTTATACAAGTAATAATTAATAAATAAATTCATAACATTTAAACTAACATCAAGCAGAACATTAGAATTATTCAAATCATTCTGTCTGGCTTAGTAATAATGTAATAGGTAGTTAACAACAGTTGTAGCATCACCCGCCTCGGGAGCGGGAGGTCGTGAGTTCGATCCCCGGCCGCGACATTCCAAAGTCGTAAATAATGGTACTGTTATAGCTCCCTTGCTTGGCGCTCAGCATATAAGGGTAGTTGCAGGACTGGCTGGTCCGGTGTCAGGATAATGTGACTGGGTGTGGTATCATGCCACATGTCTACGGCGTGATACTGCAGTGTGGCAGCACTATATCTGTCTTAAGTCGACATCGTTTCCAAATGACTGTAATACTGTCGGTGGTACGTAGAACCCAACAAACAAACAAACAAGTTCTAGTATCACGTCAGCCATAATCAAGAGAAGAATGAACAAAGAAAATTATCCTATATTTATCATGAACATCTGTATAAATATGTATAAACCAAACCTATGTTGACCTTATATACATAAGGAGGCAATATGGTTCAGTAATACTCCTGACGAATATTTTACCCATCTATATATCTTCCCTTGTCGAAACCAAATACAAGGTGAAGTCATGGACATAATGAAATAAAGACACACACACACATTGGGGGAGACAGGTGGGGGAAATGAAAGAAAGAAAATCTTCATTAATCACAAAGGTCTACATAATATACATGTTCAGCCATTCAAAACTGCATTTTATACATACACTCTGATACTCTGGTTGCAAAAAGTACGCACACCGCAGGAAATGGTAAATTCAGATTCAATAACATACGCAGAAGAAAATATAACTGATGGGACAGTACTTAATTTATGCAATGAAAAATAAATAACATTTAAACTATCATCAAGCGGAACATTAAAATTATTTAAAACATAGTGTCTAGCTTAGTATTAATGTGAAGGTAGTTAACAAAAGTATTACGTAAGACACATTCTAGAGAAGAATGAACAAAGAAAATTATCCTATATTATCATGAACATCTGTATAAATATGTATAAACCAAACCCATGTTGACCTTATATACATAAGGAGGCAATCTCCTGACGAATATTTTACCCATCTATATATCTTTCCTTGTCGAAAACAAATACAAGGTGAATTCATGGACATAATGAAAATAAAATACATTAAATACGATAGCTAAATAGATTTAAACTTCCGATTAATTTTCAGATCAAGATTGCTTTTACAATTTTTTGTCGAGATTACTAAATTATCCCAGTGTGATATTTTTTCTTAATCTGAGACATTCCTAAAAGTAGTTTCTAGTTTTCAACAGACCTTTCAATAAAGTCCCATCTAACACCATGCGAAACTGATTGTTTAAAACATCGGTTATTAATATCTAAAGTTTAACATATAAATAACACACATTAAAATAGCTTGTAAAATTTACTGGACATGATGCAAGATCTTACAGTGAAACTGTTTAAATGTAGCGCTACGTGGACTGGTATTTTGTCAGACACTTTAACAAAGATGCATAATTATACGGCATGCCTTTAATCCAAACTCCGCTGCAGTAGTTACCTCCCCTTACAGTTGTCGATAACCACTGCCACCACAAGAAGATTCGGCTGATATATGCCGGATTTCCTTTTTTCACTTTTGTCTTTAGTTTTGAATATATCATATCAATTTCGTTATATTCCACGAAAATAACATTCATGATTATGAGAAAAGTCAAAAATTAAATCAAATAACATTAATTTATGAAAGTATGAGTGTTGTCGCATGGTTTCAACTATCATCACGTGACTTGTGTGGTGGCAGTGGTTAAAGTAGCGTAGCGGGACGTAACCGGTGCGCGGGGTTTGGCCTTTAATCCTATATTGATAAAGTCCTATAGCAGATTTCTCGTATCTCAAACCCACTTTTAAACCTCAGTATTTTGATTCGTATAATATTTCAAAATGAACCTCCTGAGGTATAGGTTGATAGGTCATCAGTCATGTTTAGCTAACGGATTATCCCGAGTGAAATGTTATATCTCCCGATGTGACCTTATCGAGATCTCGTTGACTCGGGGTTTGGATAAGATGAAAATGTTTTGCCGGGTTCCAGGTTGCTAACCCCTAATCTCTGATGTAGTGGTTTAGGCAAGAAAGTTTCACAATGGACCAGCATGTAGCAAGGGGACCATGGGTCGTGTTTTAGAACAATCATGCCAGTATGCATGTACAAATATAAACTAGGTCAAAACAGAGAAATATTGTCACACTGTCCATATAATTTATATCGGGTAATTTCATAAAAAACATGAATGAAGCCAGCATTCATATTCCAATGCGACATGTGGCCATTCATTTGACCTGTGCTTAGAAGCCACCTGTGCTAATTGACCACTTTATCGACATCCATTGACTGTTCAGTACAGGTTTTACTTATAGTATGAGAAGCAATAGTTACAAAATATTTACTATACTGGAAGAACAAAATAGAAAGATATAACATCTGAATGCTATACTTTCAGGGTCGCCGGACTTTTAGCACAGGTACCCTCATTTAAGAACTTGAGCTCCAGCCGAAGTGACGACTGGATAGATCGAATGAACCATGTGTACACGGCCTTCATGCTGGTCATGTTCGCCGCTTTGGTCAGTACAGGACAATTCGTGGGGGACCCCATACATTGCTGGTGCCCGGCCGAATTCGAGGACTCATTTATAGACTATACCAAACATTATTGCTGGGTTAAGAACACGTACTATGTGCCCATGATGGAAACCATTCCTACCAATATCAGTGAAAGACAGGTGAGCAAGCCCTTTCTTAACATCCTTGCGTCGTCTGCATCCCCCTTTTTTTGCCTAGGTACTTACATCAAAAATGATATCCGCATGACCGAAACTATATATATAAGCTATAGAACACGTCTTTGAAACAGTAAATTTGCACTATTAAAAAAATAAATCTCCCGAAAAGTTCACAAATGATACTGATTATCATGCTTGTTGTCTCAGGAAATACTAAACTAGTGGTACGTGAATTTCTTTCTTACCCCCTTATAGTTCAATCCATTTAATTTGTTGAATTAAAAAAAAAACAGTGACGAGAACATAGTAATAACTAAGTCCTTTGTTTTTCAGAAAGAAGAAGTCACATATTACCAGTGGGTACCGCTTATTTTCCTTTTCCAAGCCTTTATGTTCAAATTTCCCAATATCGTCTGGAAGATTTTGAATGGAGGCTCAGGTTTGAATATTGAAAAAATCTGCAAACACGCAGACGAAACCCAGTATGTCTCTCGAGACGACAGAAGAAAGACCATTGAAGACATGACCTTCTTTATAAACCGCTGGCTCATTGCTCAACAGCCGTATAAAAAGAACATTGTCGCAAGGGCTAAAGCAAAGGTGTCACGAATTTTCTGCTTCCTGTGCAACAAAAGAGAGGGGAACTATTTGACGGCCGTCTACTTGTGGATAAAAGTGCTCTTTCTAACTAACGTCATTTGTCAGTTCTTTATGATGAATACTTTCATGAAATCGGAATACAACCTGTATGGGTTTGAATTGATGAACATGTTGCATACAGGAGAGAGTATGAGAGACAGCCCGCGATTCCCGCGTGTCACATTATGCGACTTCCAAATCCGACAGATGTCTAATATACAGAGGTACGTTTCTTAACCCTCATCATTTAGGAATGTATTCCAGTCTCCGTTCAAAGGCATACGCACCCAATACAGTTTTTTACTATAAAGACAAAGAATGAAAATTATAAGAGTTTTCTTAAACTTGGCATGATTATAGAGAATTACACTAAAAACACATTAATGGGGAAAAATAGGGGGTCACCATTCTACTATTTGAGTTATCTGTCCCTGAAAGTGAGTTATCTGCTCTTTTGTGTCATTTTCAAGGGCAGATAACTCAAAATCATTCCAATCGATACCTTATTTCACATTATTGTTTGTTCAACCCCCCACCCCCACAACGAAGTTTGAGAGGGGGTATATAGGAGTCAATCTGTCGGTCTGTTGATTTGTTGGTTTGTCCGTCCATCCCAAAAGCTTGTGACGCAGTTCAAACTTTGTGTGTGCATTCATATGCAGCTGGAGAGGTGCGTAACATAAATTTCACTTGATCATCTCAAAGTTATTGCCCCTGATTCGACTCTAAATATCTTGTGACGCAAACTTCTACATTTCTTAACCGATTCAGTTAAGTTTGTGTGTGCATTCATAATCAGCTGGAGAGGTGCCTGACATAAATTTCACTTGAGTTGTCTCAAGGATGGCAGTTATTGCCCTGGTCCGGTTTTTTAGTTATCTCCCTTTGTTTAATTCTGTTTTTCTTGCCCGAAACATAACTCGAAAATTAAACACAGATGGCGACTAGGAAAAATGCAGTGTCCAGGAACTGTAACTCTACCTGGTCTCTTTTTTTTAATTATCTTGTGTGTGACGATGCGTCGTCACAAGTAAACACAATCTCTAGCAACTGCGTCAGGGAGTCGACTCTTTGGCTCAGTGGTTAGAGAATTGGACTCGCACGCCGGCGGACCGGGTTCGATCCTGGCCGGGTCGAGTTTGTTACATTGGTTGCAGCGGTGGGATAATGTCAGCTGACCGGAGTTGCCTTACCCATATGTTTCCCAGGCCAAGCCTCGGATCGAGACTTCTCGGAGGAGAAAGTAATGTGACGATGTGTCGTCACAGGTAAATACCATCTCTGACAACTGCGTCAGGGAGTCGACTCTTTGGCTCAGTGGTAAGAGCATTGGACTCGCACGCCGGCGGACCGGGGTCCGATTCTGGGCCGGGTCGAGTTTGTTACAATCTCTTTGTCAAATTGCTTTTTTTCTTGTCCCGAACATATCTCGAATATTATACATGGTATTTACTTGAAACTTAAAATGTAAACAGATGGCGACTAGGAGAAGTGCAATGTCCAAGAACTGTAACTCTACATGTTTAAACTACTGTGCCAAATAACCATAACTGACTCTCGATGCACTTTATAAAGACTTATACGTACTTATTACTTACTATCATTACCAATTTACTATATATACAGGTTCTTATCTATGCTCCGCCTGGAGTCTGGCCTCTCCTGTATCAAAGCATTTTTGGTCATTATGCAAAGTTTAAAACAATTCTATTAAATAGATTTTCACTATGCTTCAACAAATAAACATACTGAGTTTTTCTTGAAAAAAAAATCCATATATCCGCGTATGCGACTATAGTATACAATTTGTTGCTTAGAATTTCTAAAACCTTTTACACAGTGGCAGGGAATATAGAACCAAACATCGAGTTGAAATTAATGAGGTGTTGCTAGCCCATAATATTGGGTTTCGTACTATGCATTATTTCATTTGTAAGCAAGTAGCTGATTAATATGCATGAAAATGAAGTTTTGCCCGGAGTCTGTCCAGAAAGCAAATTATGTTGAGCAGGTGCGCCCTAGTGTATCCCGATTTTACGACTCTTTTTTCAGATACACGGTCCAGTGTGTGCTCCCAATCAACCTGTTCAACGAGAAGATCTTTATGTTCCTCTGGTTTTGGTATTTCTTCATAGCAGTCCTTTCCGCCTACAACCTCGTCAAATGGATCCTCCTGATCGCCATCAAGGTCAACAACTATACTTTCGTCAAGAAGTATTTGTTGTTGA
>CM037783.1:54540638-54590638 GCA_021229015.1 Solen grandis
ATGTACGACGAACATCGCAAAAGTCAGTCACAAAAGCTCATCCTATAGCACAAGTGCTCTGGTAAGCCAAAAACCTTTAACAAACATATTTCTAGCTTTGATTGTTTTAATGTCATGTTTTTGGGCTATCTGAAAGGAAAATATTATATGGGTTATGAAACTTGGTAGTTAACAACATAAAAAGGACATGAAAAACATCAAATAATGAGAAAACCAGGTTTTCAAGTGTTGCCCTAGGCAAGCAAAACTATTTTTTAGTAACAGTGACAATGACCCTATAGACCTGAAAATCAACCCCAATCTTCATCTTCCCATAAGGTATTTATATCAAATCTGATAATCATATATTAAAGAAATTATCTGACAGAAACAGAAACAGTGACCTTGACCCTATCATACTGAAAATCAATCCAAATCTCCCCCTTTCCGTAAAATATCTACCTATCAAGTATGACAACAGGGCCATGATGTCCCTTAATCGCTCGCCTGATTACTGACCATGCCTTACCCTTGAACAAACTTGACCAAGATATCATCAGACAGATCTTGTTAAAACTAGAAAGGTGTCCACAAGACATGATAGCATGTCAATAACCTTTGTCCAGTCTGATAAGGATTTCATGCTAAAGGTTACAGTGACCTTGACCTTTGAACTAGTGACCTCATAAGCAAATGGGGTTCACTTACTGGTCATGGCCAATGTCCCTTCCAGATTTCATAAACGCTGGCCCTGTGGTTCTCAAGTATATAATTGGACAAGGATTTCATACTTATGTACACAGTGACCTTGACCTTTGACCTAGTGACCTCATAAGCAATAGGGTTCATCTACTGGTCATGGCCAATTTCCCTACCAATTTCATAAACCCAGGCCCTGTGGTTCTCCAGTTAATGATCAGACAAAAATTGTACACTAATGTACACAGTGACCTTGACCTTTGACCTAGTGACCTCAAATCAAAAGGGTTCATCTACTAGTCATGGCTAATCACAAACCCAGGCCCTATGGTTTTCCAGTTAATGACTGGACACAGATTTCATAATAATGTACACAGTGACCTTGACCTTTAACCTAGTGACCTCAAAATTAATAGGGTTCATCTGCTGGTCATGGCCAATGTCCTAACCAAGTTTCACAAACCCAGGCCCTGCAGTTCTCCAGTAAATTATAGGACAAGGTCTTGTTGTATGTATGAACTGACGGACATACAGACAGCAGCAATGATATATGCCGCCCATTTTTCAAGTGGAAGCATAAAAAGATTTGGCCAGGATTATACTAAGATTTCACCTAATGACCAATTGTTTTACCATGACTGACCCATGCAAACACTTCGAACAAGTTTGACAAAGTTTTGGCTAAAAATGTTACTCCCTGTAGTGTAAACCTACTCTTTGACCCTGCCCCACTCATAACTGAACTTGACCTAGATATTGCTGAAAACCTGGTTAAAAATGGAAAAGGGGAATAAGACAAGGCTGACTCAACTGATAAGTCAGTCATGAAACAAGAAGCATAACATACCCAAAAGAGAGACAATGTTAAGCTCAAAACAAGGGTTGGATAACTTAGGTGTTTCCTCTTTGTCTATATGAGGCGTCATCATCATGCCAAGGTTTAGGTCTGCCTCACTGGTTATCTGCAAGGGGTCCCTTATCATGCAGCTGGCTTCTGTCAGTGAGCAGTCCTGCATCATTCAGAAGATATATTTACATACTACTAAGATTGGGTACATATATGTTTATATACTGTACAGTAGGGAACTGTCATGCAGCATTAATGGATAGGTTTACATACTGCAAAGATTGGGTACATGTATACTGACATCCTACGAGATATGGAACAATATGATGCACTAACATACAGTAAAGTATGAGCAATTCCTTTTACAATGAAATCAAATCTAATTTTTTATGAAATCTAATAAATGATTCTACGTTAAAAATTTTATGGAATCATAAACCTAGCTGCTTAAAACAGCATGACTGCTTATTTTAGTAGGGTAGTCATTGACACAATTTAATTGTACAGTCAAACTCCGGTGACTGGAACACTGAAAACTGGAACACCATACTTTACTTGAACACATTTCACGATCCTGGAAAAACTGTTCTTTAAATTCCTTATTTTCCTACCTGGGATATGTCAAACACTGATTGCTGGAACTTTCATAATTAATTTCCATCCTCAGGATTCAAATGCTTTTTATTTCACACCTATAGTTGAACCAATAAATACCCTACATGTATGTTCGTTGGCAGGTTTAATTGCAACATGCAGAGCAGCATTTTTTTCACACATTGTAAAAATTTCAATCGCACCTTCATATGGCAATTTCATTATTGTCATGTATTAAATGTTACTTGTTTCATTTGAGCTGATATTTATGTCATCTAATTGTGCTTTATATGTGGATTATTCACAATATTTTTTATGCAAAAGAAAAAGTAAACAGAGTATGCAGAAAGTGTTACAACTTGCACATAGGCCGATGTATGTGTACATGTATGTGTACAAAATGGATATTGTTGATGTTAGTGCTGTGATAATTGCTTTTGTCACCTGCTGTTTTATGAATCTATATGTTTTTAAAAGAATGATCAGGATATGTTAATTTTATTTTACTGTATTTAATGTAACTGTAATTTTATTTTGCTTATATTAGGATAAGAAAAACAACAAAATATGAATATCTACTTCAATCAAAAAATTCTAAGACACCCTTAAAGTAAATGGTATCTTTTGAATACATGTATGCAAATCATAATAACCATGGTTGGGTCAAACCATCAATGACTAGAACGAATTTCCATTCTCCCAGCCTGTTCAAGTCACCAAAGTTTGACTGTATTTGCCCCTGCCCCAATAAATTCTGTAGCAAAAATTAACAAGAGCTGTCAGAGGACAGCACGCTTGACTATTCAAAATGTTTGTTGGTAAATCAAATGAAATCTATTTAAATTCTTGCCCTTCATAGTAATAGTAAAAAATGATATACCTTGATAGTCTGATACCCCTTAATATATTTATAATGTCTAAAATCAATCCCATGTCTAGTTACTGAGACATAAGCACAATAACACTGTGCATGCAAAACTTAAACCAAAAATCCATGTTAGAAAAGGGCCATAATTTGCATCAGTCAAAAAGTTATCCTCCTGTTTTCTGATGCCCTTGAAGACACACCTTAACTTTCTAGTCAATTCCACAAGCAATTTCTGAGATATAAGCTGGATAGAAGCTTGAATTCAAAAATTTAACCATAATTCTAAGTTAAAAAAGGGGCCAAAACTTGTAATATATTCCATCAATAGTTATCAACCTTGATAGTATGATACCCCTAAGCATATTAAAGATGTTTCAAATCAATCCCATGCCTGGATACTGAGATATAAGCATGAAAGTAACTTGCATGCAAAACTTTAACCAAAAAATAATTTGTTACATATTTCATTAAGAGTTATCTACCATGAAAGTATGATACCCCTAAATGTATTAAAGATGTCTTAAATCAATCCCATACCTGGATACTGAGATATTAGCATGAAAGTACCTTGCATGCAAAACTTTAACCAAAATTTCTAAGTTAAAAAAGGGGCATAATTGTAATATTTCCATAAAAGTTATCTACCATGAAAGTATGATACCCCTTAACTTATTAAAGATGTTTCAAATCAATCCCATGCCTGGATACTGAGATATAAGCATGAGAGTATCTTGCATGCAAAACTTTAACCAAAATTTCTAAGTTAAAAAGGGGCCATAATTTGTAATATATTCCATCAAGAGTTATCTACCTTGGTTGTTTGATGCCCCTGAACATATTTGTAAACTTTCAAGTCAATACCATGAATGGTTATTTAGATACAAACTAGATAGTAGCTTACACGCAAAACTTTAACCAAATTTTCTATTGCATGCAAAACATTAACCAAAATTTCTAAGTTAAAAAGGGGCCATAATTCATATTAAATTCAGTCAAGAGTTATCTACCTTGGTTGTCTGATGCCCCTGAACATATTTATAAACTTTCAAGTCAATACCATAAATGGTTATTGAGATATAAGGTTGATATTAACTTGCACGCAAAACTTTAACCAAAAGCTACAACGCCAATGCCGACACCGACGCCAACGCCAGGGTGACTACAATAGCTCTCATATTCTACGAATAGTCGAGCTAAAAAAGCGCATGGGCCATAACTAAGCCGAAAATGTATTATGTCAGCAAAATAAAAACCTCCTAGTATGAAGAGATTAGCAACACCACTTAGTGGAGGGATGATAGAAAATGTACATAAATGTATAAAATATTACAGAGGGCTTGGGCATGATGAGACTCTGTATTTTCTCTACAGCTGCAAGATCTGTCTCCACCAGTGTATCCATGGCAACACCAAGGCCGGGCTCCATAATGAGTGACAGGAGTCTCTCCACACTAATTGGCTGCAGGAAAGAGGAGACGGTTTCCTGGCTGTACAGCACTCCTTTACTCTCTGGGAATCCCTCTGTGGACAGCTGTAAACCAGCAAACATTCAACTCTTAAAATCATGGATGCTTCCATTTCATATCATACCCAAAAGCAAGGTAAAAAAAAATGGAAAATGAATAATTAAAATTAAATAAGTCTCTCCACACTAATTGGCTGCAGGAAAGAGGAGACGGTTTCCTGGCTGTACAGCACTCCTTTACTCTCTGGGAATCCCTCTGTGGACAGCTGTAAACCAGTAAACATTCAACTCTTAAAATCAAGGATGCTTCCATTTCATATCATACCCAAAAGCAAGGTAAAAAAAATTGGAAAATGAATAATTAAAATTAAATGAAAGGGAATTCCGTATCAAGAAACAAAAATAATTGTCATCTTAATGCTTAGACAGATGGAAAATTACCAGTACCTTACAGATGGCCTCATCCTTCATGTTGAACATCAAAGCCTGAATATCATCAGCACTCTTCCCCATGAATGAAGTAAAGGCATCAATTGGTGTCAGTATAGACAGTCGGCTGTTCCTGCTGAACACAAGGGTATGGAGGGGCTCCCAGCTGGGGGGAGGGATACACTGAATCAAGTGTCCATTGTTTGCAACATACTCCATTGCACAGTTCACACCTGTTGTAACATTTTTTCAAACTTTTATTTTTCCTGTCCTAGGAGACAGCAGGTCGGGAAACCATCCTGCTGCCCACCATAGATCTCAAGGGCATAATTTTATATTATATAAAAAATATTCATGTCAATTGAATCCCAATGGTAATAGATATATGAAACATGATAAATAGTAACCTGTTCAATAACAGATTTGTCAGGGTCAAACTTACTTAACCATGTATGGGTTTCTTTTAAACCCATGTATGAAAGATGACTTACACAGTATCTTAACTTTTTAAACTGATAGAAAATGACACATGGCCTTTATATTTATACAAAATAGTCATTATTTTTGTGACAAAAGGTTAGAAAATAAATGCTCTTTTTTGAGTGTTTTGATTGACCCACATAAACCACAGGGGAAACTCAATAAACTTAGTCATAAATACAGTCATCAAAAAATGAGACGAATACCAACACCAGCACTATTCCCAGAAAAGAATAGTTAAGCTACATATAATTGGATGTGTTGATATTGTGATATGACGTGATCCAGTAAAGCTCGCATTTCACAAAGCAAATATAGCAAGACTTCATTTTTTTTGTTTGTTTCTGTTTGTATTGAAGTTTACCATCCCTATTACAGTTTTTTTGTCATATATATCCATCCCTGCCCCGAATGTTTGTCAGAGGTTATTGTGCATCCCCAATTTGGAAACTAATGAAAGCAAGTTTCACATGCATTTGCTTGTCAGAGCTTAGTACAATGTTTCAATGGTTAAGTCAATATGCATATTAAGTGAAGGGCATTTGGCGTCATTTTAATGACTTTTGGAAGGAGAAGCCGAGTGTACAGAGGCACCACTGACCTACCACAAGCCAGCTGGAGGGTTTCCTCAAATGAAAGATCTGAATGAACATGCCAGGATTAGAACTCACAGATTTGAGGGCTCAAGTCAGTGACTTATTGAGGTCCTACTAATAAAACAAAAACAAAAATAGTAAGAGAGATAGATTAATGAACTATTAGACAATTAACTATGACCCCTGATCTATTCCAACTGACCTCCACCAGAGATTCTGACACACAGGTCCACACCCCGGCCCTGAGTTAGCATCATCAGGTTTTCATCCAGCCGGTTGCCATTGAGAACACGGATATGTGGGAACGTGGCTTCCAGGCACTGGAGATTCTCCACATCAAATGTACAGGCGAATACGCTGCAGCCCAGCTGACCAGCCAGGGAGATCAGGTACACACCCACCGTATCTGGAACAATCATGACTTGACTTGACTATTTGAGTTTACCGTCACTTCGACAATATTTCAGTCATATTGTGACATCCAGCTAATTACAGGTGGAGGAAGACCCCGAATGCACAGAGGCATCCGGGTAGAACCACCGACCTACCGCAAGCTAGCTGGAAGACTTCCTCACATGAAAGTCCGAATGACCTTGCCGGGATTCGAACCCACGCGGTGAGGGGCTTAGTGAGTGTTAAAGTCAGCGACTTTACCCTCTCGGCCACGGAGGCCCCCGGAACAATCATGTGGTACCTGCTTATTTCATTGTGAAATGAATTAATCTTTCACAAATATGTTTGATCTTTCACTGAAAAATAATAAACCATAGAATTAGTTTATTTTATAAATAACACTAATACCTATGATGGAAAACAATCCATTTTTTTTAAAATCACAATTTTGCATTGGGTAACCATGTGTCTGTTGATGAAGTAATACACTGAGACAGAAAAAATCAAATTCTTAGTCAAATAATGACCATCTGTGAATGAGCCTATTTAACAAAAAGCTCAACTTTTTTTATCACATGAGCCATCAAGGAATATATTACCAGAATAAAACCTAAGCATAAAAAATATTCTTCACAAGTGTCAGACATGTTAAAAGATATGACAAAGATTAAATCAGTCCTATACTTGCACCCTTCCAGTAAACTATACTGTTAACATGCCCTTTCCATGGTAAATACTTCCCTGCCAAATGCCTAAAGTGAGAGACAATTAAACCTGGCTTACCAATAGGTGGCAGCACCAACACAGTGTGGCCCTCCCTTGCCCCAGCCACATCGTACAGGATGTGTGAAGCAAGTATATAGGGCACAAATACCTCAAGATCTTCTGTCTTCCAGTCTCCCGGCAATGACAGTTCCTTCATCATACTCTCTCCTGTAGGGATAGAAACCATGCAATTCCAAACACGGCACATCCTTCGTTAACTGATACAGCTCCATTATAATGCTATATTTGGTGACCAAATAATGATATTTTTTACCCGACCAGCACATACCCGGGTACTCGTTTCAGACCTTATTTTAAGCTCAGTTAGGTATTTACCCCACATCTCTAGAGAAATTGCATATTTATGATTTCATATGCATACCAAGAAACTTGTGATCAAATTTAATTGTATATTCTACCTAAAAATAACTGTATCTAACAAAAGTCAAAAAGGGAAAAATGAAAAATAATGTGGAGGAGAGAACGAAACCAGTCTAATATGTTTAAATAACTCTGCATAGCTTTGTTAATGTTACATATATGGTATTTCAAACAAGATGAATCATCAGCTTCTTTTTGCTTTTAAGTATGACAGGTTTTCAAGTAAATTACTTTTTTACATTACCATTAACACCCATGTATGGTGCGCATTCATATATAGTGCGCACTGCGAGTTTGAGGTTCAAAACCATGAAAAAAATCTATATCCCTTCTATAATGCACAGCCCTTTTTAGTACTTTGCGGAGGCATCCATTTTTTTTGGCCATGGGTGTTTTGCTAATTTTCGATTGCATTACAGGTGATAAAATTTTATGTCCTAATGCTTCCACAAGTAAGTAATGCGACGGTTATTATTTACACCTCAAGTATCCACATGAAGTTGTATTGTTACTTAGAGGTTAGTCAAAGCCTATAGTTTAAATAATATAGTCTTAAAATGTCAACACCTTGAAGTTTGTTTGTTGCAAGTTCCTTTCCAAATAGCATTTGAAGTACATAATTATCACAAACCAAACATTTCTGTCCAAAATGAAACTGTCATCTAAATGTATTAACAACAATTAACTGACTGTATTATTATAATGTCTCATCAGTGACAATGGAATGATGCATTTGACTGCATGTCTTCAATTATTTATTATGTAAAGTACAGTACTGTGCAGAATTTCTGTTGATTCCTAACAAAATAAACAAAATATGAGAACAATGATTTAGTAAGCATTTATTTAACAAAATGATAGAAATCACAAATGGACAACAATTTATAGGCAAGTATATACGATAAAAGTTTTACTACCAATTCAAAAAATGAATATACCCATATACTTTGAAAATATGGCTTCTTAGTGGGTAGGATTAAGTTTGGGAAAACTATGAAAAAAGTGAATTTTCATGTACTGTGCAGTATTCGGACAATTCCCCTCCCGCTAATTTTGACAAGACAGACATTTCCCCTCCCATGATTTTTTCAAGGCGGACATTTACCCTCCTGTGATTTTCACAAAGCAGACAATTCCCCTTCATTTTTTTTACCAAATTCCCCCCTCCCTCTACCGATACCTCTAATAAGTGAACAATATTCCTTTTGATTAAATCTTATTTGTGGCTATTATTGTAATTTAATGTCGTAGTTTGAATTTCGTATGATTAAATATTTTTTGGACGCTAACTGTCAGTTAAATATCTTTAATTAGGCACTACTAACTACCCTTTGTCCCACTATTTTCAGGAAATAGAAAAGCTCTTAAGTCCAAATTCCATACCCAGTTATATGTAAAACAATGAAACTCCCAATACTGACTTCAAAGCATGTTTTGATTAGCGAATATGAAGACAGGATTGTGTTCAATTAACTGATTAGTTAAGTCTTGATTATCAAATATGTATCCCTTTGTAATGCCATAGTTCATTCATTACCTTTAATAATTATATATCAATGATTATTTAGTATTTTATATTTGTAACACTTTTATGATAAATAACTGTTAAGGATTACTTGATCCTATGACACTTACATCGGTCACTTTGCTGCAGATAACAATAGCTGAACATGTGGTTTTATTTCTGTAACAACTTCAAAAATCATTATGGCATTAAGGTTTTTTCTTTTGTTTTTTTCATAATATTAACATGCGAAGGCAAAGTTATATTGATATTGCATTGACGGTAAGTGGTAAGAGAATCGGATGCAAATTGGGAGGGGAAACAATAAATAAGGGGAAATGTCCACTTTGTAAAAACAGCGGGAGAGTAAATGTCGGCCTTGTCAAAACTGTGGGAGGGGAATTGTCCGCCTAGTCAAAGAGGGGAATGGTCCATAATTCGTACTGTGCACACCCCTTTAACAAAATAGAAATAGAGGTCACTGAAATGCGCACTATACTTGGCTGTTTACGGTATTTAATTTTTCATTTACACATATACAAATTTTGTCTGTAGATCTGCATAGAAAACTTCAACATCATCTTCTATATTATCAATGATTCCAATGTTCTTACTTAATATAATCAATGACATGGCCAGTAAGACATGTTCAATAAGTAGCTCAGTCTTTTGAATACCCAACCTTTCATGTTTACAATCCCAAGAACATCCGACTTTGATCCCTCAATGTTCTTCTCAGCTTGGTACAGGATCAGCCTGTCTGTGCTGACAGGGTTACCATAGAGACTATACACCATCGCCTTGGAGATGAAAGTCCTACTGGGATTGTCCGTAGAGACCTGGCTCAAGTTGAACTCTGGGACAGCTGGTGTCAAAGGTTGAGAGAAAAGAAGGGCACAACCTCCTGAGCGACAAACCCCTGAATGAGTAGATAAATGTCATGGTTACTGCTTAAACATGTGGGCTATAATGACATAAAACATGAAAAATTAACAAGTTAAAAAAGTCATTCTAAGGTCACACAAACTGTCATATAGCACACAGTTCTGTAATAATAAAAGTTAATTTCAAGGTTGCACAAACTACCATGTTACAATAACAGACATTTATAATAAATTTCATCATGTATTTAATTTTACCTGTACTTTCTAAATGACGTCTAAACTTTAACTCTTCTTTGGAAGCTGAAATGTGTATGTAATCTTTCTTGATGATAATCAAATTTTACCGGTATTTTTCTCCACAACAGCTAAAAACTTTGGGCACTCTTTAGCCTCCTTTAGATGGAAGTTGTTGTCCAGCAGGACTTCACACAGGCTGGCATCCCGCAGGTGGAGATTGGCGAACTCCACGGCACTGTTGAGGAAGTCAAGCCAGTCATCCTCCCAGTCTATCTCAGTCTTCTCACACAGGTCATCACTGAAACACAGTCATTCTTTTATCCCTCACAATTTTTAATTTTCCCCAATTTTTAATTACACTCATTTTACCCTACAATTGTACTTTGAATCTTTTACCCCTCACAATTGCTACTTTCAATCTTTTATCCCTCACAATTGCTACTTTCAATCTTTTACCCCTCACAAATGCTACTTTCAATCTTTTACCCCTCACAAATGCTACTTTGAATCTTTTACCCCTCACAAATGCTCCTTTCAATCTTTTACCCCTCACAAATGCTACTTTGAATCTTTTACCCCTCACAAATGCTACTTTCAATTTTTTATCCCCATAAATTCTATTTTAAATGCCATATGCCCCAATAACATGTAGAGGTCAATTTCATATGATTCATGCCACAAAGCCCCAACTCATTTATTTCTTCATGTTGACACATAACCCCCAATACAGTCAAACATAATGAAGTAATTAGATTTGGATGGATCCTGAAAACTGAACTATAATGGATCTGCACTGTATATTTAAGACATCAGATTGAATATGTCTTACAGAGAGTTAGAGTCTAAAAGGGTTTTTGCTCTTCAACTGAAAATATTGATGATGAATAAATGATAAACAAGAGGGCCATGATGGCCCTGGATCGCTCACCTGGTATCATTAGGCTATGTAAAATCAAGTGACCCCTGGGGCAGAGCCAATTTTGACCCCAGGGTCATGATTTGAACAAAGTTGGTAAGAATCGACTAGACAATGCTACACACTACCACACTCTACTTGGTAGAGGTCTATTAGCCCATGTTACATACCAAATATATAAACTTCAGACCTTGAAGATTTTTCTAGGTTTTTTTTTCCAATATAAGTCTATGTAAAGTCAAGTGATCCCTGGAGCGGGGCCAATTTTGACCCCAGCGTCATGATTTGAACAAACTTGGTAAGAATCGACTAGACAATGCTACACACCAAATATCTAAACTCTATGCTTTGTGGTGTCTGAGAAGAAGATTTTTCAAGTTTTTTTCCTATTAGCCTATGTCAAATCAAGTGACCCCTGGGGCGGGGCCAATTTTGACCCCAGTGTCATAATTTGAACAATCTTGGTTGAGAGTCATAGATCATGCTACTTATTAAAAATCAAAAGGCTAGGCCTTGTGGTTTCAGAGAAGAAGATTTTTCAAGTTTTTTCTATATTAGCCTATGTAAAATCAGGTGACCCCTTTGGTAGGGCCAAATTTGATCCCAGGGCCATGATTTGAACAAACTTGGTTGTGATCTACTATTTAATAAGACAATGCTGCACACCAAATATCTTAACCCCAGGCCTTGTGGTTTCTGAGAAGAAGATTTTTCAAGTTTTTCCTATATTAGCCTATGTTAAATCAAGTGACCCCTGGGGCGGGGCCAATTTTGACCCCAGGGTCATGATTTGAACAAACTTGGTAGAGATCAACTAGACAATGCTACACACCAAATATCTTAACTCTATGCCTTGTGGTTTCTGAGAAGAAGATTTTTCAAGTTTTTTTCCTATATCAGCCTATGTTAAATCAAGTGACCCCTGGGGCGGGGCCAATTTTGACCCCAGGGTCATAATTTTAACAATCTTGGTAGAGATCAACTAGACAATGCTACACACCAAATATCTTAACTCTATGCCTTGTGGTTTCTGAGAAGAAGATTTTTCAAGTTTTTTTCCTATATCAGCCTATGTTAAATCAAGTGACCCCTGGGGCGGGGCCAATTTTGACCCCAGGGTCATAATTTTAACAATCTTAGTAGAGAGTCATAAGACCATGCTACATACCAAATATCTAAACTCGAGGCCTTGTGGTTTCTGAGAAGAAGATTTTTCAAGTTTTTTTCTATATTAGCCTATGTTAAATCAAGTGACCCCTGGGGCGGGACCAATTTTGACCCCAGGGTCATAATTTGAACAATCTTGGTAGAGAGTCATAAGATCATGCTACATACCAAAAATCAAAAGCTGAGGCCTTGTGGTTTCTGAGAAGAAGATTTTTCAAGTTTTTTCTATATTAGCCTATGTTAAATCAAGTGACCCCTGGGGCGGGGCCAATTTTGACCCCAGGGTCATAATTTGTACAATCTTGGCAGAGAGTCATAAGATCATGCTACATACCAAAAATCAAAAGGCTAGGCCTTGTGGTTTCGGAGAAGAAGATTTTTTAAATTTTCATTTTTAAAATCTATTTTTAGCTTCTGTGACCTACTTATTCACCCAATCAAAATAATTTGAACAACTTTGATAAAGGTCATGATAAGGATGATTCCTGTGAAGTTTGGTCAAAATCCATCTAGTGGTTTAGGAGGAGAAGTTGTTTAAAGGAAAAGTTGATGCAAGACGCACGCACGCACGGACGTTCTCACTGAAGTGACGTTGTGGGGTTTTTCCTTTGATCTTTGGCCCCTTTTGCACCCTGTAATTTGCACCCCACAAGCAACAAATCAGCCCACAAGTGCCAATTGTACTCCCGAAACCCCATAAAACTAACCCTAACCAAATTTCCTTAACCAGCAAATACCCTTCCATGAGGGCGGACGGAAGGATGGACGGACGACGGACGCCGGACAAAAGGCGATCACAAAAGCTCACCATGAGCACGTTGTGCACAGGTGAGCTAAAAAACCCTGATCCAATTGCCAGTAACAATCAGGCTGATGAACACTTAAAAACAATCTGCCTATGAATGAATTCTAATCAAGAGGAATTATACTGGTCAAAGAATATTTCTCCCATGATTTTGATGTGCTAAAATGTTTAATTTTTTTAGCAGGAACAACTGCATGTAAATGCAGCTGACTCCACTGTATGTCCTTTTCACACAGTATTAAAAAGAAAAAAAGAGCAGGAATCCGAAACAAAAGGTCAGACAGACAGACAGACGTACAAGAGACAGAGCCTGAAACAGGTACAGAGAGAAAGAGAGAGAGGCTTGGAGGAGGTTCAACTTAATAATATACTGACTAAGCTGCCACTGAAACACAAATATTTTGACATCATTTAAAGCAACAGTACCTGTCCTTTGGACTGGTTTGAACATTGTCGTTGATATCAAGGTCATATCCTGGTACATGGGGCAGCTTCAGGTTCTCTGTTACCTCAAAGCGGCCTCTCAAAAGAACACTATCTGAAATGTAATTACATGTATATTAATGTTAAATTCTCCATTGTGAATATAATCTAATAACAATTTCTTCCTAAACTTGAGCTACCAAATCACCCGCTTCACAATTTTGACTCAAAATTATGAAATGATTATATATTTTTTTCAAAGGGGATGCAACAGTAAAGTGGGTGTATAATCAGAAATCTGGAAAATGCAGGTATTTAAATTCTTACATGAAGCTATATATCATTATAAGGGATGACAGGACATACTCATACTAAGTACTAAGAAATCATTTGAGTGTAGCAAAAAAAAGTTAAATGTATTCATTAGAGGAGCTCCATGTGTTCATGTAGATTTTCACTTTATCATTTATGTTTTCCCACACAAAGAAAAAGAAAAATGATTGAATTTTCTATGCTGAGACAATGTGTTTAAAATCAATCAACAGTAGAATATAAAATCCTTTAGATAATTACCATCCAACATAACTGCAAACTGTTTTGTCCCAGGATGCACCAGTATTGTGCAGCCCTCTACAGTGTCCAGGGGCCTGTCTGTATAATCAAGGTCACATAGCTTCATGGCCATCAGGTCATCCTGTGCACCCTGGAACAGGGCATAAGTACAGGACTCATAATTGTTTTCTAAGTTTCACAAATCTCTATAAGCATTTTGTCTTAGCATCTTGGCTTGTTTCAGACATGAACCAGATATCCAAGGTTTAATCCCCAAATGTCATTCAAACCTATGATTAGAGAATATAATCTAACATTAGATAACATTTTCATTGTTTGACTTACAATTTTATTGAAGATGGCTTGCCAGGTATGGTAGATAAGCACACCCAGCGAACTCTGTATCTCCTCACAACTTGTCTCTGGTATTGTGTATGTGTCTCTCTCATCCTTCACTGTGGAGGAAAATGTCATCCAGAGTATTAATTTTGTTAAAAGTACAAATTTCATGGTGAAACAAGTGTTTTCACAAGATATTACTCAAGATGGTGGCAAATGCAGTCATTTCCGTCAATGGAAACCAGAGAATCTGAAAGAAACCAAAGTGTATACTGCTGACCATTGTGCCAATCTATTTGCTTACTAGGAATTGAAAATGGGATGTTATAAGTTGAAGTACAATGAGAATTCCAAACAGAATTTATAAAGACAAAGAAATAATGCATACAAAAAAAAGCAAGACTACTACCACTACAGACTTTTATGTACTCACCTCGACTCGAGAATTCCCACCAACTGGGTATGTGCCAGGACTGGGCATGGTTCCATCTGACCAGGGGGCTCAGACATGGGGCCTCTATCCCTAGGGTGGTCTTGGGTGGGTACAAGAACTGAATATCCAGTTGGTGACCTTGAAAACATAAGGTGACACGGTGAGATACATGTGATTAACAGTAGAATCTATAAAGCCTTTTGTAAATGCAGCAGTGGCTTTGGCATCCCTTTATATAAGGCTGCATCTTAAACTGATTCTCATTTAAAGTAAACATGTACATTTAGAATTGTTTTGAATCACCAAATCACAAGTGAGGCCTTACCAGTGGTAAAAACCTAGTTATGATTTTTCTTCATCACATTAATATCTTTGAACATAATATATTTCTACTGTTATTTATAGATAGCTTTCTGAGTTACCAGTTTAGATATATGAACTTTTGTTAATCCAGCCACATCTGCTTTACTCCAAACTGACTGGTCTGTGAAACAGATGAATAGTGAAGCAACTGGATTAATGAGTCAAAACCTAAAGTACATACACTAGATAGGTGGAAGTTATTGTCTCCACAACATGAAACTTCAGCCTCCAGATGGACACCAAATCCAACACAGAATGATGCAACCAACACAGATGCAACCAACAACAATGCTGTTGGACAACTTTCAGGTGACAGAAATTAGACAAATAATCTTTCATGTTTATGAACAATGTTAAACCATTCACTGCAGGAATATGATAATATGCAATTGAGGGTACCTGCTATGTGAATTTCTCCCAGAGTCTGACACAGGGACCTCACTGATGCCATGCATGTGATGGTTTCCTGGCTCGGGTCCAGGATGTACTCCCCTTCATCATCCGACTCATCTTGGCATGACTGAGCAGACAGACTGCTGTACCGCAAACCAGTCTGGGTCCGTGGAGGCTTGTCTGAACACACAGATTGGTTCTGAGAATGACTGGACAAGTCCAGGGCACTTACATCATGGTCACCAGATGCTTGTAGTTTAGTATGAAGGGCAGCTGAGGCCGTTGGTATGATCCGGAGTATGAGACTGGTTGCTGGGAGGTTCCGAACGACTGTGTAGGAGTTGATTGGTTTGCAGATGATGTTAGCAATGTAATCTGGATCATACAGAGGCTGTGAAACTGTATCTCCAGGGATCCAACTGCCCTGTGCACTCTTCAGATGACACGAACTATACAGCAGCAAAAATATCATCCACAGATTATTTAGTAAATGAAGATGTTGTCTTTCTGAGAAAGACTATGTACTACCATACAGCAAAACTAAATCAAAGGCTAAAGACATATAGTCCTTACTTTCTCATAACTGCCCAGAAATGCTAAGTACCATTAAAGTCATGACTAAGGATCAAACTTCAAACCAAATTGTTTGACAAATTTAACACCACTTTTCCTTCTTCCAGTAGCTGATCCTAAATAACCAATTATTCATTAGAGCTATCACTGAAGGTGTTGAATACCCCAGCCCTGATTCAACAATATCTAAGATATTTGACTTTTTATAAAACAGGACATAACAGGATGCAATGTTACAATATTTGTAATTTCTGTAGGTGGAATCCAACAGGTGCTCCCTTAAATAAATTGTTAACTTATCAAGATCACCAAAACTAAATTAACCATTTCATACTTTATTCGACAAGTCATAAGCATTAATTATATGTGAAATAAAATCCTGAAAGCTACCAGTGTGCAGGTTAACTTCTATATTGGTTCATGATTCTTATTTTAAGGATTCATTTTTAAGCAAGACTTCTCTGAAGTTTAAGGATAAGGAATATTTTAAGCAAAAAATTCATGGATATGGATATTACAAAAATTACTTAAGACATATATCAACTACTGTCCAAGGACACATGCTTACCTGTACTTAGGTGAAAGAAGAACATCACGTAACTCGTGTTTAATCTTCTCAGCGACCTCCACCATGTAACGGCTGTACACTGGCACATTACTAGGCAGCAGGTTATAGAACCCTCCTGTCACCATACAATATAGGTTTCTCAGCAAATAGTCATCAGAAAACTTTGAAAGTGATTGATACTGTCTAAATAATGATATCTTAATTTCATAAGAGTGATCTTTGGAACACGTGTGTCACCTGCTAATGCGTGATGGAAAAAGTGTGACAGACAGACGACGGTAAAGTGATCCCTATGTGTCACCTCTGCTTACAGCAGGTGACACAATAAAATCTGCAAATTTCAGTAATTATTTAAATTTACAATATTTTTTATTTAAAACCTGGTTAAACAAGAGTGTTCTATGGAACATGTGTCACCTGCTAAAGCATGATGGAAAAAGTTTTACAGAAAGATAGATGACGGGAAAGTGATCCCTATGTGTCACCTCTGCTTACAGTAGGTGACACAAAATTCCATCACCAATATTAAAACAAACACAGAAATCAGATCTTTTCCCATTAGAGCATAAAGAGCAAGATGGTCTGTCATAAGTAAATATATCTTACATATTGAACTAGGTTTTATCATTTTATACTATAACTGTACCTTCATCATGGATTTTGCACAAAACTTTGTCCTTATGTTGGGTTTCCACGGAGATAGTCACATGATCCCTGTCAGAGACTGAGAGCACCTGTACCCAGGGTCCCAGCTGATAGGCCTTCTCAAGGTCAAGCCTGATGTCATATACCTGCCATCTGTCAACTGACACCAGTCATCAGAGTAAATAAATGATAATTTTTTTACATATTCTTTGTAATTGGCTGAAAAGGTGAACTTGATTCAAAGTTATTTTAAGGATCATACAAGAGGGCCAAGATGGCCCTTGATCGCTCACCTGAGAAAAATGATTGCTTAAGAAATAAAGATGCTAGAGTGTAACAGTGAAATCTGGCTTTTTCAATGGTGAAAAGGGCATAACTCCTAAATTAACTTGTCAATATCAGTAATAATTGAACCCGATTGTGAAATTATGGGCATAAACATTGTCTTAAAGTTTAAAAAAGATTGCTAAAGAAATGAAGATGCTAGAGTGTAATCAAAGTGAAATCTGGCATTTTTTTATATTTAAAGGGGCATCACTCCTGACCTAATCAACAGATCTCAGCTTTAATCAAACTCAATCGAAACATTATGGTCATAAGCATTGCCATAAAGTTTGAAGATGATTGCTCAAAAGATGAAGATGCTAGAGTGTAAACAAAGTGAAATCTGGCATTTTTTTATATCAAAAGGGGCTTACTCCTGACCTAATTGACCGACCTAAGCCATTCTCAAACACAATTGAGACATTATGGTCATAAACATTGTCATAAAATTTGAAGATGATTGCTCAAATGATGAAGATGCTAGAGTGTAAACAAAGTGAAATCTGGCATTTTTTTATATTAAAAGGGGCTTAACTCCTGACCTAATTGACCGATCTCAGCCATATTCAAACTCAATCGAGACATAATGATCATAAGCACTGCCATAAAGTTTTAAGATGATTGCTTAAAAGATGAAGATGCTAGAGTGTAAACAATGTGAAATATGCCAAATTTTTAATGTTAAAAGGGGCATAACTCCTGACCTAATTGACAGATCTCAGCCATAATCGAACTCAATTGAGACCTTATGGTCATAAACATTGTCATAAAGTTTGAAGATGATTGTTCAAAAGATGCAGATGCTAGAGTGTAAACAACGTGAAATCTGGCATTTTTTTATATTAAAAGGGGCTTAACTCCTGACCTAATTGACAGATCTTAGCCATAATCGAACTCAATTGAGACCTTATGGTCATAAGCATTGCCATAAAGTTTGAAGATGATTGCTCAAAAGATGCAGATGCTAGAGTGTAAACAACATGAAATATGGCATTTTTTGAATATTAAAAGGGGCATAACACCTGACCTGATTGACGGATCTCAGCCATAATCGATCTCAATCGAGACATTATGGTCATAAACATTGTCTTAAAGTTTAAAGATGATTGCTTAAGAAATAAAGGTGATAAAGTGTAAACACTAAAAATTGTTGATACCGCACGAGGACGACGGACGCTCAGGGGATCACAATAGCTCACCCTGAGCTTTGCTCAGGTGAGCTAAAAAAGTAAATAAGCCATGCTGTTGGCTAACTAACATTATTTTAAAATCTTTTTACCATTTAACTGAAAATTTCATATTTGTCTCATCAAAGGGTTTTCAAATAGTCAATACAGATGCTGCAAAGTCTAAACTTTGTTCTGGGGTTATCTGTCATTGCTGCAGGATATCAAAAAAATAGTGATGTCCAGGTAGAGACAGAAGAGGACCCTAAGTATGCGGAGGGACCTTAATAGAAATACCAACCTAAGTAAAAATTGACTTAAGAGGTATGGCCCTTGATGGAAATGTTTCTCATACAATAGTGAACAAATATGTGAAGTCTGATGACAGAAGCTTACAGAAATAACAGAAAATTCTAAGTAAAATAAGGGCCATAACTGTGCCAAAATGATTTTTAGGGTTACCTGCTCTTTTGAAATGGGATCTTATTTTGACAGTAACATGTAATCCAAGTTTCAGAATATGATAGAGTTTAGAGAAATTGACTTTAACAAAAAAAAACCTGCAATGAAAAAGGGCAATTACTTGCCAAAATTATTTTGAGAGTTACCTGCCCTTCTGAAATGAGCTCCCTTTTTGATAGAAAACAAATATACCAAGTTTGGAGTGAATATGGTTGATGGTTATGGAGAAATGGACCTGAACGAAAACCTTAACCAAAGCTGATGCCACCGATGGGAGGGTCATGACAACAGCTCCCCTTTTTTGAAAGTGGAGTTAATAAGGGGATAAGCTGCATTTTTATTACCTAGTTGTACTAAAGGTTTTAAACCTGCTTTGTGAATTACATCAAGGCACAAATGAATCTAGCACTGAATGTGATCAATTTCCCACAGCAATGCCTTCACACATTTATGTAAAATGATAAGCAATGCAACAGGATGAGACACATTGGGATTGGATAATGCATATGATTCCTATATATTAAATTGTATAACAACAAAATGTTATGCTATTTACAAAGGTTATCATGGACAGTCAGAATGCAGCGCAATGCTTTTGTTAACATAATAGGTAATACAATGTATAAGGTTTCTTCACTGCACTCTGACTTCTAGTATATTAAATACAGCACAAGTCACTACCTGCTAGCTGTGAGAACTTCTCTAGATGACTTCCTATGCAGTTGATGATGCTGAAAGTTTGGCCCAAAGTGAGACAGCCGTCAATGTAGGCCCCCACAACCTCCGACAGACCACATCCTACCACACAGTCCAGTGGAACCAACGCTTCCTCCAGACAATCAAATAAACCTGTCGATATAGTCACAATGGTGATTCATTTGACACTTGTTTAAATGCCATACAGTCACTCCTTTCATATCAGAAATTCATTAGATCAGCCTTGTGAAATTGTATATCACTTAAAGGCATCATCCAGATAAAAGGCCTAAAATGACTGAAATACTATTGCTGGGACAAACAAAAACAAGATCTGATGGTATTTTGGACGGCTTTTTTCATCCAAAATTGGTCAAAGGTCAAAATCAAGGTCAACTGCATAATAAAGAGGTCCATCCACTTAAGCAACCATTCAAATATTGAAGCAATCCAATTAAGGACACAGAAGTTATAGCAGACTTTAAAAAAAAAAGGTCAACAGAGCAGATGCCCGAGTGTACATCATCAAATTAAAGGACAGAACTTTTCATTGAAAATTCTGTCAAAAAGTGTTCCTGAATGGTAATGAACTGTAAAAAACCTGAACAGACTGGGGTTACTTGCAGGCTGATCAGTTTATCACTGGTAGCAGAGATCATTATGTTCCCATGGCAACACTCACATATCTGTAGCGCTGCTGCAATTAGCATCCCCACCCTGGTGATGGACAGTATGGGCTGCCTGCTCCTCAGCATAGAAATAATGTTAAGGTCATGGTCCAGCATTCTGATGCTCTGCAACACACAGGACAAAAAAAACAATTTGCAGGACTTTACTCAGTTTATATTATATAAACTTATTTCTTGAACACAAATTGGTCAAAAGTTTTACATTTTATACCATTAGGCCCGGATCCAGAATTTTTTCTTGGGGGTGGGGAGCCAATATCTGAATGTGATGTGCATGCTTAGTGGGGGGGGGATGTTTTTTTTTAGTATGATGGAGATGCATTATGATGGGTATCTGGGGATAAAAGTGATAGGATTTTTTTTTTCAATCTGATATATATACTGATGGATGGACAGACAGGAAGATAAACTATTTGACCAAAACATTTATACTCAAAACATAAATATGGTTTAGACATAAGTCAAACACGGGACATAATTTGCATGAAATTGATGATTAAGTTTGTCGGTGGTTCTACCCGGATGTCTCCGTGCATTCAGGGTCTTCCTCCACCTGTAATTAGCTGGGCGTTGCTATATGACTGAAATACCGTCGAAGCAACGGTAAACTCATATAGTCATGTCAAGTCATGATTAAGTTTCCTTGATCAACAAATACAATACCTGTGAACATTTTTCAAGGTTGTGCATGAAACTATCCAACTCAAGGAGATCGCTGGAGACACTAATCTTGCTGCCGATAAAGTCCTCAAGACATAGGACAATTTCTGGGACATGCTGGTCCCAATGCTGACTTCTGACATTGAAATCTGTGGATAACATACATGTGAAAGGAAGTTAGTTATCAGGTTTATCAAGTTCAAACTATAATTTAACCCTTTCCCTCATATATACTCATTTTGACGCCCTCAATAGGTATCACATAAAGCCTGATCTGCAAACCACAGTTAAACTTTACCAAATTTAATTACAAAATCCTCATTTCCAGACCACTGAGGAGCAGCGAACAGCATAAAACCTGATCAGCCTGCGAGTTACTATGCTGTTCGCATAGGTCTTTTCATGGTGTCCTCTATAAGGGAAAGGGTTAAGGAAATAAATTTCATTATCACCTGGTGCCAATTCCATCAATGTTGCTTACCAATTAGTGGTACATGTATATTTCACCATTGCCATAAAGTTTGAAGATGATTGCTTAAAAGATGAAGATGCTAGAGTGTAAACAAAGTGAAATATGACATTTTTTGAATATTAAAAGGGGCATAACTCCCGACCTAATTGATGAATCTCAGCCATAATATTGCCATAAAGTTTGAAGAGGATTGCTCAAAAGATGAAGATGCTAGAGTGTAAACAACTTGAAATATGGCATTTTTTTGAATATTAAAAGGGGCATAACTCCTGACCTAATGGTACAATATCAGCCATAATCGAACTTGGCCGTGATTTTATGGTTATAAACATTGATATAAAGTTTGAAGACAATTGCTCATGAAATGAAGATGCTAGAGTGCAAACAATGTGAAATCTGGCTTTTTTGAATTTTAAAAGGGGCATAACTCCTGACCTAATGTTCCGATATCAGCCATAATCGAACTTGGCCGAGATTTTATGGTTATAAACATTGTTTTAAAGTTTGAAGATAATTGCTCATAAAATGAAGATGCTAGAGTGCAAACGAACAAATTGTGGACGACGGACTACGGACGGACGGACGGACAGACGGACGGACGGACGGACGACGGACATTCATCGATCCTAAAAGCTCATCCTGAGCACACGTGCTCAGGTGAGCTAAAAAAATATATAACCCCTCAATATTACATTTCTTTACAAATGTTGTTACTTATTTAAGTACTTTATATGTAAACTTTATTATATATATAAATATTTCATAAAACAAGAATGGTCAAAATGTGTTCCTCATTTAAAATCAAGGTTTACATAGTAGGAGTTTGTGTCATGTTGTTGGTGCAATTTGTGCCTGAATGGCTTCTTAACATTAAAAAGTTAATTCCCTATAATTTGAGCATATGATCACCAGGGATTAATTAGAACTGTTTGGATCCCTCATAAGCTACAAATTTCTCTTTACAAAAAAATAAAAGCACATATCAGTTTTATTGTTCTTTTTCTTTATTTTCCAAGTTTGAAACTGTCTGATTATCCATTATGGGTAGCATTCAGCTCCCTGGAAAATATTTGTAGAGTACTGGTACTAGACAAGTGTTTAAATGATCCAGACTAAAGAACAATCATGTTGCATTTCATATATGTCTAACTGCACATTGTAAACATGGCTCAATGCAAAACTTGTGCTGATCAACAGCACTCTCCAGCAATATGTTTTTTGTTGTTTTTTTTTTTTTAACTTTCCTAAAAGCTTGAGTAATTATATTTTACAAACTATGCCGCTCCACAAAAACGCTAACATCCAAGTTGAAATACTGCTATATACTGGACCACAATATAACTATTGGCATACGCACCTGAAGTCAACTAACAAATCACAACATATAGGTTGGATTAGGATATGTTGGATTTCATGCTATAGTAGAGCATGTTATATTCAACACTACATTACACTGTACTTTTTAGTTGTGTGTGACATAGTCACTCACTGATCATTTTATATAAGTTTGTTATAATTATATGGCAAAAACTAAGTTACCCTGCATATCTGCAGCTCGTCAAACCCTCTTCCACTTGAGACACACACAACTTCAGTTCCTTCAGCGCTTGAATTTTTAATATAACCATTTTTTTGCATCTGAGTACAACCTAAGTGGATACCAGATACACATATAATTTGCATAACTTACCACCTTCCCTGGGGCCAACCTGTACAAACCCACGAACTGGATGTCTTCGGTCAGATGCAGCCATAGACTTTGCCACCATGTTGAGGAGCGCCACATCATATCGGTTGTTGTTGATGAAATCTGCCATCACCTGTATCCCTTCATGGTTCCTGGCTGTCAGAGGGACCAGTAAATGCCCTGGAACTACAAAGGGAAAGAATGTTAGATGTGGAACTGGGAACCATCACATTTATACATAAGTTCAACATTAAATTTCAAGACTAAATTGCCAAAAGGTCCTCCTTAAATAGACAGTAGCCAGAGAGGAAATAAGGAACTTCTATTTTTAGTTCTTGAGGACACTTTTTATTGCCAATGAGGAAAATAATGAAAATATCATATCTAGGTCAAATTTCCTTAGGAATATAAGCAGAGTCTTATCCTTTAACATAAACTAGTGGTAATTAGAACTAAGCAAAAATCATACCCACATGGACTCTGAAACTGAAATGAGATACAAAGTAACCTGGGAATTTTTTTTGTACATAGCCTCGATCAACAAACCTCAGATGATTAGCAGCACTAGGACAACATGTAGTCACTTACCATGTTCAAAATCCTCCGTGTTCTTGTTTGAGAAGGGCTGCAGTATCACATGACCATTCACTCCTCCAAATCCGAAAGAGTTTATACCAATGAATTTGCCTTGAAAAATTACAGAAAAACATACGGTTTACAAATAGATATCTGAAGAGTCTACAATATCAGTTGATTTTAATTCTAAGGTGTTCAAAAGAAATGCTGAACCTTAACAAGAGCTGTCAGAGGACAGCACGCTCGACTATTCAAAATGCTTGTTAGTAAATCCAATGAAATCTATTTCAATTCTTGCCCTTCACATACCCTGTAAATAATAATAGTCAAAAATGATATACCTTGATAGTCTGATACCCCTTAATGTTTTTATTAAGTCTAAAATCAATCCCATGCCTAGCTACTGAGACATAATCATAATAACACTGTGCAAGCAAAACTTTAACCAAGTATCCAAGTAAGAAAAGGGCCATAATCTGAATAAAATTCAGTCCAAAAGTTACCATCCTTGGTTCTGTGATGCCCCTGAATAAACTTCTAGTCAATACTATAAACAATTTCTGAGATACAAGCTAGATAGTAGCTTGAATGCAAAACTTTAACCAAATTTCTAAGTTAAAAGGGGGCAATAATTTGTAATATATTCCATCAAGTGTTATTTTCCTTGAAAGTACATGTATATACATGTACATATTAAAGATGTTTCAAATCAATCCCATGCCTGGATACTGAGATATAAGAATGAAAGTACCTTGCATGCAAAACTTTAACCAAATTTCTAAGTTAAAAGGGGGCATAATTTGTAATATATTCCATCAAGTGTTATCAACCATGAAAGTATGATACCCCTAAACATATTAAAGATGTTTCGAATCAATTGCATGCCTGGATACTGAGATATAAGCATGAAAGTACCTTGCATGCAAAACTAAAAAGGGGCCAATTTGTAATATATTCTATCAAGAGTTATCTACCTTGGTTGTCTGATGCCCCTAAACATATTCATAAACTTTCAGGTCAATATCATGAATGGTTATTGAGATACAAGCTGGATAGTAGCTTGCATGCAAAACTTTAACCAAATTTTCTATTGCATGCAAAACTTTAAACAAAATTTATAAGTTAAAAAGGAGCCATAACTTATATTAAATTCAGTCAAGAGTTATCTACCTTGGTTTTCTGATCCCCCTGAACATATTTATTAACTTTCAAATCCATAAATGGATATTGAGATATAAGGTTGCATGCAAAACTTTAACCAAAAGCTGCAACGCCAACACAGACGCCTACACAAGGGCGACTACAATAGCTCTCATATTCTTCGAATAGTCAAGATAAAATGTTAGAATCCCTAGTCTGGAACTAAAATATAGACTCGATCAGGAGATTGATAAATGATGGTTCTAGTGTCCATTACCTGAAGATGGTGACTATTGAATTTTATGTAAGAGGTCTAATGTGTTCTGTTTAGGGAAATCTGCCATGGGTTGAAGACAAGAGGAGTCATGATGAGTGCAACATACTTAACTTTCAATGCAGGAAAACTAAGGTAATGACCTTCTTTTTCACATGTTTACAATGCTGATTTTGGATTAAAACCTAGATACAGTGTTAAATTGGACTGAATGGAACAAATAGATAGCCATATGGTAATACTAACTGTTAAAAGGTGTTGACTTCTCCACAACCTTCAGTTTGCCCTCTGCAATTCCCTTGATCTCTGGGTTGGGCACATGGTAGTTCAGGTTGCCTGGTAACTCCTTGTGCTGCATAACCAGAATACACTTGATAATAGCTGCCAATGCTGGAATAAGATATAGGTATATGACAAGTGAGCATCAGCAGAATGTCATGACATTTTAGGTTTTGGGGCCCGTTTCACTACACTTCTTACAAATTTGAACAAGTCATAAGAATGTTTTCCTTGTGATAGAGAACAAGTTTATGATTCAATTAGTTTTATGACAGATGGTTTAATAGTTATAGCCAAGGTTAAGCTCTTTTACCACAATGACGCCAACAATGAAAACAAAGTTATGATAATGCCTTGACTTTTTCTTCAAAAAACCGAAGAGCTAAAAAGAATATTTCTGTGAATTTATGCATCAAGATATTTCTATATGATTTTGTTAAGTGAAACAAGCCTAGGTACCACTTGTGTAATTTACTGCATGATATTTGAACCATACAGGACCTCCATATGAGAAAGGAATTGACTTGTGCAAGAAGTTACCGGTATGAAACTGAAGCAATTCTACATAATGCACAAACATATCTGATGCAAAAATAAATTTCAAGTCCATTTATATTTCTCTCATTTTCCTTACTTGTTTCAATATCATACTCCACACACTGGTAATGCCATGCTTTGCTACTTAAACCACTGCCACCAAGTAACTCATGTGACAATAGGAATTATTGGTGTGCCAATAAAAAATACCATCATTATTTTTAGGAAATATTCATATTTGTTTCTATCATTTAGCTACTTCATCAGTATGAATGTTAATTAAATGAAATTAAACCAAATTGATATAAAATACACAAAAATCAAAAGTGAAACAAATTATTTGTCATTCCACTTGTGGAAAAAACTTGTGGTGGCAGTGGTTACTGTAACGATCAGGGGAAGTAACTGCTGTGGGGAGTTTGGTGCCAATATATGATTACTTTCAGACATGTTATGAAACCCTACAAGCACATTAAAGAGTATGATGGGGAAAAAAATGAAACCTATTGTTTAAAGGCTGGTCATGTTCCATAGCTTCTCAAACCTGATGATGGAAACAGCTCACTGCAGTCTAGATTTTCACTGTTTAGACCAAACCCAAGTGAAAACTCCAATCTCACCTGCAGTGGCCTCAGAATGGCCCATGTTACTTTTGACGGAACCAATCAGCAGGGGCTCCCTTCTGTCCTTACAGAACACATCTTGAATGGCCCGGGTTTCTGTTGTGTCACCTGCCTAAATGTAAAATTTTATAAATATTCAAAAGTATGACAATATTAAAAATAACTGGCACAAAACTAATCTGAAGCTGAGTAATACCTTTTAGCACCTCCTTGTCTTTATTCACACTACATAATTATCAATTCCAATTTTCTAATTTTAGTAACAGTGACCTGGCCTTGACCTGACTCTGCCCACATTCAATCCAAAGCAATTATTGGACACTCATGACTACAAGTTTCCATTGGGATAACACTGACTTCGAGAGATGGGATGAAAACATATGTTTGAATCAAGTTTAGCAGTCCCCACTTCACAAAGAAAATAGTGAAAATAAAAAAAGTGCTGCAGCTGCTACAAATTATCTTCATTACCCCTTTACCCACTGAAAAACATCAACGTATGTTTGTATTCCTATGATGCAATTCAATTCATAATACCATAATAATGCCTTCCTATGTGTTATACTTAACTTCTGTACTATGATACATATAACAAGAGGGCCATGATGGCCCTGGATCGCTCACCTGGTATCATTAGGCTATGTAAATTCAAGTGACCCCTGGGGTAGAGCCAATTTTGACCCGAGGGTCATGATTTGAACAAACTTGGTAAAGGGTCTATTAGCCCATGTTACATACCAAATATATAAACTCCAGATCTTGTGGTTTTTGAGAAGAAGATTTTTCTAGTTTTTTTTCCAATATAAGTCTATGTAAAATCAAGTGATCCCTGGTGTGGGGCCAATTTTGACCCTAGCGTCATGATTTGAACAAACTTGGTAAGAATCGACTAGACAATGCTACACACCAAATATCTAAACTTTATGTTTGTGGTAATTTTTTTTTTTTCCTATTAGCCTATGTTAAATCAAGTGACCCCTGGGGCGGGACCAATTTTGACCCCAGGGTCATAATTTGAACAATCTTGGTAGAGAGTCATATGATCATGCTACATATTAAAAATCAAAAGGGTAGGCCTTGTGGTTTCTGAGAAGAAGATTTTTCAAGTTTTTTCTATATTAGCCTATGTAAAATCAAGTGACCCCCCGGGTTTGAACAAACAAACCCCAGGCCTTGTGGTTTCTGAGAAGAAGATTTTTCAAGTTTTTCCTATATTAGCCTATGTTAAATCAAGTGACCCCTGGGGCGGGGCCAATTTTGACCCCAGGGTCATGATTTGAACAAACTTGGTAGAGATCCACTAGACAATGCTACACACCAAACATCTTAACTCTATGCCTTGTGGTTTCTGAGAAGAAGATTTTTCAAGTTTTTTTTCCTATATCAGCCTATGTTAAATCAAGTGACCCCTGGGGCGGGGCCAATTTTGACCCCAGGGTCATAATTTTAACAATCTTGGTAGAGAGTCATAAGACCATGCTACATACCAAATATTTAAACTCCAGGCCTTGTGGTTTCGGAGAAGAAGATTTTTCAAGTATTTCCTGTATTAGCCTATGTCAAATCAAGTGACCCCTGGGGCAGGGCCAATTTTGACCCCAGGGTCATGATTTGAACAAACTTGGTAGAGATCCACTAGACAATGCTACACACCAAATATCTTAACTCTATGCCTTGTGGTTTCTGAGAAGAAGATTTTTCAAGTTTTTTTCCTATATCAGCCTATGTTAAATCAAGTGACCCCTGGGGCAGGGCCAATTTTGACCCCAGGGTCATAATTTTAACAATCTTGGTAGAGAGTCATAAGACCATGCTACATACCAAATATCTTAAACTCCAGGCCTTGTGGTTTCTGAGAAGAAGATTTTTCAAGTTTTTCCTGTATTAGCCTATGTCAAATCAAGTGACCCCTGGGGCGGGGCCAATTTTGACCCCAGGGTCATGATTTGAACAAACTTGGTAGAGATCCACTAGACAATGCTACACACCAAATATCTTAACTCTATGCCTTGTGGTTTCTGAGAAGAAGATTTTTCAAGTTTTTTTCCTATATCAGCCTATGTTAAATCAAGTGACCCCTGGGGCAGGGCCAATTTTGACCCCAGGGTCATAATTTTAACAATCTTGGTAGAGAGTCAAAAGACCATGCTACATACCAAATATCTAAACTCCAGGCCTTGTGGTTTCTGAGAAGAAGATTTTTCAAGTTTTTCTTTATTAGCCTTTGTTAAATCAAGTGACCCCTGGGGCGGGGCCAATTTTGACCCCAGGGTCATGATTTGAACAAACTTGGTAGAGATCCACTAGACAATGCTACACACCAAATATCTTAACTCCATGCCTTGTGGTTTCTGAGAAGAAATTTTTTCAATTTTTTTCCTATATTAGCCTATGTTAAATCAAGTGACCCCTGGGGCGGGGCCAATTTTAACCCCGGGGTCATAATTTGAACAATCTTGGTAGAAAGTCATAAGATCATGCTACATACCAAATATTTAAACTCCATGCCTTGTGGTTTCTGAGAAGAAGATTTTTCAAGTTTTTTCCTATATTAGCCTATGTTAAATCAAGTGACCCCTGGGGCGGGGCCAATTTTGACCCCAGGGTCATAATTTGAACAATCTTGTTAGAGAGTCATAAGATCATGCTACATACCAAAAATCAAAAGGCTAGGCCTTGTGGTTTCGGAGAAGAAGATTTTTTCAAGTTTTTCCTATATTAGCCTATGTTAAATCAAGTGACCCCTGGGGCGGGGCCAATTTTGACCCCAGGGTCATAATTTGTACAATCTTGGTAGAGAGTCATAAGATCATGCTACATACCAAAAATCAAAAGGCTAGGCCTTGCGGTTTCGGAGAAGAAGATTTTTTAAATTTTCATTTTTAAAATCTATTTTTAGCGCCTGTGACCTAGATTTTTGACCAATCAAAATAATTTTAACAACTTTGGCCCCATAATGAACATTCCTGTGAAGTTTTATCAAAATCCATCCAGTGGTTTAGGAGAAGAAGTTGTTTAAAGGAAAAGTTGACGCAAGACGCACGCACGGATGGACGGACGCCGGACAAAAGGCGATCACAAAAGCTCACCATGAGCACGTTGTGCTCAGGTGAGCTAAAAAGTAAATAAAAGTTGAGACATTATTTGAAAGTTAAAAACATTCATCATGAATAATATTTCCATGGCAACAGAGTCAAGTTTACCTGTGTGCCAGTGCCGTGAGCCTCAACATACTGAAGATCATTCACATCCAGGCCACATCGATCATACAGTTTCTCCATCAGTCTAGCCTGGGCTTCACCACTTGGGTGTGTGATCCCTGTAACCAGAACACAAACCAGCTTCAGCCTTTTTCCTCATATAGGCATGTTTTGAGACACTGGCAAACAGAGCAAACCTAGATCAGACCAATACTTCTATATCTTCCAGGTCCCAGAGTCAACTTTCAAAAATTAATATCCAAGAGCACATCAAGAAAGTGACAATACTAACCTTTTTTGAAAAACACAAGAAAAACATGTTTTGGAACACATGACCAATGCATACAATTTTTTCACTGAAATCAATAGCAAGAATTCCATACCTTTTTCTTTGTATCCATCACAGGCAATGTCAATATCTACAATACTGCAGTAATTTCTTGGGAAGCATTCCTCATTCTGTCAAATGGCACAAGTGACAGAATGTAAACAGATTAATGAATAAGAAACAAATATGCTTATTAATCTTCTCATTTGAAATGAATATTTCAGACTCTGTCTCAGATTTCACAATTCATGATCAGTTTTACTTAAATACAAATTTACTATCTGAAAAAAGCTGTATAAAATAGGAAGTAAACACATTGATATAGGCTTCATTTTTACACAAGTTTAACCCTTTCCCTCATAGAGGACACCATGAAAAGACCTATGCAAACAGCATAACACCAGATCAGCCTGCGAGTAACTCGCAGGCTGATCAGGTTTTATGCTGTTCGCTGCTCCTCAATGGTCTGGAAATGAGGATTTTGTAATTAAATTTGGTAAGGTTTAACTGTGGTTTTCTGCAGATCAGGCTTTATGTGATACCTATTGAGGGCGTCAAATGAGTCTATATGAGGGAAGGGGTTACAATAGAAAATGTTGTTAGTCTAAGTATGCAGGCATTAATTGTACATGTGTTAGCAAATCATAACAATTTAGGATTTTCTTATACCAAAGCTATCACTTTTGCTGATTCTTTTATCCTATTAAAATCAAAGTTAAAGCACAATTATATGAAGCTGCACTGATATACCAGTTACCTTCCAATTACAATGGCTGCCACTCCTTCAGCTCGCACATAGCCAGCAGCATCCTGGTCAAACACCCGGCTCCGGCCTTCCTTACACAACATACTAAGAACAAACATCTGCTGGCTGAACAGGGGGTTGATCACCAGGTTACAACCTGGAACACAGCATGTCAACACACCTGTCTGTCACACCATGTCAACACAAGAGATAGAAATCGGTTGATACTTGTCACAATCAATTATCAGTTCCATTGGATTGGGTAAAATCGATTACTTTCCGATAAATAACCACTTGATCCATAAGTAACATTCCAACAAGGTGCTTAATTATACACAGTTACATGAACTTCATAAAAGTAGTTTTAGCTTTATAATTCCGGAGCAGCTAATAGATTATAAATAGCTCTGGGCCTTATTGTTTAAAGGAGGATGTTTAAAGGGGGATATTTAAAAGTTTTCCTATGGAAACCTGGGTAAAATCAAGAGATTTCAGATTGATGTACAGTGTAGACTTGACCGACAACACATGATGGTATGGTATAAAATTTTACAAAGACGTTGCAGAACGGATATATGTAAATCTTTTATTGTCTATTTTTGTCGCTCTTCTGTAAATTAAATGATCGTCGGCAACTAGCAACAATCGGATCATCACTAGTCAACACAATTATATGTTACAATTATCTTGTCAACACACATATACATTAGATTACCCTGTCAAAAAAATAATCTCTTTAGCCAGAATGTCAACACATGTCACATTTCATATCAAAACATCTTTTATTGCCATCATATCAAAAACATTTGTCACAGTAACATGTAAACCACTAATCTGTCATTATGTCATCACGCTTTTCACAGTAATTATGTCAATTTCCTTTCAACATTTGTCCAACATTTGTCAACACACTCATCTGTCCAGCCATTATGTCAACACACTTTGTTGCAACATTTTGTCAACACACTCATCTGTCCAGCCATTATGTCAACACACCTTGTCGCAACATTTTGTCCACACACTAATCTGTCCAGCTATTATGTCAACACACTTTGTCGCAACATTTTGTCAACACACTCATCTGTCCAGCTATTATGTCAACACACTTTGTCGCAACATTTTGTCAACACACTCATCTGTCCAGCTATTATGTCAACACACTTTGTCGCAACATTTTGTCAACACACTCATTTGTCCAGCTAATATGTCAACACACTTTGTCACAACATTTTGTCAACACACTCATCTGTCCAGCTAATATGTCAACACACTTTGTCGCAACATTTTGTCCACACACTCATCTGTCCAGCTATTATGTCAACACACTTTGTCACAACATTTTGTCCACACACTAATCTTTCCAGCCATTATGTCAACACACTTTGTCGCAATATTTTGTCCACACACTCATCTGTCCAGCTATTATGTCAACACACTTTGTCACATTTTGTCCACACACTAATCTGTCCAGCTATTATGTCAACACACTTTGTCACAGCATTTTGTCCACACACTAATCTTTCCAGCCATTATGTCAACACACTTTGTCACAACATTTTGTCCACACACTCATCTGTCCAGCTATTATGTCAACACACTTTGTCACAACATTTTGTCAACACACTCATCTGTCCAGCTATTATGTCAACACACTTTGTCGCAATATTTTTTCCACACACTCATCTAATCTAACCATCATGTAATTTCCTTTTTTTGGCATTAGTCTATATATCTGAGTCATGATAAGTGGCAGTATTACACCCATTATAACCAGAATATTGTTGCTACCTATAATATCAAACAAAACCAAACTCACTTGCAACATTGCATAGGTACACTTTCCCGACTCAATGTCATTGACAGCCATATTGAGGGCTGCCATGCTGGAGCTGCAGGCTGTATCTATGGTAACCGCAGGACCAGTGATACCCAGGGACTTCACCAGCTCTCCCAAGAGGAAAGGTGAGACAGTCACTATAGAAATAAAACAAGAGCAGTTCATAAAACAACATATTCAACTACTTGAAATGCTTGATGGTTAACTCAAATACTGTCTATTTTAACTTTTACCATGACATACTCCATTGTCAAAAATTATTCACCATGATGATACGCTGATACCCCTGAACATACGTACAAAATCTAAATCAATCCCATGCCTTGCCCCAAGTTCTCAAGATTATAAATTGTACTTATGTATGATATTCATACTTATACTCAAACTATGCCCATTAGTTTCAATATGGATTGAGTAAAATACTCAAATTTGAGCCTGAGATCATACTGGTTTCAAGAACATGGGACCTTTTTACTAGATATAAGTATAATAGCATGTTGCATGCAAAACTGTAACAACGATTTCTATGATAAAAATGGGCTATAAATAGCATTTAGTTTTGCAAGGTTTATTTAACTTGTTTGTTAAATGTCCAAGTACATATAAAGTGAGTATATTAACCCTTTCCCTCATAGAGGACACCATGAAAAGACCTATGCGAACAGCATAAAACCAGATCAACCTGCGAGTAACTCACAGGCTGATCAGGTTTTATGCTGTTCGCTGCTCCTCAGTGGTCTGGAAATGAGGATTTTATAATTAAATTTGGTAAAGTTTAACTGTGGTTTTCTGCAGATCAGGCTTTATGTGATACCAATTGAGTGTGTCAAAATGAGTCTATATGAGGGAACGGGTTAAATAAAAAAAATTGCTGATCCTGTGGAATCAAAATAGTAAGGATCTACTCTGTAGCAAAGATGTCAAAACATGTCAACTTGAGGAAAAGGATTAATACTTGGTGGCTGCTTAGAAAATGTGTTTGCTAACACAAGTTTAACTGCCCTAGATACTGGATTAATTAACAATCCATCATATCTCATTCTTCCATCCAAACTCACACAAGAACAACTCACCATGGCTGGTCTCTGAAAACCGGGAGGTTTCCACAAAGTCTGTGTCAGATCCAAAGCTGGCTAGGTACAGTCCAGTCTTGGTGTGCTGCAGTCTGCACAGGGAAATACCACTATCAAACACACTCTCATATGTCACCTCCAATAGATGGCGCAGTAGCGGATTCAGTTGATGGGCCTGAAAACAAGGTAAGTCAATTAAGCTTTAAAGAGAAAGAATTCCATCAAACTTCCAGCTAGTTAGCACACATAAGCAAGGCAGGGAGAGTCGCTATGTCAAGGAGGAGACAGACTAATCACAGCTTGCAGCACACAGTCATGGCTTCACCATGTACAACTGTATTTGGATGGCAGGTTCAGGGCAGACAGGCAGAGCAGCAGAGGTCTTTAGAACACCATCCCCATCTCCAGCCAACAGGCATAAACAAACAAATGCTACAAGTATCACTGGAGGTGGAGGGGTTTTATGCAGAATTGGACAGAACACATCACATATAACTATATAGTCCCTTTATCTCTTTGTGAGTCAAGTGTATAATAAAATGCCTCAAGACAAGACATTGTTTCCTTACAAAGCACAAGAAAAAAATTATGTGTGCAAAGGTGTTCAGCTGATATTATCAATACAATAGTTTTGATATACTGCAGCAGAGAATTTAACCACCAACCTCCCACTCTTGTTGGGTTTACTGTCAACAATATTTGAGTCATCTTGAGACAGATATAGTGCTGCAAGGATGATGAATATCAAGCTGTATACATATGGCAAGATACCACACTTTAAATCAGACATTCAACCCATTCATAACTTACATCCTCCTCAGTGATGTTGAAGTAATGGTTATCAAACTTGTCTACATCAAGCATGGCCCCGATCCTTGGTGGTAGATCATACAGTCCCTTTGGCCAGCGACAAGGACCAATCATATCCCTTCCTGTTGTCAAGTTCTCCCAGAATTCCTGTACAGAAAACAGCCAAAATGAAATAACAACCAAACATTATAGCACAAGGTTCATATACAGCATGGAAATACAAGTATATGTATATACACGTAAATGAAGCCTATTTGCTCAAACCTGAATACTTAGAACTTATAAATGTATACATATTTGAGTTAGCACATTATCATCATTATATAAATAGTGTAGCATCATCTATTAATTACAGTTCAATAATAATCCTAGATTTCCTATGTTTATTTTAGACAGTTATGTCAAACTCAAAATTTCCATTCCAGTCTTGGGTTTGATATATACCATCCCTTTAAAGGTCAGAACATTACACAAAGTATGCCAAGTCTCACATGTAACTGTCCAGTACAGAGATTGCACAAGCACAGACTGTGGGCCATTGGCCATATATAGGCTGTTGGAGGCCCTCAGTGACCTCAGTTCAAAAACCCTACTGCCCACTTGTGCACACACGCCTCCTCTCCTCCAAGTTATGGCCTGGATCCACTACTGAACAAATGGATACCATATACCTGAGCATTCCTGGACTTTGGCAGACGACATGCCAGACCTCCAATCATTGCCCTTGGATCCTCTGTCATTCTGTGGGAGACTGTCAAATTACCTTGGCAACCAGAAAACACATCAAACTTTAAATACAATAAACTTTATCAGGTGGGGGAAACATTATGTTCACTATTAGTATTTATGTTCATAATGTTGCTTGCTACTACTAACATAAATGATCCTATTTTTGTTTTGCCTCTGACCCTAAAAATCCTTTTATATACTTGAGGACTTGAAAAAAAATTGAAAAACACAGAATAAAATTTTCAACATTTTCCAAGGTGAGTTTTTCTTTTAAGCAATTGAGTATCATATTAAATGGGGAATGATGGATTATTTGAATTAAAATTCACCTGATCATGTAATGAAATTTTGACTTATAATGTGGATATGCCTAGATTTTAGACATAGTTTAGAAAATACTTAAGCTAATGTTTAAAAGTTTAATGTTAAAATCTGAAAACCTCTCAACAATTAAGATATATTTACATAATCTTTTATATAGACTTATTGTGATGCCTTTGCAGAACAGAGCAGACCCAGATCAGAGCTGTCTGATCAGTGTTTCCTCCTCTTTCATCAGATTCTATAATCTGCATGACAAAGCAGCATTCATGGTTTCGTTTAAAATTTAAAGTTCAGTAAAGGTTGCAATACTACCCAAAATCAATGCATTAAATAGAGAAAATAAGGTGAAAATATCAAAATTCAATCTTTCTTGAGATGATAGGCAAAATATTGTCCCTGGTTGTCAAGATTAGCTCGATTGATGTCGATAGAATCACCAATATATTAAATTGACTGTAGGAAATTAATTCTTCAACCCTTCATGAAGTTTTCCCGAATATTTACACAAAGATTTTTGGAATCGATCGAGCCCCGTCACATAGTCAAATTGACTCTTGTAAGTAACCAAACAGGTGTCTGGGGAGTTTTCCCCATGTCTAACCCGTGCACTGTAACACGATTCTCTCATGAAATTTGAGGTGTGTGTTTTTATGTGTAAAAAGCACCTGTTGGTCAAACGATCCCACCACCTATGCCACAGAAGTTCTTTGGAGAAAATGAATTCTTGCATAACATACTTTTTTATTCATCGCAGAAATATTTCATTAAAGTTGGGCACTATATTCCCTGATAAAGAGGTGCATGCACTTCTATTTTTGGATGGCTGTATTTGTATTTATTTAAATTATATTAAGTAGGCAACAGTCAAATTGATGGCCATTTTAATCTGTAGTTAATATAAGGGATCAGGTGAATTTTCAGGAACATTTTCTTTACAGAAAGTCTATCATAGATGATAATGTCAATGATTTATCACAAACTGAAAGTTTCAAAATATTCAAACTTAACTGACATCTGTAGTAAAGCAATAGTAATATTCATCTAAGTCATAAATTTGTACACGAATATTCATGAAGTGGAGTGATAATTGATGGACTTCTAGTTTTATTCAACAGTCTGGACAGACACTACTTCTTTAGGTACATTTTGTCGTAAATGTGGTATAGAATATGGGCGTCGCTGGACGTAGATTGATGTGCAGGCCAAGCTTAGTGGGGTCCAGGAGCAGCTGCCATGGGAAATATTTTTCAAGGATGTGCGTAGGTGTGTTTTTTTGGCATATCTGGAGCCGAAAATTCATTAATATTGTATTTTTTTATGCATTTTTGGACTCTTTGAAAATACCATTTCTTGAAATGATGTGCTTAAATGAAGCTATGCCAGTGTTGACAACAAACTGGTATTTTCAGTCACATGGTGTAAGTTTTATTTCTAATTTTCAATGCTTGCCAAGTCAATATACAAAAGATTATAGGCGTCAACCTGCTCACAAAATTAACCTAAATAACATCGATTTTATTTTTTATTAAATCTAATGCTTAACATTTAAACAAGTTTCATAACACATGGTCCTTGCAACCTAAAATATGCCGTAAATAAAATGTGTCTAGAACCAATATGTTCAACTTACTCAAAACTTTTAGGCTCTTTTCTTATTAACCAAGAATACGTCGCCTGTCCCAATCCGTAACAGCTTCTTTCACATTTAAGCTGTTTAATCGTTTAACACTTATAAGCTGCAATACGTAAGTATGTCTGAATGCATACAACGTCCGTAAAGGCACAGGTAAACATACTACACGACCCAGTAAAATGGCGGGAAAATCCTCGTGGTGCACGAGCACACGTTGCTAACGGCAATTTACGGACAGTTGTACCATCGGGGTTTAATTATAGATCCCTTTTGTACCGTTGCGCGTATGAAAGGCGCATCACGTCTATTCTTTACCTAGCAACTCATGAGCAGAAGAATTCAGAGAAAACCTGGACAATTTGTAATAATAACCAATTTAGATCTTTGCCATGTATTTGTTAATATATGACATTTAAATAAATGATAACGAACTCAGAACTGTCGAATGCAGTTTTGAAATATGATGAGAAAAAATGTATTGCCATTATTTTCCTTAACTCTTCTCTTCTTGTTATAATCATAGGCTAAGATTAATCATTTAAAACCTCTATCCTCTATCTTGGAAAGGAATATAACATTGTTAAATACGTCTTACCATGTCCGTGCATGAACAAAATCTTGACAAGTCACCCCGATCAAGTCTCCGTATCTGATTTCAGAGCAGGAAAATGTCTACATCTACATTGAAACGGTGTGCTGACACAGTTGATAATTCTGAAACGGTGCGCTAAGAAAATGTAGAGGGTAAAAAAGAGAGAAAACTATAAGAAAGTTTAAACTTTATTTTTTTTTTACATCGATTACGAAACAAGTTATCACACATTTTAGTAATCACTCTCGTAGTAGCGTATGTGGTCATTATTGTAGGAGGAAACTGGAGAGCCCGGAGAAAATCCACGTGTCTCACAGTCTGGACGGCTCTTACGTATGTGACCAGGAATAAAACCCGGAACGCATTGACAAGGAGCGAGGCGCGTTACCACTTCGCTATCCAAGCACCCAAAATCAGGCCCGGATCCAGCGGGGGTGGAGGGGGCCTTGCTGACTTTCTAGGCTATAAAATCCCTTTATTACATCATAGTAGTGTTGTCTAGAGGAAATCCCCATCGTGGGCCCCTGTACTGAACAACCCGCATAACCACCTGACCAGCCAGACTCCTATTTGTCTCATGGCCCCTTGCTGTTCATGTGTAGGTAATCCGAATCGGCAGTCGTCCATGACTGTGTTTAGGGTACTGCGGACACGTTCACTGATTGAGAGAAATTTACATGTCGTCTGCCGAGCGATCTAACAATTGGGAAAAAAAGGCAATTACCAAAAGTTTGTATCAGTTACAACTATAAACTATTCTAGGCAAATGCAGTTTAAGAAATTGCATAAAAATAGTTAGGCTAAAAACAACAACTAAGCTAGACATAAAAATGTAATTAGCATCGAAACAATTTCACTAGAGCCCAAAGGAATTAATAATAATAATAAACTACATGGACGAAATCTATCCAACGAATTTTTTAATTCATTTTTTCTCTGCATGTATAAAGTTTTAAATCTTTAAATAAAAGCGGGCTAATTAGCTGCCGGCAGGTTGATGAACTTTCAGGTATGAAAATTTCCGATTTCGTTTTTGAAAAAGTTAAAAAGGTAATGATTTTTTATTTATTTTTATTTTTTTGCTGAAGCAAACTGCAGAGTAGATGCATACCTATCGCTAGCCATGCAAATTAAACTTAATCAGAAATGGGCTGTGTTTCTAAATGTCATCAGCTTTACTTTTTTTACATAACAATAGCAATGTTACTGATAAGTCGATGAATACGAAATACTAATGCACAGAAAACACAATTTATGTGCGAAATAAAACGGATATTGAAGACTTTATATTAAATATCAACATCTTTTATTACTAAATATTGTTTGTTTTGTCAATGATTTAACATTTAGAAAAAAAATGTACCAAAAATCGATACGCAGAAAGGGCCCAAAAACTTCTGCAACCGCCCGACCCTAAAACGTGCGCCTGATTTTTTTTTATCTGGGAAGTCTCTGTGTGAAATATCCAGATCGACAATTAGATAGTCAAGATTCGAACCTAATACAGCATATACCCGGTATTCCTTTAAGCATATTTGACAAAACATGTTTAAAGTGATTTTTTTCCACAGATTTAAACAAAACTGTCTTTTACCATATTGAGTCTAAAACTGATGACTATTCAAAGAATTCACTAATTGATAGTGTACACAAGTCACTTTTTTATTAGGGGGGGGGGGGGGTCCAAAAAGCACTTTTTTAAGCCAGTCTGTCCCCCCCTTACTACCATCATTTTTTGAATACAACTGTAGTCAAATATTGCACAGTAGTTATTCAAAAACATGGCTTTGCGAAGGTAAAATATAAAATTATATCGCTCAAGGCTCAGTCCCACTTGACATTTTTTGCCCAGGGAATGTACTCCCGATGGAAATTGATGAGCCTCGGGAGGCGTTGAGAACAGGTTCCCCTGTGTCCCGCGGAAGCTTCTAAAGCGTTGCGAGCCATGTGGAGTCATCGGGAGAACTTCATTGCTTGCAATTAATTTTTTCCCTATATGTTCTCGAAATTTTATCGGGGAAAACAGACCAGGGAAACATACGCATAGCTTCCCGGAAGCTCATGGGAAGCATTCTCGTTGATTCCGCTAAATATTTTTTCCTGCGAGGAACCCCCATAGGCTTCGGTGATGTCTCGAAGGTTCGGCGACCTTTCTGTGACACATTCCAGATCTTGTGATAGAATCTCAGAATATTCGCAAAAAAATTCGGCAAGCGCACTCTAAAATTTGTTGTTGTTTTTTTTGTTAACTTTAGGCTGAGACGGTCAAAAAGGCCAAATTCTCATAATTTCCATAATCTTCCCCGATGCACTTAGGATGGTTCGATACAACGATACATCCCCTAATCTACGGGGATATTCCCTCGATAATGTTTCAAATTCGGTGAAGCTCCGATTCACTTTCCCCGATCATCGGGAAAAATTCACGAGTATCGGGAGCCATCCCCGATAATACAAGGCCATTGTACCATAACCGAAACACCAGTGAACGTTTCAACGGACCAATCCCGAAGCTTCTCATGGGACTGCTCCGTCTTTTTTGGCTCAAACATCTGATGCCATCGGGAGAAAATTTGTGTATTTCCACAACGCCGATAATTTTCTCCAGTGGGATCTAGGCATTAGATCCATGGTCTTCAAGTTTAAAAAAAAATAAATAGAAAAGAAAACATAAAAAACCCTTCACTTTTATCACCAGACACCCTTTAGAATGCATCTCCGTCACACTAAAAACCCACCCTAGCATTCACATCACATTCAGACTTTGGCACCCCCCCCCCCCCAGTGGAAAAATTCTGGATCCGGGCCTGTAAAATTATATATAAAAATGACCGAAGAAGTATATTAAGCCAGATACTTTTGCTCAGAAACGGAACTTTTTATTTTTTAATTTTTTGCCTAGTCTCTTTTCTTCATGCCCATGAGTTAACAATATTGGAGAGCATGAGAGTTACAGCTTAGTCTTTCTAGTATTTTCAATTCCATAAACGAGACACTCTTAGTGTTGATACAAACAAAGACCTATAATAATGTTTATAATAATAGGTATTACATTTTCAGTATAAGTCTTGCGTCTTTACACTTGCTGTAAAAAAAAATGAGATATTGTTCTGACGGATTCGAAGATTCGATCCAAGGTTGCACGTGTGTGTCTGTATGATTGTCTCATATGTTTTTTGTTTTTTTTCTCTAGATAATCAAGTAGGCTCTTATCATTGTTTTCTTCTCAAAGAGTCCTCTGTCTGAGGTTAGAAAATTCTAGTGGATATAATTAGAGATTTAAATTACCTAGATGTAGTTTCGTGACATAATCAACGAATAAATTGAAGTATGAACTCAAAAATCATATTCACGTACACTTTCCTGGTCCCTATCTTAACCCGCAATATAAACTGATTCCTCTAAAAACAACAACAACAAACATGTCTGCGCCCATGTCGCATGGGACGGAATGAGTTTTGTCAGAAGTATTTCATTACATTTACACAGAAAACATTCGCTAGTTTCTAATATTTTTTGTGTGATGGCCACCCCAATTGCCGATCTTCACAAGAAAGTCGAGCAACACGATGAACACGTGTCGATTCGGTCTAATAAAAAGGTTTGATTCCTTCAAGTCGAGTTACTGTATTGATTCTGAAAAGAAGACCCGGTGGCATTTTAGTCACATGTTCGATGATATTTTGTCAAACTAATGAAATAACAACTATGTTGAAACTTTTAATCTCACAATTTTTGCATTATGACTTGGAAATACAATTTTTGCATAATGACTTGGAAATATCATTACGTGAAGTTAAATACTTTTCCTTAAGATCCGACCGTCCCCGTTGGCCGAGTGGTTAGAGCGTTCGCCTCTGGTGCGGGAGGTCGTGGATACGATCCCGGCAGCGATGTACCAAAGTCGCAAAAAATGATACTGTTCTAGGTCCCTTGCTTGGCACTCGGCATATAAGGGTATTTGCAGGACTGCTTGGCCCAGTGTCAGGATAATGTGACTTGGGTGTGGTATTATGCCACATGTCTACGGCGTGATACTGCAGTGTGGCAGCACTATATCTCTCTCAAGTATACATTGTCTCCAAATGACTGAGAAACTGTCAGTGGGACGTTAAACCCAACAAACAAACTTCATTATGGTGATGATTCTTTCTTTGAAATTTTTAACCTGTGCTTGACTTTTTTTTTATTCAATGATTTGTTAAAAACCTTAAGTTCATAAAAAAATAAAACTTTAGGTCACAAGGCTTAAAACAAACAAGTCTGTAAGTAATAAATTATTAATTTATAAATTTTCATTTACAACAATTTTTATTTTTTATGCCCCTGAGATCTGTGATTGGGGGCATTTTGTTTTTGCCCTGTCTGTTTGTTTGTTGGATTTGTCAACAACTTTAAAATTGGCCGTAACTTGAAAACTATAAAAAGGTATTGACTTCAAACTTCATATGTGAATAGAATGCAACTAGGAGAAGTGCAGTGACTAAGAACTGTAACTCTATCTGGCCCAATTTTTTAATTATCTCCCTTTTAGTTTTTAATTTTCAATTTTTGTCAGGAGCATAACTTTTCAGCTTATTTTAAGAAATTAAGAAACAGACCCATGAAAAAAAATATTGACATACAATAAAACAGTACTGAAACACATTAATGGCAGATGGTTAATCTCTATTCAATTTTGTTCTGGTTATTTTTTAATACTGGCCTCCAGTGGCTACTAAAGCGGATTTCAATAGGGAATACCAGATTGCCTCTTATAATTTTGACCATGCAGGTCACAAAAACCCTGGTATCGATATAATGTTAAAGTGTATGCCATATATTTAATTTATTCTGGTCCTTCAAATTATAATTTATAATAGTCAGTTGCTCATAATTTCTAGTTGGTCCCTATGTAGAGTTTTACTGTATTTCAACTAATTGGGCAGGGGTTTTCTAAAGTGGATGCCCGCGCCCGCGCCGGGTTAAATTCACTGCGGGCAAGTGATTTTTCAAAGAAGGTAGCCCAGCGAGCAAGTTTATTTATGTAAATGAAAACTTTCGGGTTTTTTATTTTCTGCAGTATATCAGGGGTGAAATGCTTGCAAATTGTGTTTGATACATACATGATGTTACGGTAACTAAAATTTACCTTAATATTACACATATTTAGTTTAAAACATTTACAAACACCAAACTAAACTTAAAGATAAGGGTCATCTCTTGCGAGTTTTACGCTGGGGGCTAGTAGATGTTCAAAGTAACTTGCCCCCTGGACAAGTGGACAAGTGAAAGTCAAATCCTTAGGTAAACCCCTGTAATTTGGAAATTTTTGAAAAGCAAAACAGCAACTAAATTTGTGTAACATGATGTAAAAAGAAGCATTTTCTTTTATATAAAAACGATGCCTTTTGGGAAAAATATGATCTATTTTTAATTGGAAATGAGGTCAATACCAAGACCTACAAATAAGCAGAGGAACAACAGGTAGGTATCAAAATGAAAATATACATCTACTGGTCTATTAAAAATCTTTTAAGCAATGGTCATATTCCACAAACATGAGCTTATTTTGCACAGAAAGACATATAAAAATAAAAAACACTGGTGCTTGTATATGAGTTTACAAATTACGAGTTTTGCAAGCATCTGCAGTGTTGTAATGGGTTAAATCTTAAGAATTTCATAATTGAAGTTCTCTTTCAGAGAAGAGCCAGACAACACTTCCTGAAAAAATACAAGAAAAATCCAGAGAAGTTGGATGATGATGTTGAGAAGAACTCAACAGAGTATTACATAGAAAATGGTAATTTGTTATTTTCTCTCTGTTTCATACTGCCCACTTTTCAAGCATCCTATTCTCTACTTTGAAAACTGAAGTACCTCTCCATGTTGTAAAATATATCTTACGATTGTACATAAGTCAACAATACAAGTATGCTCAGTTTTAAGCAAAAATGTTCTAAATAAATCACTAGGGGAAAACATTTTTTTTCTTCAAATTCTGCTGTGAGTAAAGAAATCTGTTTCCAAAGTGAAATGAAGCAATTGATTTTAACAGTTAAACTTGGACATTTGTACTAAGCATCAATCTGTTTTCAGCAACCAGTTCCTAAATTGACATTTGATTTTATGTTTGAACTCCATTTATCTGGGTTAAGCAGCGACGTGTTCTTGTTCCTTTTAAGACAGGGTTGACTGGAAAATGCTGGAACATATCCATAGAATTGTATATTTGGGGTGCAAATCTAGATAATATATTATTTTAACCCATGTTATAACTATTATTTCAGGTTTACGAAAAGTTTATCCATATTATTTCAACTTTAAAACTTATACAAAAGAGCGCTGGTTTGGGAGAAATATTCTTGAAGTGTTCACTGCTGAATTCAAAGGAGCTCCAGAATCAAAATATGTAAGTCTTTGGAGGAAAACCATAAGATCTATTCTACAGTGTAATTAGAGTATCTCAAATATGTATACAAATTTGGAAACTGCGTTATTAACTTTGTTAAACAATTGATAGTTAAGATGAGATATGCATTCGGGGTCTTTCTCCACCTTTAATTAGCTGGATGTCACTATATGACTGAAATACTGTCAAAGCGACGATAAACACAAATAGTCAAGTCACGTCCAAATGACCGAAATACTGTTTGGGCATTAAGACAGACAAACAAAATAAAGGTCAAGACCTAAACATCATGATTACTTATTAACAAATATCAGCAACAAATTCTAACAAGTGATATTTCTATTGCATTTTATATCTTTTCATCAAGTACCTACCAGATACAGGGAATTGTTTGTTGTTATGGTTACAGAAGCATGAGCTTGACCAAGGATCAGTGAAAGTGAACGGAGAAGTGGTATCATCTGATTATATCCTGGGAGGCAATCAGTTGATTGAACACACCCTTCATAGGTAGGTACTGCAGGTGTACATCTTTAACACAGGTATCAACATCAGCAAACTTGTGCAATGTTACATTTGAAGTTGATTTATTTAGAAGTAGTTAAAACTAGCACCAACCTGCAAGTCCTAGACTGGTAAAATGCTCTATTGGCCTGTTCAAGTTGTAATTTTAATGCAATAAAAAAAAATGCTATAATAGAAATATAGAAGGCTTGTAGCATGCATGATTTTTCGATGTATACATAATTAAAAAATAATGTTGTCAAAAAGTCAAAAAGTAAAGGGTAATAAAATAAACCAACACATTTGTAATCACTTTTAAAACTTCACGTCTAGTATACGTGTTAGAATGGAAAGAGAGTTGTTTTTCATGGTATATCACTGAATAATGCACTTCATTACATTCAGATGTTTTGTAATTAATCTCTCAGGCCTACGGCCCTCCTGATTACAAAACGAAACTCTGTTACCTACCTAATTATAAAACGAAGATTGTTTTTAAGGTTTGGGGCATGTTTAGTCAAAATTTTATTTTTGATGACAGATTGATTCAGGTCGTGGCCAAAAAACAACTTGGGTGACTTGTATGCTCAGGTGTTTAGTGTCTGATTATATAGTGATGTTACATTACAAAAATGATTCATTATGGAAGTGAGCACAGTCTTTTCAACCATATGTGATTGTAATTATGGATTCCTTATACAATAATTTAATGAACATGGTTCCATATATTTTTTGGTTTACTCTAAAAAGTGTATGGTGATATCATTATACAATAATTTAAGAATTGAAAACCTTTTGATTATAACAGGCATGAGAATCCTGTGATGGCCATGCCTATTGAGATTCTTGCTGAGAACCCTGATGTGTTAGTGATCAACAAACCCTCCTCCCTCCCTTGTCACCCATGTGGTCGTTATAGATACAACTCGATTCTTTACATACTGGAGAAGGAATATGGCTACAAGAGCCTAAGAGGTGAGTGTTTCTACTGCACTGGGTTTTGTTTTCAGATCTTTTTGTGTGTGTTTTAAGTGTGACCTCTGTGGCTGAGGGATAACTGTGCTGACTTATCTCACTTAGCCCCATGCAACTGTGGGTTTAATTTCCCTTCTGGTCTCTAGGATTTACCATGCCTGCCCTCCAGTTGACTTGAAGTAGAATATGTGGTTATATATCTTGCCCCCCCCCCAACTTTGTGTTCGTGGGATGTGGGTTTTCTATCACCTCTCATTTGCTGGAAGTCACTGTATATATCTATCAAATACTTTTTTAATGATGATTAACTCCAAGCTCTTTTGTTTTGTTATACCAAGAGAAGAAAAAAAAACAGATAAATAGCAAAGAAAAGACATCAGCTTTAGTGGCATAATTAATACAAATCAATATTAACCTAGAGGTTCTTGGTATAAAATGTGCAGCATCAGTAACTTCTGCAAACCTCTCATCTGAAGAAAATGAGGAGTCTGTCTATTCTATTGCAAATGTGATTAAGTCACCAAAATATCAACCAAGACATTTAAGAAAGACACATTTCAATGTCTTGTCAGTCTAAAGAGAAATTGTTAAAAATGTTATTGAAAAAAAAGTAATACACAGCCTATATTGGCATTTTGATTGGCTTTGCTTTTGATTTTTAAGTTATTGATGAATCATGTGTTACATGATTATGTAAATAGTGTGAGGAATAACTTCTTTGCACTAAATTGATGTGGAAAAGAACACACTCACAACATTATGTCCAAAGAGACACTTATCTTTCAAATCTATGCATCCCCTTCAAATTTAGTGTGTTCAGTACACAGCACACAGAGGTGGAATTTTCACTGCACAGGGGAACAGAATTGATTTAGATATGTTGGAAGAAATCTAATGTTTGTATAATTAAAGTTAATACTGAAATATGCGGGAAATAATACTAAGATGCCTGTCTTAAGTTGTTTATTTTGCTGTCAGTGCTGTACCGACTGGACAGGCTAACATCAGGAGTGTTGATTCTGCCCCGGACCACCAGCGTGTCACGCAAGATGGAGAAACAGCTGGCAAACAAGGAGTTTGTCAAGGAGTATGTGTGTCGGGTGGTCGGAAAGTTTCCTGAGTATGTACATTATTAATAATGTATTTTTTGTTGGAGATTATTCAAAATGTTTCCAAAAGGTATTATAGGTTTTTGAATGATGTCATTCACAAATACATATACATGAAGTAACTTCAAGAAATGTATACATTTAGTATGGAAGTCAAGCGAATCTTCAGATATTCATGTTTGTATTAATTAAATAACCTTTTTATACAAGATTTAAAAGAAGGGAAATGATTTCTCTGCAACCAGCTTTGGTTCATTGGAACAATAACAGGTCTTTAGTTTAAGACACAAGTTATTGTATTGTTTTTTAATCAAACATGTGATCTTTTATTTAAATCATTTATCTCGCATAGATATAACGTTATGACAATGTATTTTGATGCTTTGGCAGTTAGAGCAGTCTCAGATCAGACAACTTCTTCCAGGAACTGTCTTATCATGGCGGCCTCTGTTTGCTTATACAGTACTGTAATTCAAATTGTACAATAAAGAAAGCTCCATTGTTTTATCATACCATTTTAAGTAAATAAATAAATATTCAACTCATGAATTTATACATTAATACTCATTTGTTAAAGGGTAGAAGGATATATGTAAAAAGGAATACCAGTTTAATTTCCTTTCTCTTTTTTGAATGAACACTCTTATTTCTAAGGAAAGAAAATGCCAGATATCACTATGAGTGATCACTGTCACTATCCACTGTTACAGAGGACCTGTGGAGTGTAATGAACCGCTGGGTACACTGTCCCGTAGTCTGTATGTACAGGGCGTGGTTCCCCATGGCAAACCAAGCAACACCACCTTCACACGCCTCAGCTTCAACGGGAAAACCAGTGTTGTCAAGTGTAAGTATTCATCAGATCATCCTGCCCTCTTATTGATTTTAAAAATAAGATTTTTACCTTGATTGGGAAAATAATTTCCTTACTGTATAACTTATTCTAACCTCTCTTGATAATGCACCTTTCCAGTTTTTGTGTCACCTGCTGTAAGCAGAGGTGACACACAGGGATCTTTTTTTTTTTTCGTTGTCTGTCCATTTGTCCATCCGTCTGCCTGTCTGTCACACTTTATCGATCACGCTTCAACAGGTGACACATATGTTCCAAAGAACACTCTTTAATAGCAATAGAAATTTAAAGCACTTTTTTCCCATTCTTGGCTTTGTGAACTTGTGATCTGTTATCAACCATTGACTATCTATTATCCCAGGTTAGCTATTGCGTAGGCTGTAAGACAATTTGGATAAATCTGTAAACACTTGAAAAGTCTGTTCCTGGGTTGTATTAAATATTTTGCACCTGGAATCATCTCAATGAATTCTGGCCCCATCAGCGATCAAACTCAAAGTCTTTAGATCTACCAATATTACCAATGTACCCTCTGTTTGTATTAGTTAGCTGCAAACTTATTGACTGTTATCATACAAATTCTGCATGTTACTATATGCCTTATAATATTGTTCAGATAAACGTCTTGAATTACCTGTATCAACCTTCTTTACAGGTGTGCCTCACACAGGCAGGACCCACCAGATCAGGGTGCACCTACAGTACCTGGGTAAGGGCTAGTCACCTGTGATTGGTTGATTTATCCATTTGTTGACAAGTCATGAAACTGATGAGCACTAATGACAATTTCATACTTCTTTGATGAATACTGCTTAAGATGAGTATAAAGTTGGTAGGTCCACCTCTGCTTGGCTTATACCAGAGAAACAGTCAATTTTCCCCCAATCAGTTTCTTCCCAGGAGAAAAATCTGACCAGTCAGATTTCTCCCCACCCAGTCAGTTTTTCCCTCCTTCTATTTTATAGGTTTTGATGGTGGAGAATTCTGGCCTAGTTAGTTTTTCCCCCCTGTCTTATATATTGTGTTAGAAGGTGGGGAAATTCTGGCCTAGTCAGTTTTCCCCCTATATAATATATTGTGCCTGTAGGTGGGGGAATCCTGGCCTAGTCAGTTTTTCCCCCCTATCTAATATGTTTTGCGTGACTGGGGGGAAACGCTGATTAAGCCAGAGTTTCCCAACCTTCATGCACAATATGACAAAAGGGTGAAAGGGGGGGACTGACTAGGTCAGAAATTCAAGCCGGTTTAACATTCTTATATTTACATCTCAGAGATACAGGTATTAAACCTGATCAGTCTGCATGTTACTTATATGCTGTTCTGGCTTTGATCATTTTAAATGGTTCAGAGTTCTGGCAAGTCTTAAAACTATTTTCTACAGGATACCCGATAGTGAATGATCCTCTGTACAACAGTCCAGCATTTGGCCCCAACAGAGGCAAGGGAGGCTTGTTTGACAGGCAGATACAGGAGGTGGGTGTATGCTGTTTTTACACTGTCTGACACAGTGGTTGTTTTCTTATTACATGTATAGTCCCCACTTCACCTTGGGAAATGGAGTCCATACTGGAATAACGCATCTCAAGTTGTCCATTGCTGTGCCATGTTGTTTTCAATTTAAACTTATTTCTACTTTAATTGATCTTTCTTGCATAGCCATAATGTTGTTTAATTGGTTCAGAAGAAAGTACTCAGTTTGATCTATGAACCATCAATATAATTCACATGAAAAACATAAAAATATTTCTTTATAGGATCTTGTATAAATAAGTTGAATTTAATCATGTTTTATTACCTTATTGCAATTCACTTTTTATTGCAATTCTTGTTGAAATTGAATTGCAAATGTTATGTAAATATAATGAGTTTTACAATAAATTGATTGTTAATGAAGCAATATATTTATCACTTTAACTGAAAGCACTAATTCCTTTTATCTTTAAGTAGTGGATTTTTATTGCCTAATATTGGAAAAACATATATCTACCATACTTTTTCTGGCCAAAGAAAA
>CM037783.1:54590738-54640738 GCA_021229015.1 Solen grandis
AGACTAAGAATACATCATCATCATCATCATCATCATCATGGTCATCATCATGGTCATCACAATCACTATTTAAAACATTTCTAGTTGCTTTATTATCCTTAATATTTTGTCTCCCTTACTTTACTGTATGTATGTTTGATTGCTATAAACATGGGGTATGTATTCTGCAATAAGTTTTATTGATTATGTCCAATCCAAAAGTTGTGGGTTTATACTTTGGAAAGACTACTTTCTTACCTTCCAAGATCTTAAGTACTGACACTTTTCAAGTACCAAGAGGGACTGAACTTTGTTCTGAACATTTAAGTCTTTATCTTTAACTATTGGAGTATTTTCATTTCATAGCTAGGTGGACTGCTAATCAATAGCATTACAAACAAAACCAAATGTTCTTTTAAGTAAACTTGTAAAAATGTTACCAGTAATCACACCAAATCTTAGTGTTGCTACTGGATAACAACTAATCTCAGATTAGTAATCTGACTTGAATATTTCAATAAACACAGAAAAGGTGCATTTGCAAAACTTGCCATAACTTTTTCCTGACATAAAATACATAAATTATGCATTTCTTGCTACTATTTATAAGAAAGAAGGAGGCCATTAAAACATGATTACAGACAGAAGAGGGTAGGTTTGTGTGGAGCCTTACTTTGGCACAAACATCAGGGCTTGGAGAGCCAGGCTTCTCGTTTTCCTGGTTCCCTTCTACTGCCTCAGAGTCCGTGACTCTCAAGACAACCACCTGAAACAGAGGACCGTAGGGTATCTAAATAGTCTCATTCTTCTTGATTCTTCTGGTAGCTTTTTCATACCGGTATGTAATTACAATGTAGCTTATGGCAGGCATGTGTCCTGAAAAGGTAGCTTTTTTCATATGTAACTAGAGATTTGTTTTCGTAGATAACTGATGTCTCCCCCACCCTCTTCCCCTTACACTCATATACACTATGGCACACAGTGACATATGCAAATAGTTGAAGTTAAAGGGCTGACTATATTGATAAAGCTCCACCCAGAGTTATGGACCTTGTGTGTGAGATTTTCTCTCATCAATTTCTTTCCTTATCTGAAAGTTTGTTTCAATAGCATAAGTTGAACAGGAGTTATCTTGTGGTCAAGAAATTGTGAAAAGGGGAATAACTCCAAAAGACTGAGGCCAGAGTTATTAACCTTGTGCATGACACTTTCTCTCATTAATTTCTTTCCATAAATGAAATTTAATTTCAATAGCATGAGTCAAATTGGAATTATCTTAAGGACACAAAATTGTAAAAAGTGGAAAAAACACCAACAGGAAACCTTGAAAATGGATTTTGCTCTTGTGTACTGCAATTCTTGTCCATAACGTCTACCCACCTATGAAGCTTCAAGGTTATATGTCTCATAGTGCATGAGTTACGCTCCTGACAAAACTAAATTGAATATGAAATCAAACAACTGGCAATGACTTCAAAAAATACGATTTGCAGAGTTAAGATTCTTGTGCAGTGCAATTCTTCTTTGTAAGGTCTACCTACCTATGAAGTTCAAGGTTATATGTCTCATAGTGTATAAGTAATGCTTTAAAAAGCAAAACAAAAAAAGAAACAAGTATTAAATTTACTAAAGGGAAGTAACGCCAGAGATATAATGTGTAGAGTTACGGTTCTTATGCACTGTACGCCTCCTCCATGTGATCTATCCATTTATGAAGTTTCAAGATTATATGTTTCATAGAGCATGAGAAGTGCTCTGAAAAAAAAAGTCTGAAATTTAACAATAACAAAAATATGATTATTGAGGTCTTGTGCATGACAGTTTTCTATCATAAGATCTATCCACATGTGAAGTTTCAAGTTAATAGCTTTTATTCTTTTTGAGTTATGTTCCAGTCAAAAAATAAGTCTGATATTTAACAAAGGGAAGTTACTCCAAAAATATGATGTGCAGAGTTACGGTTCTTGTACATGACACTTCTCCTCAATGAGATCTATACATCTGTGAGGTTTCAAATTAATAGCTCGGGGGTTTTCATACTTTTTGAGTTATGCTCCAGACAAAAAATATGTCTGAAATTTAACAAAGGGCAATAACTCCAAAAATTTGATGTGCAGAGTTACAGTTCTTGTGCATGACACTTCTCCTCAATGAGATCTATCCACATGTGAAGTTTCAAGTTAATAGCTCGGGGGTTTTCTTAATTTGACGCCCTCTTGCTCACGCCGGGTTAAAAACACTGCGGGCAAGTGATTTTTCAAAGAAGATAGCCCAGCGGGCAAGTTTATTTATGTAAATGAAAACATTTTTTTTTTTCTATAGAATATCAGGGGTGAAATGCTTGCAAATTGTCTTTGATACATATTAACTAAAATCCACCTTAATATTGCACATATTTAGTTTTAAGTATTAACAAACACCAACTTACTTCAAGATCGGGCAACCGGTTTTCACTGGAGGCTAGTAGATGTTCAAAGTAACTTGCCCCTTGGACAAGTGAAAGTCAAATCTTTAAGTAATCCCCTGATAGCTTTGATACTTTCTGAGTTATGCTCCAGACAATAAGTGTGAGAGACAGACAGACAAACTCAGACAAAAACAATGTCTCCCCCATATAAATATTGAGGGGAGACATAATTACAATGTGGCTTATGGCTGGCATGTGTTGTTAACTTCCTACCTTGATCCTGTTGTATTGTTTGTTGGCCATCTCCAGCAGGAAGTCATGCTCTGTGTCATAGAAGAACCGGGCTTTCCCTTTGTACAGAAAGTATGGGTTCTGACCACTCTTGCCTTGACTCCAGCGCACTGTCTTGGTTAGAATTCGGTGGAACAGTCCTCCTGTGATGTAAACATAACATTCAATATCAGAAAATCCAGAAAATTAATGAGAACAAAAAGCATGTTCTGATTATTCTATCAAATTATGTGCTTTTAAAAATAGGAATTAATTTACCATTTTCCTCCCCTAGGCATATATTTTGGACTGACATGTTGTTGTTTTTTTTGTTATGTTTTCATTAATTATGTATTTCCATATTATAATTATGAACTGAAGACAAAAATCCACTCAGATATATTTCTTTTTTATCAATTTACTCCAATTTAGCACTGAACTAGAAATAAGGTAGTGTTAAAAAGAATACATGTATTTAAAGTTCCAGTATCATACCTGGCATAAACCCATGGAATTTAACATAGAACACAACATCATGTTCACTAGGTGTGTACGGTTTGGTAGCGCCGGTGTACCTGTGTAGTCTCGAAGGCACGTAGTATGTCTTATTGATGGTGTGATCCCCCATATGGGACTGTAAGAAACAACCATGACCTTGTACCATCATACAGTCTCGTTCATCACACTTACCAAACTAACAACACGTTACATTAGAATCTCTGTAAATATAAATTAACAAACATTAAAAAATATCTAATTTGCCAAGGTTTGAACCACATTCAGATGAAAACCCTGTTTACATTATGAATAAGTTGCAAAATAATTAAACATTGTTTTATTTTAATTATGAAATCTTAATGCTGTCAGTCTATTGACCAACTTCATTCATTCTTCTTTGTGTTCCCTCTACACCATCAGTCGAATTGCAGAGATGAATTATTTGGTCCTTTTCAGATTCTCCACCCTGCCATTGAATTTTTAATCAATCAAAATAGGTAAACTTCATTATATAGAAACAATTCAGGGTTTCTAATTCTCAAATCATGGGCTGACTACATGTACAAAGCTGTTCTTCATGTATACAGAAATAGAAGAAGATGGAAAAGCACCATTGTCAGCCTTTGAAATACACATTTTTTTGTCAATTTTTCAAACACAGTTTGACTGCTGATCTGGATCAATTCTTAAACTGCTGTTATTCAATATCAGACTAGTTAAGGTTGACAAGACAATAGGGCAGATATAACATTTACAACACTGGGAAGTTTATTAATTATTGCAACAACCTTGGAACAAAGCAAACATTTAGGAAAATATTTAACAGCCTAATGTTACAGAAAGTAAATAATAAAGAGGTATTGGCAAATAGTTTAATGGACACCAGTCCTGTCAGTTTATTTACATTTGTCTTTTAATTGGTTCAATATTTGCTGATTTCCACAGATAATATTTTCTCTACAGGTGATTTTAAATTTACATGGAGATGTAGGAGTAACCAAGTCAGACAGGTCTGCTTTTAGTCTCAAATGGCTTTTCAAGGGTCTAAAATAATTTAAAATGTGAGAAACATGAGGTAACATATATGGGCTCCATGGTCTAGCATAAAAGTACAAGTAAGTAAGTAAGTAAGTAAGTAGTCTTTATCTAGAGTGGATAACATATTTCTTCCATATGGTCTACCTAAAGGAAACAGTAAAATATATACACAGAGTTGTGTCTTAGATGCTGGATTACGGTATTCTCTGTAATTTTCCGCAAATGCCGCATAAAGTTTTTACGAATGCCGCACAATTAACTGTTCAGTGCATTTTCCATAATTGCAGACATTGTGACATTATGCACCATTTGTTGGTCAATAACTTTGATTCAGCCAATCAGAACCATTCTTTTACTAACAATTGTATTCCAAGTTCTATAATATGCATGCCATGTGAGCATACACTTGTGTGATTATTTGTAATTCAATCCATGGAAATAAACCATTTTTGTTACGAGAAAGAAGAGATTTATTAACAAAAACTTATGAATCTCCAGCTGTGAAAATATACAGGTTTAAAAGTGCATCAAGTATGTTGAAGAGTGGTCAGTTAACAGGTGTGTCCTACCTCGGCAACACTGGGCAGACACTGGCAGATCAGGTCAAACTTCTCAAGCAGCCCCAGCAGGACAAGTTTCTGGTCACGGGCTTCATGCCACAAGGTGTCCAGTAGACTCTCTTCCAACACTGCCATCTCCTCCAGCCTTGTCCACTTGTCCCGGATCAGATTCCACTGCAAAATATGCATGTCAGTCCAGCCATTTCTCAATCTACACGTGTATGTTTTCTAATAAGGAAGACTGTCTATCACTGCAGGTGACTAATGCCCACACCTACCCCATTGACTATGAATCTTACAAAATCCTTGACACAGTTATCTGCAATTGTCTGCTGATTTTATCATAAATCAGAGACGTATTTTACACACAGATAGCTCCAACGTTTTTTGTAGTCTAGTTCCCAGTCATCCAAAAGATTACATATAACGTAGTGAAAGGGGAAGGTACCCCAGACAAGAACCAGACTAAACAAGAGGGCCATTTGGCCCTAGATTGCTCACCTGAGTACATCATTTACAGAGTACATCAGTCTTATTTAAAATGATTCAAGTCATTTGATTTTACCTGGTTTCTTCCAGCAGCAACCAGATTCAAGTTTCACAAAAAAAGAATTCTTAATTTTGTCACTCATCTGGAGGCCTCAATTTTCAGGTGATCAAAATGTTTAAGCAATTATGGTATTAAACCCTTGAGGTAATCCTTGGTGCAAAACAAGAATTCTGAACATAAGTTTAGAAGAGAAGAATTTTTCAAATTTTCTATAATATATAAGGAAACTAGTTGATCCCCTAGTAGCCTCATTTTTCTAAGGATCAACTTCATTTTGGCAATTAATGTAGAGCACTATAAGGTGACCATTTTTGCTAACGGAAATCAAATTCTGACTATTGGTTTCAGGACAAGATTTTTGAAGTCTTTAAAGTAAATTCTTTTGGTTGCCATGACAACCAGAATTATGTATGGATCAAGTTTATTTTAGCAATTTTGTGGAGGTTCACCCAAGGATTATCCATGCCAACTTTCATAAATTTCTACTCAGCAGTTTCAGAGGAGATTTCATTTAAAGCAAATTGTTGACGACAGACACAGGGTGATCCTAATACACCTTTAGCACGTTGTGCACTGGTGATCTAAAAACACATTGAAATTATATGTGTGTGCAGTATTCCAAGTGTGAATAAATATCATCATAAGCTACTAAACCATGTAATGTGAGTGTAAGGATCAGACAGGACTTGACTAACATGATTGTTATTTAGCCTATAATATCAAACATGATATATTTCCACTCAATCTTATTCAGAAATTCAACGTATCTCTTTTTAAGGGGGAAAGACCTGCTGTCATTATAAAACATTGGGCCAGCCATTATGTGTGGTCTGGACTACTTCCATAACACCATATAGCCACGTATTTATAAAGGTAACTATAGATTCACAATTTAATATGTCTACAAGACAAAATTTAAATCAAATTGAGAATTTTCATTTAGACCTAGCTTACCTTATCTTCTGGCTGTTTTGAAGATGAGATGATAAATTTGAACTTGTCAATAAGCCACTGTGGCTTGAGAATGACAGTATTGCGCAACAAATTGTCAATGGTGCTGGTTCCTGAACCATAGAAGATGATGGTACCCAGGTCATGGTAGAACTCTAGCATTGTCATCACCTCCTTGTAGTCTGTGATACCAAGGGTACCAGCTATCTCCACCACCTGTAATATACCAGGGATCCAGCTATGGGTCATGGCCTTAAACCTGTTAGTGATTTTTCACTCCAAACCAGGGTTCTTTTACTGTAGTATTGGACTATGTTAAGCAGTACATTACAATGGAACTACTACCACTACAGGCACCCAAAAATTTGAGTACATTCTAAGTAAAGGGCCTATAACTCTACTGTAACTGATTGACTCAGAAGTTAAAACCCCTCGCACAAGTTAACAAGCAAATTGTTTAAGACCCAAACTGAGATACTTTGGGAGATATGTGTGACACAAAATATTTTGATAGACAGAAAGACAGACAGAATGACAAAAAACCCTGGCATAAACAATATGTCTCTTCCCACTACATGGACAATACCAGCAGTCATAATGGCTACCAAAGTATTGCTAAAGGTGTGTCTGCTGCCTTAGAAAGCTAGAATAGCAGCAATATAAGTACTGCTATCACTGAGGAAGATAAACACTCCCACACTCTTGACTCAACAATACAAAAATAAAGTCAAAGCTAATAACTACTGGCAAGTGGACATATAGTCAGTGGGTTAAGCCAATGAACATAGTGAGCCCTACATACATAAAAAGTACCATAACTCTTGAAACTTTAGACAAGAGTGCCAGTGCTGCCATAATATACGCCGCCACAAAATATAAAGACCAAGAGGGTCCTTTTAATTATTGCTTTTAACATTTCTGTAAGCATAAGCTCATAATGAAGTCTGTGAGACCAATTAATTTAGCTGAACAGAGATAGAACCCCTTAAAAGGCTTCCAATATGAAAGTAGGTCAAATAGCAGTATCAATATGAATCCTTTTTTTTTTTCTCCGCATAACTCTTGCAAAAATCACTGTACCAAAAAATCCCTGCTTTATGCTCTTTTACCTGTTTAGAAACTTGAGTTGTGTTTTCAAGAGACCATGTTTAGAAAGGCACAACTTTTGCAAGTATTGAGAAACATCAAAATCCCTGCTTTGTGCATATCTACCCAGTATAGTAATGACATTGCCCAAGTTTTGAAAAGATTAGGTCAGAAACATACAAGTAATTGCATTCACAAAGCTGAAATATCAATCAGCTAAAGAGACTAAGTTTCAAGGGACAAAAATCTTGTAAAAATCAATGAACCAGAAAATCGCCACTTCATGCACATCTACCCATTATAGCAATGACATTGACCAAGTTTTGAAAAGATTCATTCAGAAATGTAGGAGGAGTAGCGTTAACAAGGCTGCAATATCAATCAGGTACAGAGACTAAGTTTCAGTGGACATAAATCTTGTAAAAATCAATGAACCGGAAAATCGCCACTTCATGCACATCTACCTATTAAAGTAATGACATTGTCCAATTTTGAAAAGATTCATTCAGTAATGTAGGAGGAGTTGCATTCACAAGACATGGATGTACGGACGGACGTAGGGAATAAACGATTTATGAATAAAAGGAAGGGAAAATATGAAGAAGATAACCTGATCATATGAAGCATAGCTGGTTCCCTGTGTGACCAGCTTGTTGAGTTCCTGTTCAAACCGGATCCATCTGATGGGCATCCTCTCTCCAACATAGGGCTCCTTACCTGATATCTCCTCTATCTGATGTCTCAAATCATGCAGCTAGAATAGGAAAAATAAATAAGTTTACCTTTTTTTTTCTAACAAGCTACATTTGAATGTGAACGTAAATGCCATGGTAGGAGTGTGTGTGTGAGTGGGGTGGGGGGGGGGGGCTGAAGATCAAGGTCACCTGGCAGGTAGAGCTCATCAAGGGGTGCATGTGTCTGTGAGTTTGTTTGGAGGCTGTAGGTGGAAGGACTTCCGTGTTATGGTCAAGGTTAAGTTTTGTGACAAAACAAACAGACAGACCATAAACAATGTGTCCCCATCTACCAATGTGGAGGTATAAATATGGGCACAAATTGAAGTGAGATGATCTTGGCCTAATAATTGACTACCGTATGGAAAACAAGTAATAACTGTAAAAGTGAACTGTTACTTAGTCTCCCAAACAAAGTTTGAGAAATAAGGTCATAAGTAAAATTGAGGGTGGGTGGGGCCTGACAACTTGGTGACCCATGTGAACATTGAATAAGTACCATTCAGTCCATCTCATCATGAGGAACAAGAATATATATGGTTTAGGGGTGGAGATCTAAACAGTTTTTGAGATATAGGGTCATAAGTAAAGTTGAGGGGGTGGGGCCTGACCCCTGGCTGACCTTGGGGGACACAAAAGTAGTACTATTCAATTCTTCTCATTATGAGGAATAAAAAATATATGATTCAGGGTTGGAAATTTGAAATATTTAACCAAAATAATTTTTTTTAATGCAGAAATCCATCTTTAAGGGGGTGGGACCCCACATTTACAAAATTCAGAGGGGGCACCACTTCTCATTTAGGACTGTAAGTGTGTTTTGTTAAAAAAAGATCGAGCGGCCTCTGAGATAAGGCCCATACAAAGTTGCCGGTGGAAGAAAGAAGAAGGAAAAATTATAATTAGAAACAGAGTAAAAACAATAAGTCTCCAAACCCTGTAACAACCTGTGTTGAAGTCCAAATGTTTGTTTATGACTTTTGATCTATTGTCTAAATATGATAAAAAGAACATAGTTATGATCAAATCTAATTGAAAAATAAGATTGTTTTTAATTCACATATTGTTGTGAAAATACCTGGATAAAATTACCTAAACCCTGGAGTACATTTTATACCTAATTACTTTTTTACAACTTTAAACAAATGACCTTTTAATGGTTTGGTTTCTGCTTTAAGACCATTCTGTATCCTAATTAACCTACCTATAGGCTATAAGGGTTCTTGGCCAAGACTAACCTGATCTTCCCTTCTGCATGTAAACATTCCACTAAAGGAAAATCCCTTTAAGACCCTATGAAATCCATAAATGAACAAGAAATATCAGACAAGAAATATACTTTTCTGTATTTTTTCCATATTGTATACTTCATTTTTTGTTTGTTTCTGTGTTGTTGTTGGTTTTATTTATTTTATTTTTTTGCCATCTTTGTATTCCTGGCAAATGGTTTGTGCCAATAGAAAATTAAGTTAACCCTTTCCCTCATATAGACTCATTTTGACGCACTCAATAGGTACCACATAAAGCCTGATCTGCAGAAAACCACGGTTAAACCTTACCAAATTTAATTGTAAAATCCTCATTACCAGACTACTGAGGAGCAGCGAACAGCATAAAACCTGATCAGCCTGCGAGTTACTCTCAGGCTGATCTGGTTTTATGCTGTTCGCATAGGTCTTTTCATGGTGTCCTCTATGAGGGAAAGGGTTAACTTTGACCTGTCTGTCTTGGTAATGCCGATTAGACAATAAATTTGGAACTTGGTAATGGGGATGATCGTTAATCTTCTCTGCTATGACAGGAGCTTCTATTTCATTTTAGTGAAACTTTTATACAAAAGCCTTCCACTCAAAAATCAATGTTATGACACCTGTCACTCAAAACTTGAAATTATGAAGTCATTCCAGGGGTAATCAATACAACAGAAAAAGACTTTGTATTGATTACAGAGACATGCTGACACTGCATAAATATTGTTTTAGTATTTCACCAATAGCCTAAACAAGATTTGATGATGACACCTATCAGTAACAACTGAACTCCAAGCCATTGATAAAAGTTAAATGCAACAATTTATCAAATGTTGCTATGGTCCAGGAGGTAATGTACATGCCTGCAGAAATCCCAATCAAAATGGAAACATATATTTTAATATATTAATTCATGAAACTCCAAGATTAATGTTTTATACTCAAAACAAGACACTTAATATTAATTTATTATGTCTTTTTCATTAATTGTATCTGGAGGAAAAAGAGCTTACATCCCACACTTTCTGTGTAAACACCTTTATTATTATTTCTATGTATATAAAATAAACAGGAATAAAACTTCCAACATTAAAATAATTTTTATCATACATTTTCTATGTTAGAGTTGAAGTTGAGTTTACAGATCATCTTTTTTCAGCACACAACCTGTTTTAACCCTTTCCCTCATATAGACTCATTTTGAGGCACTCAATAGGTACCACATAAAACCTGATCTGCAGAAAACCACAGTTAAACCTTACCAAATTTAACTGTAAAATCCTCATTTCCAGACCACTGAGGAGCAGCGAACAGCATAAAACCTGATCAGCATGTGAGTCACTCGCAGGCTGATCTGGTTTTATGCTGTTCGCATAGGTCTTTTCATGGTTTCCTCTATGAGGGAAAGGGTTAAGCAATCATATTCCAGATTATGAGATTAGTTCATTACACATTTCATCTTTACTTGGCAGTCAGTTTGAATATTTTAGACAAGAGTCTGTGCAATACAGCTTCATCCATTGATTGCAGGCCCAGGATCATTGTATGATTGTTTTATCAGACTAACAAGAGCTGTCAGAGGACAGCACGCTCGACTATTCAAAATGCTTGTTGGTAAATCAAATGAAATCTATTTCAATTCTTGCCCTTCACATACCCTGTACATTATAATAGTCAAAAATGATATACCTTGACAGTCTGATACCCCTTAATATTTTTATGATGTCTAAAATCAATCCCATGCCCAGTTACTGAGACATAAGCACAATAACACAGTGCATGCAAAATTTTAACCAAAAATCCAAGTTAGAAAAAGGCCATAATTGGTATAAAATTCAGTCCAAAAGTTATCCTCCTTAGTTTTCTGATACCCCAGAAGGCACCCCTTAACTTTCTAGTCAATTCCACAAGCAATTTCTGAGATATAAGCTGGATAGTAGCTTGAATGCAAAATTTTGACCAAAATTCTAAGTTAAAAAGGGGCCATAACTTGTAATATATTCCATCAAAAGTTATCTACCTTGATAGTATGATACTCCTAAACATATTAAATGTTTCAAATCAATCCCATGCCTGGATACTGAGATATTAGCATGGAAGTAACTTGCATGCAAAACTTTAACCAAAATTTCTATGTTAAAAAGGGCAATAATTTGTAACCATCAAAAGTTATCTACCATGAAAGTATGATACCCCTAAACATATTAAAGATGTTCAAAATCAATTGCATGCCTGGATACTGAGATATAAGCATAAAAGTACCTTGCATGCAAAACTTAAACCAAAGTTTCTAAGTTTAAAAAGGGCAATAATTTGTAACATATTCCATCAAGAGTTATCTACCATGAAAGTATGATACCCCTAAACATATTAAAGATGTTTAATATCAATTGTATGCCTGGATACTGAGATATAAGCATGCGAGTATCTTGCATGCAAAACTTTAACCAAAATTTCTAAGTTAAAAAGGGGTCATAATTTGTAATATTTCCATCAAGAGTTATCTACTTTGGTTGTCTGATGCCCCTAAACATATTCATAAACTTTCAAGTCAATACCATGAATGGTTATTGAGATACAAACTAGATAGTAGCTTGCACGCAAAACTTTAACCAAATTTTCTATTGCATGCAAAACTTTAACCAAAATTTCTAAGTTAAAAAGGGGCCATAATTCATATTAAATTCAGTCAAGAGTTATCTACCTTGGTTGTCTAATGCCCCTGAACATACTTATAAACTTTCAAGTCAATACCATAAACGGTTATTGAGATATAAGGTTGATAGTAACTTGCACGCAAAACTTAACCAAAAGCTGCAATGCCAACGCCAACGCCGACACCAGGGTGACTACAATAGATCTCATATTCTTCGAATAGTCGAGCTAAAAAGCAATGAACTCTGGTCAAAATGTCACCAATCATCTGTAGGGAAAAAAATTATTCATAAACACAGAAACTGCAAAGTACTGGTCCATCCAAGGAAATGGCAATTCAGATAGCAATACACAATTTATACTTTCAAAAATAACAGAAATTGGTAAAAATACCTTCTGGTCATCTAAGCTGTTGTTCACAGCAAAAAACGGAGTCACTAGGTGCTGGACATAAGGCTTTCCCACAACAAAGTCTTGAATTTGAGCAAATTTTTCTTCCACCTGCAAAAAAATCAGACCCCATATTTCTTGTTCATACATGATATAAGCCATGTAATACACAGTCATTCTTATATCAAGAACAGTGCAAGTATTAATCTATGGACTCTTTTAAATATAATCATTCTCTTGTATTGAGGTAAAGACACACTATAAACCACTGTGTCAAATACTGTTCACCAATTTATTTCTTGGACAAAAATGTATGGATGGCCAGTTATTATTGTAGCTATTACAAATGTCTACTGGTGTCCATAAAAGTAACTTACATGTCTAGAACCATAGCTGGATAAAAAAAGTTGTCCTTCTTCAAGAATTAATGGTATTGTGTTATTGTGTGTGAATAAATTAAGTCTCATTCTATTTCAGAATAAGAGTTGTTCAGTTAAAAAATAACAAAAGCACCACATGCAGATGCCATCATTTGGCTGTTTTGTTGTTGTTGTTGCTGTTGTTTTAAAAAGGGGGGATAAATTTGGTCAAAATGGACCTAAGACTTACAGTCCTCTATGAGAATGTAGCCTTTGTGATAGTGAACAAGTATGTGAAGTTTGATGATAGACAGATGTTATGGCCAAAGTTAACCCTTTCCCTCATAGAGGAAACCATGAAAAGACCTATGCGAACAGCATAAAACCAGATCAGCCTGCGAGTAACTCGCAGGCTGATCAGGTTTTATGCTGTTCGCTGCTCCTCAGTGGTCTGGAAATGAGGACTTTATAATTAAATTTGGTAAGGTTTAACTACGGTTTTCTGCAGATCAGGTTTTATGTGGTACCTATTGAGTGCGTCAAAATGAGTCTATATGAGGGAAAGGGTTAAACCATGACGATGCCAATGACAACTACGACACCAGAGTGATAACTTTTTCTTTGAAAAACAGATGAGCTTAAAATAACAACCTCATAATTAAGTGCTTAAATGACACCAAACAAGGGACATATCAAAGTTGTAATCATTCACTATAGTGTTAGGTTATATTCAAAGTACATGTGTAGAGCCAGTTAACTTTTTGATGTTAACTGATGCTTTAGATGAATATTGACTAGAAAAAAAATACTTTAATTACCACAGGTACAATCTACTATAAAATTGTTGTTCTTTCTTGACATTAAATTTCATTGATTAACTGTTTACCATGAGTGCATTTATATGTGGATGCAGATTTTAAGAAATGTCAGGTCTTTTAGTGTACAGTTGTCGTTGGGATTAAATTTCGTCAGTAAAACTATCCACAAAAATAAGTCCCTAGTGTCTATTAACAATTAACCCTTTCCCTCATATAGACTCATTTTGACGCACTCAATAGGTACCACATAAAGCCTGATCTGCAGAAAACCACAGTTAAACCTTAACAAATTTAAGTATAAAGTCCTCATTTCCAGACCACTGAGGAGCAGCAAACAGCATAAAACCTGATCAGCCTGCGAGTTACTCGCAGGCTGATCTGGTTTTATGTTGTTCGCATAGGTCTTTTCATGGTTTCCTCTATGAGGGAAAGGTTTAAACAGCATTATAGTAAAACCTGTGGCTAAACATAAAGCAAATACAGATAGATTAAGGCAAGGTTCTATACAGAGACCCACCAGTTTGTCACGGGACTGAGGGTCTGGCCCCAGACTGTCTCTGTGGGTCCCCACCAGCAAGATGGGAGGAGAGAAAGTGCAGCTGTCAGAAGACTTCTTCAGGGAGGTTGAGGCGTGAGCATATATTGAGTGCATCCAGAAGTCCATGTACTCTAATGCTGAGAGAGAATCCCCATCAACCTATAGAAAGTATAACTCTATATCATATATTTATAGTATAGTACCTTCATAATCCAGTCAAGTAATGTTGAACATCTTCTCATTAGACAAGTTCAGGTCCAATTAATCAGAAACAGATGATGATGATGATGCATTAAGAGCAATTGTAATTATTTTCAAAAAAGAAAATAATGGATTCTGATATTAATGAAACAAATTTCTTTCTGTGAAGTGAAATTAAAACATAGGATAGTAACTTATTTTTACTCCATAAAAGAAGTTTTATTGTAATAATATTTTAAAGATAAACAATATACATACAGTGGATGCCTCATGTTCATATTGAAAATCATGGGTCAAATTGAACACAATCAGGTACACTGCTCGACTGGTCAGAAACATCGGATGAGTCGTATAATACACTTCCTTCCCGGCAAAGTCCCATATATTTAGCACCATTTTTGCACCATCATGAGTTTTTGTGGTTGCTGAGGAAACAGAATCCTGGGATTTTATCTCTGAATTACTGTCCAATATTTTTTGCACTATTTCCATTACTCTGTCTGGTACACCTTTAAACAGTTCTACAGGAATCTCAGTAAGCTTGGTTACATTAGCTGATGATGGTTTAGATGAAAGCTGAAAAAAAAAAACATCATTAAGATGGTAAATCAAGAAGAGGCCACTATTGATACTTAGTCATACTATGATCATCATTTACTCGAAAGTACACACAACTGTGACCCATTTATATTACTCAAAGTTTGCTAGGCATCAAAATACTTACTTTTATTAAGTAAAATATTTCATTATTTGAACCAAAACTATTGACAGCTCCAGGAAAACTAGAGACGATGGTACTCATGCATTTTGGTTAAACTGGGACAGAAAAGGCTCACCTTTTTGGGACCAGATGCTGAATTTCTCTGATCTTTAGTGGCTGGTTTTGATTTCTGTGAGGAGGAAGGTTTTCTACTACGCTTTTGGAACTGCATTTCCTGAACAATATTGGTAGCCAGGGCTTGATTATACTCTTCTTCTAAAGAAGCAAAGTCCCCTGGGAAACGAAATATGTGTGGTGTTTAAAAGGAATGAAAAATAAAAGACAATGTATAATGAAAGTGAATTTAGAATTCAAACCAGTACCTTAAAAAAATATTGTTGATTTTTATTCATCTTAAAATACATTTTTTGTTTGTTTGTTTGTTTCTTGAGTTTAATGTCCCACTTACAGTATACATGTATCAGTCATTTGAGACTGTCTACTTGAGACATATTTAGTGTGTAAAACATCATACCCCATCACTTACATAGAATATTGGGAGTTTGTACCCAGGTTGGGAGAAAAAACAATTAAAAAAACCTTCCTAGGTTCAAAGTCTTAAACCTAAAAACTGTTGAAAAAGTTAAGTTTAAGCTTGCTTTCCAAATGACATATCAAAAATAAAATTTACATTTCAAATTCTCTGTATTATTTCATTAGAGACATCATAATTATAAAAAGAGCTTTCATCCCAATTAAATGCAAGCATTAATTAGGTATTTGGTTTGTAAATAACTATTCAGACGAGTGGTTGGTTATTTTGTGTTTTTAAGAGACAAGAAATGCATGAGATAGCTGGCAAATCAATCAATATCAAGCATGTCGGACATATACTTTCAATACAGAGATAATGTTCCCTCTTTACCTGATAAAGCATACTTACCATGCTATACACAAAACCTATAAATACATAAATCAAGTGCCTATGGTATGTTATGCAATGCAGGTGCCATATTCCTTACTGTCTTGCTTTTCTTCAATAAAAGTAAATACGCCAACTTTGTAATTGCATATTTATGCAAAACCATCTACCTCAAGCAAGTACAGCTGCACTATTCTGCTTACCCATAAGTCCATCTGTCTTTTGGTTATCCATATCTCCATCCTCCCCTTTCTCTGACTTCATCACTTTCCAGTTACCATGGCTACCAATACAGAAGGAACAAGAAGTTGATAAATCTATTCCAGATGTTTCCTCTGTCTGCCCTATGTCTCTGAAACATGCCAATGTTGATTTCGGAATGCTTCAAAAGCAGGAAATGTATATTCCATACAGTACAGCCATACTCAAGTTATAGAAGGGATTACAAGGATATTGGAAGACAAGCAGGGGTGGGGCACTTAGAACTTGATTTTGACTATTTACTTTTGTTGTCAGAAACATATAAAATATTCATACCTTGGATTATTAAACAAAACAATAGTTTAACCAATACAATGCTTTCTATCTGAATTTAGACAGATAAATTCATGAGACAAAACTTAGATTGCCAAATGATTTCCACAAAAGGTTATATGGTGAGTGTTTACAAATACTCAAACCCTGCCACTTTGACTTAAATACTGATGACTGGTACAATGTCATTACACTTACTCCTGAGCCAGTAATGCTTTCTTCAGACTGGTTTTGCCCACTCCATCCTGACCCACCAACATAAGCCTCGTCTTGTAGACTGGGCACATGCCTGACTTACAGGCTGATTCAAACGCCTGGATGGCCTCAGGACCACGGGCTGTGATCTCTTTGGGGGCATCATCTGTTGATATTGACAAACAGAAAACAGTGAAAGGTCTGCATGTTGCAATTTGTTGGGTCTATAAAGCTCAGATGCACCATTCTATTAGTCCATGTAATAGGTACGAGAATGATATGTGTATGTGATTATCAGTCATATTCTATAATTCGTCCATTGAAAGCCAGAAGGGCACATCAGCCTTCTTTTCATATATGCTGATGAACCCTTCTGGCTTTTCAATGGACAATATTTCTTTTAATAAAATGCAAGATAAGTGTATATGTATCAAGAGACACTGATATATTTATTGAATAAGATGATTCATATTTATTCTTTATTTTCTTGAGTTACTTTTAAGATAATATCTTACTTCTATTATCAGATTATGTATGATATAGTGATATGAAGCAGTTATATGACTCTATGCAGATCTATGCAACTACAGCATTAATCAAAATCATGCAAGAGTAAAAATTGCCCTTCAAATGCAATTTTACTTACAAAACAAGTAATAATTGTAACAGTGAACTGTTACTAAGTCTCCCAAACAAAGTGGGGCCTGATGCCTTGGTGACCCATGTGAACATCAAAGAAGTACCATTCAATCCATCTGATCATGAGAAACAAGACTATATATGGTTTATGGATGGGAATCTCAATGGTTTTTGAAATTAAGGTCAGAAGTAAAACTGACAGGGTAGGGCCAGACCCCTTTGTGACCCCCCGGGGACACTTAGGAAGTACCATTCAATCTGTCTAATCATGAGGAACAAGAATATATATGGCTTAGGGGTGGTGAAGAGGAACAAGAATACATATGGTTTAGGGGTGGGGATTTGGACAGTTTTTTAGATATAAGGTCATAAGTAAAATTCAGAGGGTGGGGCCTGACCCCTGAGTGACCTCAAGGACACCAAAGTACATGTAGTACTATTCAATTCTTCTCATTATGAGGAACAAAAGAATATATGATGATTCAGGGTTGGAAATTTGAAATATTTAACCAAAAAACATTTTTTATGCAAAAATCCATCTCTAAGGGGGTGTGGCTGGACTCCCAGGGACCCAACAATTACAAAAATCAGTGGGGGGGGGGGGGGGGGGGGCATCAGTCTCCAAAGTTTGCTTGGGAGACTTAATGAAAGCTGGGGCACACTTGTCACAGAGATCATTCTATAATAGTTTTTGTTTAGTAAAGCATGAAGACATTATCACAATATCTCACTTGAGCTTTTCTAGACAGATATCTGAAACACATGGTTCTTGGGCGGATAATTAGCAGTAACACACCTATAAAATATACATGTCATTTTTCATAACCCTCATATCTAGCACATCTCACCATTATGTTACAAAAAATGATTCACAGGAACATTAAGTTTTCAAGACATCATATTTTCTCTCCAACAGGAATGTAATTAACCACGATTTATATATGCCAATTATGCAATAACCCTTAGTAATATACAGTACATGCAATGTTTGCATGTCTTTCTGTAGTTAATTATCTGCTATAGCCAGTTTCAAACCATCACCAGGACTCGTTATTCTGTTTTGACCCGATCAAATTTCAGACTAATACATTTTCATTATGAACATGTTATTAAACACGAAAATCTATTGCTCCCTGAAGCATTTGCTGGATTGTGGAGTGACATAATGTGCTGAAGGTACACGGGAAATAAAAGGTGTGTACAAATTATAGGAAATTGCTACGGAAACTTCAGACACTCTCAGGAGAAAATTACAAAATGTTTTGAAATGAAGGTTGCTTGGGCATACGGTACTTGTAAACAAGAGCCCTGCGCCCAACGGTATTGTATTGTGAAGAAGTCTTGTATGTTATATTGTACAATACTGATGTCAATTACCTCACAGGAAGCCTAATTATTCAAAGCCTTAGTAAAGAATTGGGAAAATAGATCACAAGGAGCATGAAATTTCATAAATCATTACAATTGTAACATCACTGTAAATTTAATGATATATCTGTACCCAAACATAAACATCAGTCATTATCATTAACATTGCTTTCTAGTAATATGTTTTAAAAAAAAATGAAAAATTAATGCAAAATGTTGACAAGAATTTTTTGTTTGCAACAATGCTATTTCCAGATTCAATTAAGGGCCGAATTATTTATTTAATCATATTCACAAAATGCTGACATGAGAAAAATACTTTTGTTTGACTCCTACGTTGTTTGCTGATATATCTACATTTACTTTTGAAAATTTCAGATCATGTGAGTGCAAAATCCAGTCTTCATGCACATCTACATATAAAGGCAAGTATTGCTGGTAAGTTTGAAGAAAATCCTTCCAGTAGTGAAGGAGGAGTTTCAATCACAAGGTTCTGCTTATAAAACTGCATATAGGAAAATTGAGAATAGGCCATAACTCTTGAAAGTTGCATGTTAGAGCGAAATCCAGTCTCCATGCACATCTACATATATGTATAAGGGCTAGTATTGTTGGTTAGTTTGAACCAAATCCCTCCAGTAGTGTAGGAGGAGTTGGGTTCACAAGGTTCTGCTAACAGACAGATGAACGGACGACATTTAGAAGCCTCATACAATTCTTAACCCATTACAGTAAAGGATCATTAGGCAATTATTAGTGCAAAACAAAATTTGATTTTAAACATTGGATTCACAAAAAGAATATATAGTCTATATTAATTTTGTTATTAAGGAGTATACAAATCATAAGAAACAAGCCAAACTCATGACTTTGGGGGCCTCATATTTTTTTCAAAGGATCAACTTTATTTTATCAATTATGGGAAAAGGCCATGAAGTGACCATAAAATGTGCCAGCTGATATTAAATTCTGACCATTGGATCTAGAGGAGCGGCGGTCGACAACGGACACAGGGTGATAAAATAGCTCACATTCAGCACTTTTTGCTCAGATGAGCTAAAAAAGGCTAGTCATAGTTCTTGAGCATGTATGATACCTATCAAGGAAAAAAAATTAAGTTGATACTTTCAATGAGTTTAAGATTTATACTCAGGACAAGTGTGTTCTCTGGAACATGTGTGTCACCTGCTGAAGCATGACGGAAAAAGTGTGAGGGACAGACAGTGGGACAGTCAGACGATGGAAAAGTGATCCCCATGTACCAACTCTGCTTACAGCAGGTGACACAAAATAACAATGGATATTGATGAAGACAAAACCTCTCCTAAAAGTGAAGGCAGGGTAACGGTTATCATAAACTGCACTAATGAGATTTATCTATATATATAGTTGATACATTAATGGGTCTTAAAGTTCTACCTTAGACAAAAGAATTACCATGAAACTCTGAAAACAGAAACATTATAATTATGGTTGATTACACTGCACTTTTCCATAATGAGATATATCCTTGAAATGAAGTTGGAAATTGATACATCTATCAATCTCAAAAATAAAGTCTTTCAGTTTTGTACGGGACAAAAATTAGCTAAAGAAATTAATGAAGGGCATTTTCTCTTAACATAGCAAAGGAAGAGTTTAGTATACTTTGTAATACACCAATCCTTATGGCATCTATCCATATATAAAGTTTGGAGATAATGCCTCCTAATATCTTTTACTCCAAACAAAACAAGTAACTGGTGTTGTATGCAACACATAAAGTCCCCTACCGGCTCCACCTTGACTCAATATGGTAATCAATCCCATTTTTTGCCATATTTTCACTATTTCCGTTACCATAGCAACCACAATTTTAGTCGAAGAACAAAAATAAAATGACGTGCATAATCTACACATTGCCATCTAGTAATATATCAAGTTTCATCAAGTTAGCTTGCTTAGTTATCGTGGGATCCCATTTTTGCCATATTTTCACTATTTCCGTTACCATAGCAACCACAATTTTAGTCGAAGAACAAAAATAAAATGACGTGCATAATCTACACATTGCCATCTAGTCATATACCAAGTTTCATCAAGTTAGCTTGCTTAGTTATTAAGTTATCGCGGGATCCAGATTTGAGCGGACGGACGGACGCACGGACAGACGGACGGACAGACAGACGGAGGGCAAACCTATAGTCCCCTCCGGTGTGAACACCGGTAGGGGACTAAAAAGGGTTATAGACAAACAGACCAATAGATGGATGGAGTTAAACGGTAAAACCTGGAGGGTATGGCAAATGTAAATAAAAATCAATTCTTATTTTTATATCACTTTCTTATAAATTAACCTCATATTACGATAGTTCTCTCAGAATATAAAGAAGACCTAAAGACTTATGTTTAGTCCAAATTTCATCATTCTATCTCATCTGGAAGTGATGTTATATGTATTTGAAATTTTACTTCAATGGGGTTTGAATCTTGAATTCGCCATAGAACCTTTGCCTTTCCAAGTTTAGAAAAAAAAAAAACCAGGATGCACAACTAGAACGTAACATACAAATTCTGTGAAAATCCACCCAGACATAATGGCTGTAGACCATGTACAAAGTTTTTAAGGACGACGTCAAGTTTGACGTCTTTGACGTCATATACATACTAAATTCATTGAAATGAAAAATATATTATCTAAAGTGTTTGCCATCAAATTTTCATGGTCCTGAAAACTTTGCAACATAGAGAAATTAACATGCAGAAATAAGAAATTCTTATTGACCTTTTGACGTCATATGATACCAAATGATGTTTTTCCTCACAGAACATAAAGTAGACTTGGCAACTTATAATATTTCCAAATATTAGCTGTCTAATTCATCTGGAAGCAATTTTATACGTATTTGAAAATTGACGTCAATGGTTTGAATCTTGGATTCGCCATAGAACCTTTGCTTTTTTGAACCCGGGGATGCACAATTAGAACATAACATACACATACAAATTTTCATGGAAATCTGCCCAGAAATAATGGCTGTAGACCGTGTACAAACTTTTCTACACAATGTCATGTTTGATGTGATATGACGTCACAGGAATATGAAAATCAATGAAATGGAAATTTCAGTACATGAAGTATATGCCATTAAATTATCATGGTCCTGGGATCTTTGCAACATATAGAAATTGTCACGCAGAAATAAGAAAATCGTTTTGATCTTATGATGTCATATGACGTTTTTCTTCTGTCCAAATATCAGCTTTCTAACTCATCTGGAAGAGATTTTATACGTATCTGAAATTTGTTGACAGTGGTTCGAATCTTGGATTCGACATAGAACCTTCGCCTTTTCGAATTGGGATAAACGGACGGAGTTGGGATGCACAACTAGACTATAACATACACATTCTGTGAAATTTTGATGAATATCGGTCCAGAAATAATGACTGTAGACCGCATACAAACTTTTTGACCCGACGTCAAATGTGACGTCATATAAATATGAAATTCATTGCATTCGAAAGCTCATGGTTTGAAATATATGCCATAAAATTTTCATTGTTCTGTGCCATTGGCAACACATCGAAATTAACACATATATAAAAGGAAAAAGAAAAGAATAATAAGATTAATAAAAAAAACAGTACAAACCCAATAGGACTTTATAGGAATTTCTGCCTGTAGGCAGAAAGTCCTAATAAAAAACAGTACAAAACCAATAGGACTTTCTGCCTGTAGGGAGAAAGTCTACTTAACTGGAAATGTTTTTGGCCACAGTCATTATGATTATAAAGGTAAACTATACTAACCTGGTTTTACTATCTTAATGGATTTTGTGTTGCCATAGACATCAAAAATGACCCACAATGCCTTGTCCACAGGAAGTCCTGTTAGTAATGCCCCCATGTGCTCATTGTTGACAAAAAACTGTACATGTCCATCTGAACTCAAGTAAAACATCAGGTGGGAGCCATTTTCTGCCAGACTCTCACTCAATGGCCTTATCCAATAGCCATCCTTCTTTGAGAAATGAGGAAGCGTGTACTTTGGCAGGTCAGTGTGTCTGGCAGGATCCTGGACAGTGAAGCCGATTCTGACTGCTCCGCTCCAGCTCACAGTAGTGGTCAGCTCAATACACACTTTGTGGCCCACTTTGACAGGCTGGTCACTGAACACAATGCCATTGCAGAAATGGCTGTCAGCCCGGGTTGCAGTGGACTTTGCATCAGAGAGGGTTATCGCCGATCCATGCAGAGCATGGAACCTCATGATCTTCCCCTACCAACCACAATTAGATACATAGTTCAACATGTTCTTCTTGTCAATTTGCTTACTTTTAAATTTCTTTATAAACCTAAATTCTGTCATGTCATGTTTTTATACACTAATGAATCCTTACATCAATCATCCTTAACAATGAATTTCTGTTGACTTTTATAATCTATGTGACACTTCCAGTGGCAGAAAACTGAGAGCAGGACCTATCAGCTTTAAATGCTTTTCCTGTCTCCCATAAAACTCTGTCTGAAAAAGCAGGTAATCAATATCCAGGTATGAGCACAATACTGTGGCTTAAAGGTATTGGAATTAGCATTTATACCAGTCACTTATCCTCCAAACTCCATGTCTGCTGACTGACAATGAATCTGATAATTTAATATCCAATAAAATCTTCTTGCCCATGATACAAATATAGTGTTAGTAATAATCCAATATCTACATGCCCTTATAAATATCAGCTGATCACATAAAGAATTGATTTCTTATCAAATTGAAACTGTAATATTCACTATGCCATAAGATTTACACCTATAGACTGCATAATAAATAACCCTTCATTATCAACCTGCCTCAAGGTCATATCATCTCACACAAATCCTCCAGTTGTCTAATATAAAGTATGTCTTCATTCAAATGCACCATGCCATGTAAGACATCTTTTCTGGGCTCTGTAATGAAAATCAATAACAAGAGTGAAATTTCAGGTAAATGGAAGAAAACAGAGGAAGCTGGCATTTGTAAAAGGTTAACTTGATCACTAAGTAAAATATACATACCTATTTCTAAATATCTCTCATAAGTTCTACATATAAATGACAATGTGGAGAAAAACACTGAAAATCATTTGTTTGTTGATGCAACTAAGATAATGCAATTTTTAGATACCATACTTTAACTTTCTTTTGTGTACAACAAGGTACTACAATATAATAAATTTATGGTATTTGTTAGTATGAAACAAATGCCCACGCCTTTAATAAATCTTGTAGCAGGAATTATGGATTCCATCAAAAATGTACTTCGGGGAGTAAAACAGACTCAATCTATAATTCATCATAAACACTTACATACCATAATTTAGCTCTAAGCATGTAGAAAAAATAACCCAGGAAACTTTGTTCAAATTCCAAGAGCTATTCAGCTTTGTCAAAAATGGATGACAGTGAATAAAAAGCAAGCAAAGTCTGAACGCCTATTTAACAAAATTTAGCTAATTAATGTAGGTAATAAAACAAAAGGGCCAAGATGGCCCTAAATTGCTCACCTGAAAAACATTGCCTTCACTGCCAATTATTGTATATGCAGAAGTACAGCAAGATCATCTGAATTCTACACAAAAACTGTATCTGCCATCCAAATTTTGAAGGTCATAGCTCTAACAAGTCAACATAAAATCAAGTGACCCCTGGGTTGCGGTCAATTTTGATACCAGAGCCATGATTTGAATAGATTTGGTTGAGGTCCACTAGTAAACAAATTAATCCAGGCTTTGTGGTTTCTGACAAGAAAATTTTTTGAGGGTTTTCCTATTCAAGTCTAAGTAAAATCAAGTGACCCCCTAAGGTGGGACTAACTTTGACCCCAGGGCCATGATTTAAACAAACTTGGTAGAGGGTCACTTGGCCATGTTACATACCAAATATCTAAAATCTAGGCCTTGTGGTTTCTGACAAGAAGATTTTTCTAGTTGTTTTTTTTTCTAAATTAGTCTATGTAAAATCAAGTGACCCTAAGGGCGGGGCCAATTCTGACTCTAGGGCCATGATTTGAACAAAACTGGTAGAGGTTTATGAGGCCATGTTACACACCAAATATCTTAACTCTAGGCCTTGTGGTTTCTGACTAGAAATTTTTTTCTAGTTTTCTAATACAAGTCTATATAAAATCAAGTGACCCCTGGGGCAGGGCCAATTTTGACCCCAGGGCCATGACCTGAACAAACTTGGTTGAGGTCTACTAAGCTTTGTTACACACCTCATATCTAAACTGCAGGCCTTGTGGTTTTTTGACAATAAGATTTTTCTATTTTTTCCTATGTAAGTCTATGTAAAATCAAGCGACCCCTGGGGCGGGGCCAATTTTGACCCGAGAGCCATGATTTGAACAACCAAAGGGATCACAATAGCTCACCATGAGCATGTTGTGCTCAGACAAACTAAAAAAGGAAGAAAACATTGAATTTCAAATGACAGAATAACAGACATCATTCTATAGTTTGAGCTATATGCCCTTGCCTGAATATTGCTTTGTCACAGTAAAGAAGTATGTTCTACATGTTGTAAGAAGTAACTATGGATTTAAGTAAATGGAGAAATTTTTTGAACAAGTCTCATGAAGGACCAAAAACTGAGCTTTAAATGGTCACATCTTTATAAATCTCAATATAAATCCTTTCATCCATAAGACAAAAGTGATACTTCATTCCATTACCTCATGAATATCAATGTACAAATATATGACTTGATAAATACAAGAAATAATAAACTGAATTTTGAATGGATTTTCCTTTGCTATGCATACATTCAGACCTCCAATGTCTATATATGAGGGTGATTTAAATTATATTCTATGGGCACTATGTAATAATAATATATCTCAGCTACATAATCCCAAAGCTTATTGATACGTTTAAGCAAAGGAGATTTTCTCTGCATGGGCAATATACACATACCAAATCCCTTGTAGAGACCTGGGTCAAGGCCATATTCAAATTGATTACCAATTGAATGATAACACACCGCATACTTCTATTCATGATGGCACCTAGGTAAACTTGTGTCAACAAATTAAAGACAATATTACTACATTTATATGGATTTTACTTGAAATCAATCTAGTCCTACATACAAATTGCATTTAGACTCGTTTAATATCTATTCCATCTTTAGATAAAAACTATTCAGTTGTTAATGTGTTTCAAACTGAAATTCACATAACTTTCATTTGCAGCATATTAATAAGATACTTAATTGTAAATAAATATGTTAGATTTATTTCTTTTTTTGTCCTACAAGTGTCTTGATATGTGGAGATGTATCTACTTTACAAGTGCTGCCTCCATGTCAATCACAGAAAGACTTGATTTGACTATTTGAGTTTACCGTCGCCTCGACAGTATTTCAGTCATATAGCGACGTCCAGCTAATTACAGGTGGAGGAAGACCCCAAATGCATGGAGACATCAGGGTAGAACCATCGACCTACCACAAGCCAGCTGGAAGGCTTCCTCAGATGAAAATCTGAATGACCCTGCCAGGATTCGAACCCACGCAGTGAGGGGCTGAGTGAGCAATCACAGAAAACCTCCTTCTTTGTATATATATATATTTGTGGTGATTGAGGGGTCCAGGATTCAAGACCTGCTAGGGACACTGCTAATTTCCTTAATCAAGACATTCACTATGCATTGTTTCACTTTTGTGAATAGGTACCTGAGAGGGTGGTATAATTCCGTGGCACCATAATGTGTGGGCTGCCATAAGTGGTGTGAAAGACTCCACAGGGAGATTGATATATATAAGATACTAGTAGCCAGATGACCTGGGGTCAAAAGCTGTAAAGTCAAACTATAAAATGCTTTTACTTAAATAGCCACTTATCCAAAACACTTAACACTATAATGAGTCTGACATGTGTACTTTTTTTAAATGGTTTCTTCAACAAATCCAAGGGCCAGCAACAAGTCAAATCATCTCTTTGCAAACCACAGAGTTACAGTCTCATTATTTTGACACTTACCCAACTAATCTTGGAACTAATATACAGGTTTTAAACATGCACTGATTGAACCAGCCATCTCCCCCCACAGTTGACGTCCTTACCCTATGATCTCCAGTCAATGAGACAGTTCAGTTTTATGTATATGCAAAACTATTGATGAACAGAAGTCCTGTAATTTGGTTCATTACATCATATTCTAGGTTTAACATGAATAGCATTTCTCATGTAGGTTAACTCTATTATGTAGGTTAACCTGAAAAAAAAAACTATCATTTTTCCACTAACATTTAATTTTCTTTCAGCCTCTTATCACAGTCCATAATAAGTAAATTTTTAATTTGTGGGTGCATATATATATATATATATATATATATATATATATATATATATATATATATATATATATATATATATATATATATATATATATATATATATAAACTGATATGAATTGTTATTTCATATCAAATGAGTTCATTAAATGAGTTCATGAAAATGTTATTAAGCCAGTCTTTGGCAAGCTTAATAACATTTTCATGATTGAGTTAAGTTAATTTTAATATGATATGACAATTCATGTCAACTTCTTTTCATTATATGACAGTAAATTGTGATTATAATAAGAAACAAACAAATACATGAATGAACGGACTTTGAAGAAATTACTATTTGTAATCTAACACCAAGAAAATAGTTTCAAATAATGAATGAAAATAACGATTTAAAATGCGTATTTCTCATACATTTTCAACTTCATATGAATAATGCATCTTTTTAAAGTTATACTTGCATCAAACACATTTTATCCAGCTGTTAAAGTTCAACACCATGCATATACATGTACATAGAATACACACGCGTGATGTGAAGTGATGTAATTCAGTCTAAAAGTTATATGTAATGTGATTAAAATAAGAAAATATGTGACGGTTATTTATATAAATACGAAACCAGAATTAGCTGTTTGAGCATAATGTCATATGATAAAAACTGCTTCAATATCTATAGATCTGTAGATTCTATTTCAGACAACTTCATGTGTTCATAACATGTTTTGTGGAATCATGTTCAAGAAACTGTAAGGTCCAATATAAAAAGATGAATTTCATATATCATCTTCGAGGTAAATTGTGGATTAATTATCATACCTTTGATTTACTAAATACAATGTAAATATGCACAAAAAATGATCATAATTATTTTCATATTTTTTAAATAAAGAAAAAGAAATGAAAATTCAATTTACTCTGCATAGAAAGAAACAATATACATTTCCTTGATTGACTGATGTTTAATACATATACTTTGGAAACTTATTGATCTATCAGACATTTCAACAATGATAAAATGTAATTAATAAATGCAAATTAAATTATCCCTGCTTTGACCTTTATCAACCCAAGAAACTTCAACATTCTTTATGATACTTATGAAGAGCTATTTTTTTTCTTCTAAACACTAAGGTACTTGAAAAATAAAGAACAAATAAAAATGTGGAGAAACTTAAAACAAAATGACATTATATCTTGCAAGTTTCTCCATGATGATCTGCAGACAACAACATGACAAGACTGTAGATATTAAAGCAACATATCACTTCTTATCTAGATTTGTCTTAAGAAATCCTTAAATTGAATGGAAATTTAAGTCTTGGTACAAAAAATATCCCTATTAGCTTATAATATATAATTATGTGCAGACAAAAAAAATAAGTATATTATAGTACTATATGTGCACTATTAAATCAATTTGTAATAAAGGGAAAGAAATAAAAGAACACATGATGTCTAAAATAATTGGTCTAATAAACCAGAGGCAATACCGGAATACTGAATTAATACAATAAAACCTGCCTTATGTGGTCAGTCAAAAGACATGAGTGCTATAAGTAACTTGTATATAAATTTAAACTTATTGCTAATTAGTAAATAAATTACATAACATATATACACATATTAAACAAATGGCTTAACATAGTTGAGTATATTTCTGAGTATTCTAAACAAAATGATGTATTGGTGACTGTACTTGGTTTTCAAAAGAGAAAATTAGCATTTTAATATTGTTGGGTTTAACGTCCAGCCAAGAGTATTTCAATCATTTAAAGACTATGTCGACTGACAGATATAGTGCTGCCACACTGCAGTATCACGCCATAGACATGTGGCATGATACAGCACACAGTCATATCCCGACTCAGTATTTAATAATAGAAACTTTTATTAAATAAAAGTTTCTCCTATTAAATCCTGAGTAGTGTGGTAATGCACAGTAGTGTGGGGCAGTTATAAAACACATCATTACCAATTATTGATAAGTAATTAGTATCAAAGTGACATAATCTGGCCCTAAAAATGTATAAAATGTGTTACAGACCACTAAAAATGTTTCTGCTATTATATAATGAGTAGTGTGGGGTAATGTAATCGTGATGGGTAGTAATACAGAACACATCTAGTACATCATTTTTTTATATTTATTTTATGATAAATTACACAAAATATTTTAAACAATTCTATTATCAACTATTGAGTCGTGCTGGGTAGTATACAAATTTACTATTTTTACAAAACAACTGCCAGATTTTCATGATCAACGGGCTGCAGTCACTGCCAGACTGGATATTACCAATTATTGATAGATAATTAAAATTAAATTTTAATGACATTAACTGGTCCTAAAAAAGTATAAAATGTGAAATATAAGTTTGTACTTTTAATTACTGAGTAGAGTGGGGTAATATACAGCAGTGTACGTGGGGCAATGTGACAAAAGACATCATTACCAATTATTGATAGGTAATAAGTATTAAAGTGACATAATCTGGCCATTAATATGTATAAAATGTGTTAAAAAAATGATTCTGGTGCTCCTTTGTAATTTTGTAAAAACAAATTTAAACTGTTTGAGTAGTTCTTCGGCTTTTTCTTTGCTGTCTGTTATTTGGCTGTTTCCTCTTTTGAGTGGGGCTATCCCAGTTGATTCTTGTCTTTTAGACTTGACATACATGTACTTCCAGAAGGGGTTTGTGTTTTTGTCCTTTAGTCCTTCTAAGATGTTAGTATTTATATGGTTCCATTCAAATCTTCTCAGTTCTCTCTTACATTATTTTTGGAATTGTGTGTAGCTGGTCCATTAAATTAATATAAAAGTTTAAAATGACATGAACTGGCCTAAATAATGTATAAAATGTGTAAAAGACCACTTTTAAACTCTTCTACTATTAAATATTAAGTAGTGTGTGGTAGTGTGGGGTATATCGTGTCGCCCAATCAAGAAATTGCTATATATAGCTGTATTTGAAGAGCTGTATTATGCTTTCTTTCCAAACAAGAGGTACCTTGTGGTTATTTAGACGCTAATGTTTGTCTATGAACAATTTTGACACACCTGATATAATGAAAGTAAGTGTGCCTATGTTTTAATATGTTTGTGTGTATGTATCTGTGCAATCCTCAAAACAAGATATTAGACAAAATTACCGGCCACCTTTTCATCAATGTTAAACACTCAATAGCAGCGATACGTTCCAAAAAGAATAAACCAATTCGTCTACCAAAATGGAAATGATTGCAGAAAGGTTTAGATAACGTATACTTATCTGAAACCAATTTAAATGGATTTTTACTCACCTGTGTTTTGCACACCTTTGCTCTGAACATAAATAAACTGTCGCTTACATCATTCACTGCCCGTCGCCAAGGTGCGTGGTCGCTTGTAACATGGATAAAATTAATATTATTTGGCACGACAGTCACGGGGCGTAAGTCAAGAAATAAATAAAAAATATGAAAAATAGAAAGGCAAAGACCTATTAAACAATAATAGGCTTTTGATCATGGTAACAAAGTAAAATATGGGGTTTTCCTGCTAGATCTACGTTGATTAAATTAAAATCTTAATCAGAGATGTAAATACCTATAGAGGCTTCGTGTCTTGATTTAAAAGATTTTTTGAAATAAATCAAACTGAAATCAATTCCTTGCAGTAGAGAAATTATTATTCTATAATTACATTTTCCCCAGTGATTCATTCCTACATGGTATATAGAATCCCTGATATAATAATGACAGATCTGCTGTTTATCTATATATAAACATTTTTTTCCACTGGCTTTTACAGGAGTTTCCTATCTCTGTTGAATATGTCTTTGGTGTAGCTCAGATTTTACAGGAAAACGATATTTTCTCAAACGCAACTTTACTTCGACGAAATAGGTCAACTATAGAATACGGCACAATACGGTGGCACTGAGGTGACATGTGCAATAGTTTTTTTTTTGGTATTGTTTTCCCGAGTTAATTTTTTTTTTTAACTCGGGAAAACAAAGTTATTTTTGTTTTCCCGTGTTAATTTTTTTTAACTCGGAAAACCCAGTTAATTTTTTTTTTTAACTCGGGAAAACAGTCATTTTTGTTTTCCCGTGTTATTTTTTTTTTAACTCGGGAAAACAAAAAATATTGTTTTCCCGAGTTAAATTTTTTTTTTAACTCAGGAAAACAAAAAATATTGTTTTCCCGTGTTATTTTTTTTTTTTAACTCGGGAAAACAAAAAATTAAGTCGTGCGCACGACTTAATTAGCCAATCAAATCCGCTTATTATGTTGTGGCCACGACTTAATAAGTTGTGGGAACGACATAATTGGCCAATCAGAGCCCTCCGCCAGCACGAGGGCGCAGCGTGCCTTTTTGTGTTATACAATCATAATTTATCATAATTCAACACAATATCATTTATAGCGATGCAACTTTTAAAAATGTTTATTTTTATTTTTTTCTCTTTTTTTTTTGGGGGGGGGGGTGTTGTTTTATTGACATAATCTTTGTTTTTGTCACTAATTGGATTCTCACTTGGCTATTTATTACCAACATTGTTTGTGATAATCATTGAACACTCATTCATTTGTGCTAAATTTCTGGAATAACAACTTTACAACAAACACAACAGTGTCAGATATTGACGCCCACTCTTATTTTTTACTTTTAGCTCATAATGTTGATATATTTCTTTCAGTTGTAAGCATTATGCTAAAAATAACATTTGGCAATACAAATTCTAATATGTGTGTGTCTGTCTTCCTTTTTAACACCCAACCCATCTCCCCAGATACACTCACACTCACAGACTGCATATCTGTAGCCAGTATTTATTTATACGCACACAGTTTACTTATTTACACAGTACTTGTACACTGGTGACATTTGCAAACAAAATATACATATATGAGGGAGCTTGCTCCTACAGCAGCCATCTGATCAGGGTCTGTACAGTCTATAATTTTGATATAGAAATTCATCAAGTGCCTAAAAGGCAACAGCAAAATCATCTGTAAGTTTGCAGAAGCAGTGTTGTAAAGGGATCTAGAAACCTTTAAAGATGCATGTTGTTTAAAAAAATGTTTTAATGTACTATTAAACTTGCTGAAGAGAACACCTCAACTGAGGAAAATCTTAAGAGACCACCCTTTGGTCTAACATGTACAAGTATTCAAATGGCGATAACTCTTAAATTAGTCATCCTAGAGTTATGGTTATTGTACACCGCACTTCTCCACACTGAGATCTATCTACCTTTGAAGTTTCATGTTGATACATTTTACATTTTTTTGTGTAATGCTCCGGACAAAATTATGACGAACAGACGGACGGGAAGGACAAAGCGGCAACTTTATGCTCCCCCTTCGGGAAGCATAAAAAAATCAGCATAAGATCTTTAAAAGTCAACATAAGGTTTAGGAATTCTAAACAGGATCTTGAAAAAAATCAGTTTTCGATAATTCAAGATACAAAATCCTTGAAATTCGAGATAAAATCTTGAAAAAATCAGATAATTCAAGTAAACTACACTAACTAGAAAGGGTATCGGACTGAGACTTGGATTTTTGCCTTTTGTATCCTAAGAATTACCAACTGACCGAATTCCATTAACTCTGTGTGATAGTTTCCCAGAATTATCTTGAAATTTCAAGACATATATTTCATACATATTTTAAGAACGAAAAGGATTAACAGAGAAATTCAAACTTTGATAAACAGACTATCTCGCCAAATGAAAAGCTAAAACCAGATCGGACATGCAATATATACTCAGAAAAAAGCATCTTTACATGCCTTTCCATTTGATTATCGTTGTCGAAACTTTCTGGATCACTTCATAGCCTAAACTTATTGATAACGATGACCAATGCTGCTGCCTACACAATTCGTTCTCATAGTCTCGCGGTGAAGGAATATCCTTCTTATTTCAATTCAAATGGATGGTGTAATTTATGATTACATAATATTACATTATATATACATTATATAATTTAATTTACAAACAGCTCTCAGTACCTGTCCCAGAAGTTGTTTTTCTTGACCTAGACTCTGGGTTTGATGTTAAGTGCAAGAATAATGCTAAAACACGATCCCTCGGAATGTTTAAGCTGACTGTAAAATGTTTTCACGTAAACAGTTATACGCCATTGTAAACAATGATTTTTGGTTGGTGACTATAAGCGAATTCAAACATATTTGCAGGTGATTATTACTTGTATCCTAAGTGTTTTAAGGAATATAGTCAATAAATGTAAAGTTTCTTTTTTGCTGAGTACATAATGCATGGAAATGGTGGGCGCTTTAAATTCTTACAGCCGGACTGGACCAGTAAACGCAACGGCCAGCTTGTTGGAGGTATAGTACTACAATTATTCAAAATATATTTTTAATATATATATATAATAATAATATATAATATATATTATATATATATTTTAACTCAGACATTAACTCTGACTGAGGGCTCTGATTGGCCAATTATGTCGTTCCCACAACTTATTAAGTCGTGGCCACAACATAATAAGCGGATTTGATTGGCTAATTAAGTCGTGCGCACGACTTAATTTTTTGTTTTCCCGAGTTAAAAAAAAAAAATAACACGGGAAAACAATATTTTTTGTTTTCCTGAGTTAAAAAAAAAATTTAACTCGGGAAAACAATATTTTTTGTTTTCCCGAGTTAAAAAAAAAAAATAACACGGGAAAACAAAAATGGCTTTGTTTTCCCGAGTTAAAAAAAAAAATTAACTCGGGAGACTTAATTTTTTGTTTTCCCGAGTTAAAAAAAAAAATTAACTCGGGAAAACAATATTTTTTTGTTTTCCCGAGTTAAAAAAAAATTTAACACGGGAAAACAAAAATAACTTTGTTTTCCCGAGTTAAAAAAAAAAATTAACTCGGGAAAACAATACCAAAAAAAAACTATTGCACATGTCACCTCAGTGCCACCGTAACACAAACATATGGTGAGTATTTCTATGAATACGGTATCCTCGAAGCAGGTGTTTGCGGTTCAGCAACATGGCGACTTCACCTGTGCAGTGAAGAGTGATCTATGTGTAGCATGGTCAAAATTGAGCTTGACTCAAGATAAATTTATGTATGTAAATAGCGTTTTAACAAATGTTCGTTTGTGTCATTCGTATTTGATTTGTTAGTACTTTTGTCGGCACGTAAGTACGTCTCGTGCTCAATGTTATGTATAGTCCCGTGATGAGAGAAAATCATGAGTGCGTGATTGAAAACAAGTTGTTATGATGTGAATGAATGATTTTCTATTTGATTGGTCAGCCCAGCCCTTTTCTCACTATAACAAGATTTGGCGGGAATAATTCTACCCACAGACATATGCAGCATGGTGAATATGTCTATCTATCTATCTATATATACTGCACAAACTCCCCTTTCGGGTATTACTGGCAGGTGCGCGTCTGTGCAAGGATAAAACTGTTAAAATAAAAATTTTGTTAGGGTGAGAAAGTTTTCTGAAAAAAAGGTGAATATGTTAGGTTTAAGATCTGGTAAAAACATCTTTTTGTTGATTCAGGGACGGTCTACTATCTGAAACGAGAGGAGCTTTTGTTTAAATGCTAAAAGATCATTTTGTGAGACTATATTTTCTGGTAAGCTGTTCCAAAGTATCACTGTATAAGGAAAAAAGGAATATTTAAAGTAGCTAGCTGGAGTATGAATTTGCCTGTAAGATAAAGAGTGTAAGTGGCGGGATATCCTCGCTGGTCTTTCAAGATATGCAGGTAATGGGACAGCAACAAGGTTATTTACTATTTTGTAAAACATAAGAAGTCTGGTGACATCACGTCTGTACTGAAGGGTTTGCCAGTCAAGTTCCTTCTGCATACTGGTGACACTGTCGTAATAAGAATAGTTATTATTAACCCATCGGACTGCTCTGCGTTGTACTTTTTCTATTTTATCTATATATGTCTGTGTATGAGGACTCCAGACTGTAGAGGCATATTCTACTTGAGGTCTAACCAATGTTTTGTAAGCTGCTTCTCTAACTTCCTTATTCTTTGTCTGGATGTTTCTGTGGAGGAAACCAAGAGTTTTATTAGCAGAAGAAGTAATGTTGTCAATATGTTTATTCCAAGAGAGATCTTTTGATATTGTAACTCCTAAGTATTTGGCATTATCCACTGTTTCTAAAGCTTGTCCATGTAATCTGTAATCAAAGGAAAGTGCTTTCTTCTTTTTAGTAATATTTAAAACAATGCATTTACTGGGATTAAATTCCATTTCCCATTTCGTTTCCCACTGCACCAGCTTGTCGAGGTCTTTCTGAAGTGTAATACAGTCCTGCTTGTTGTTTATAGCTAGGTAAACGGCAGTGTCATCTGCAAATAAACGAACTTGAGAAGTTATGGTATCTGGAAGATGTCTATGTTTTACCTATATAACATTTCTTTCTAACACATTTATTTTATGGATCGCCGAGCGGGACACGAGTTCCATCGAAAGCTAAATCGTCAATATAAGAGATCACTTTGTATTGTTGGTTCTACTAGTATTGTCCTTACCTTTGGACATTGCATTATAGACTCGTCTGGTAAGACTTTTTATAAAATATCAATGTTAAATATGTATAATTTGAGAATTGCCCTGATTATGCTTTTTTCTAGGCTATAAAACCATTGATTACGTAATGTTTGAGCTGTCTAGAGGAGATCCCATCGTGGGCCCCCACATTGAGCTATCCGCATAACCACCTAACCAGCCAGACTCATTTTGTCTTATGGCCCCCTGCTATTATGTGTAGGTAATCCGAATCGGCAGTCATCCATGACTGAGTGATAAGCATGTGTTTAGGGTACTGTGTATTCAAATTGATTGACACGTTCACTGATTCACAGACTATTGTCGGGTGATACCCAAGTGCATCTCGTCTGTCGAGCGATCTAATGATTGAAGAAAAATAGGCAATCACAAAACCTTTATATCATTATATCTGTAAAACTATTCTAGACAGGTGATGTTTAACCCTTTCCCTCATAGAGGAAACCATGAAAAGACCTATGCGAACATAATAAAACCAGATCAGCCTGCGAGTAACTTGCAGGCTGATCAGGTTTTATGTTGTTCGTTGCTCCTCAGTGGTCTGGAAAAATGCAATTGCTATCGAAATATTTTCACAAGAGCCCAAAGGAATTATTGATGTAAAAAATAATTTTGACTAAATCTAATCAACGAATTTTTTAATTCACCTTTCTCTACATGTATAAATTTTTAATCTTGAATTAAAAGCGGGCAAATTATCTGCCAGGTTGAAGAACTTTTAGGTATGAAAAATTGCAGATTTTGTTTTGGAAAAAAAGTAATGCTTTTTTTTTGTTATAAGCAAAAAAATCTAAGTATTCTGCAGGGAAGTTGCAAACCTATCGCTAGCCATGTAAATTAAACTTTATCAAAAATGGGTTTTGTCTCTAGATGTCATCAGCTTTATATTTTTACATAACTTTTAAGTATTATTTTAACGAAACATTAAATTCTTAAGTAACTCCTCTAAATATATAAATACAAAAAGTATGTCCATACATCATCATGTTCACTTTTCTTATTATTTACGAATATAATAATCTATGTGTATTTTAGATTTATAAAGATAATTAAGAAATGAAAGAATTGGAAAATTGTTAAGTGCCATATTTATGGACAATGTATATGTAGATTATGATTACTAATTAAAATCAAATCCAGGCGTGCGTTCAGTATAACAAACCGTATGCAACCGTACGCTTATAATCAAAACCACGATTTTGACGTAAACCCATGTACAGCATAAGGAGCACGTGAACAGCATGCTATATGGTCCTAAGACAACTCCATAGCTGAATGTAAGCGACCGGTTGCATACGGTTTGTCATACTGAACGCACGATAGGTAATCAGTTATTGATAAGTCAATGAATACTAATGCAAAAAATACACAATTTATGTGCAAAATAAAACGGATATTAAAGATTTTATATTAAATATCGACATCTATTGTTTGTTTTGTCATGATTAAACATTAAGAAAAACCAAAATGTGTCAAAACTAAAAATGTAACGGGCGGATGTAGTTTTGAATACATTTTTGTTACATCAATTATTTACAGTCTGACTATTTTGAAGATCTACGTAAAAACGGTTTAATACACAGTTCTCTGTTTTTTTTTTTTTTTTTTGACATTTTCATTTTTAGTTTGTTTTCATATAGTTTCAAAGAGTTTATTTGTATCATTCTCCTATTGTTTTGTTTTGTCATATATATATACCATTTACAGATTGAGCATTTCGTTATATGAAATATTGTGTTGTGTATTTGGTTGTATTGAAATAATTGAATCGGTAAATATTCGTCATACAAATTAATTACAAAGCCAGTGTAAAATATATATCTCTTTAATTGTGCAGTTGTAACTTTACAGGGTATAAAATAAACTGTATTTTATTAAGTTTGGAATTGATTTGTATTCAAATAATTTAGGTTATCAGCAAGGTATAAACTTTTGAATTGATTTGTGTTCAAACAATTTAGATTTAGTATGTTAAGATTATAAGAAACTGTATATGTATTAGATCAATTTGACATTTGAACGCCAATCAACTTAATCTTAAAACACACCTATTTCCTTGCATGCTGATTACACCCTGATCACACTGCACATGTCCCTGTGAGATCCTGAAACGTACAGGAGTTGTGTTGATAAGTACATGTTATTTGTTCTGTGTTTTGTGCTTATGTTTCTATGGATTTCTTATGATTGTGTTATATGTATAGATGTATAGTTGTGTAGTATTTTAATTGTTTAATTAAGGTTGGTGTGATTCCAGTGTATTTCATTTCAGATTCGATGAGAATTGATATCCGTTGCAAGTTGTATTCAGTTGATATAAGCACTTTATTTTCAGATCCACTGGACAGACAGTCACTTAATACACATGAGCTATGTTAATTTAGAAATGGCTTTGTATAATAAATTTTCAGCAAACCTTGTGTACATACGTCGGAACACCTTGGTTTTCAGCCAGTATTATATTGGTTTCAGCTGATTTTCTTTCCTGCCATATAGCATTAAATACAATTATGATTTAAAACATGCATTTTTCCCCACAGGTGTTGTAGCCTTGACCATAGCCTTGACCATTGGCAGTATTTATTTCCATACAGTGATCTCCCTTGCACGCTCACTTAGAAAAAAAATCCTGATAAACGCCACTCGTGGTGGCAGAGATCTATGTAATCCATACCAGTCTAAGATCTGTGCCGAAGAATGAAGGGGAGATAACTGCGCGGAGATTGTGTTTATTTAAGTTGTTCATTCAACTTATTCAATATGCTTTTTTTTTTTACATCACATTCCGTTGACAGCTGACCCAGACAAAAACACGGATTTTTCCCACGGTTTTAGTACATTTACGGGTACTTGAGATAAAAAACCCGTGCATAGTTCAATTATTCTATAGCCGTATGGGAATCGTGTAGCTTGTGGCATGACCTGAATTATTCGTTTTGATTATTTGTTGTTGTTTTTTTTAGGCTAACAATTCCAGTTTATATATTTCATTTTCTTTCATGCTTATTGATGAAATACCTTTGTTTATAGTGAAAATAACAGTAATGAAAAGTTGGTGTTGTTATTTTCACTGCAGTTCACTCCTTTTTTGCTGGGTTTTACGCTAGAAATGACGTCATAAAAAACGTCACGCACGCGAGGTAATCCCACCAATATTGACGTCTTTTGTGAATAAAACAGCTAATTTCTGGCCTTAAAGGCATTAAATAAAAAGAAAAAAATGTTCATTTTGGTGTGAGATCGACTTATAAGTTTACTGAGTGAACATAAAACGTGGTATTTTCACGGGTGGCTAATCAATCAGATGAATGAACAAAATATACTTTCACATCAACACCAAACTCCCATTCGTATCAACTCGGCAATCCCCGACCTAACCCGTTAGATATTATTTTGAAGAAATGGGCGAGGTGTTCCAAATGCCCAACTCCATGCAGTAGTTACCTACCCTTACAGTTGTACTGCACTGCCATCACAAATGTCACGTGTTGATGGTAAGCTAACAAAATGGCGTCTCCGTCTGCTGTCATAACAACAAAAATATTTTTAAAAATGAGGCGATATTTGATGTTTATTAAAGAAAACATACTTAGGGATATGACACTCGCAGTAAAATATTATTATTATTTTTTTTTTTTTTTTGTTTGGAAAAAAGAAAATTAGCTAAATTCTGTTAATTTTTACTTGTGGTGGCAGTGGTTATCTACAACTGTAAGGGGAGATAATTACTGCAGCGGAGTTTGCGGCCATATGTTTAGTGTTAGCATGTTTTTACACTTTCTACATTATGCTCTAATACTTATATTAAACTGCTTTTTTTATTGATTTTTCAAGTTGACGGTTTGTATCTGAATTCTCAAAACATTTTTTAAAAAATAAATTCTGAGCTTTAATGAATCGGGTTGCTTGCAAGGTACGTTAACCAAGTTTTAAAACCCGTTGCCTATAAATTTAAGGAGCCACTGTTATTATTGTAAAATAAAAACAGTAATATGTTAAAAAGAAACACTTTATGAAAAGAAAAAAAAAAAGTCCTATTCATTCCATACTGACGCCGCTCAGGCCTTCATGTCTCATACGGAATAGTGTCGTATTTTTAACGTAAAGATTACATGTATATATTTTCGGAAATCAACCTATAAAAAATTATAGCAGTACAGCTTACCTCTTTTATTGAAACTTAAATTGTAAATAACACTCATCAATATCCCTTGAACCTTTAATTATCTGGTAAGTAACTGATTAAACAGAGAGGAAATACTATACTGCATAAACTCGAAATGTGTTATTAGCATAGTATTTGGTGTACCGTGGAAAAAATTAATTACACATACATTTGTGTCCAGAATAAAAGACAACTTTTAAAAGATAACCAAGATTTTACCCCCCGGATGACATATACATGTACATGTAACATATCAAACAAACAATTTAAAAAACAGTTATTTTCATGAAGAAATTCGGGTAGTAAATATTGTATTTCTGCCTAGAATAGAAAACTTTGACGCACATATTTGATTTCCAAAATTTGACCCTATAAATTGTCTCTCTTTATCGATTTTCTAACAAATTTCTTTGTTCTTCATATGCAAAATACCTCTGCTTCAAAGATTCAATTTCATTTTGAAACGATCCATTTTCATTTTCATCGCCAGTTATCACAGTATCTTTTTCAGCTTGTTTCTTAGATATCTTTTTTTTTTTTCACAATAAATTCTGTCAAGAAATTAGAGAGTTTCTAACATTTGAAAACCCAAAGTTCTGCTTCTGACTTAAGTTAACCCCAAACCTTTTTGTCTTTATCCACATATCAATATCTCAGAAGACATGTTATTTAAAGTCCTTATCCCATCGCTGGGATTCTCTTAGATCCAACAATATGTGGTTAAGAAGTAGAGGGAGCCCTCTCTTCAAACATCAAACATATGAGCTTTTTGTGTATGTTTTAATTTACAGTTATTTATATGCCGGGCATATTCGTTAATCACTCACGCGAGAGACTCTGTGCAGTTTAGTCCTTTGGGTAAAATTCAGGGATGGGAATCAGCACTGCGTCGTACCATTCATTTTGTTAACAAAAGCCGTCATCTTGGAAACCAAGAGGTATATTTTTGTTTATTAATTGTTTTGTAGGAAAAGCAAGATGACAATTTACATATATGGACACGCTACTAATTCGCTTCATATGGTGTATGCAACTTGAAATTCCATTTTGAAAAACAAAAAGTAAAGCGAACTGGAAATTCGAGGGGGAGAAGAATTTGTGAAACATTTGACAGATACGACGCAGTTGTAATTGCAGTATCAAGCACTTTCACCCTAAAACTATAAATACTCGTGCTTTTGCTAAATATAAGTTATCAAATACAGATTCACGTCATGGGTCAAAGTCACATTTGCAGCAGAAAATTATTTTTCAATTAAGGAATGATATTTACAAAATGGCAAGACGCAGCTGAATTAAATATGTCTTTTTAGTGCAGTCTTTTCAACTGGTTCCGTTTAGACAAAGCTTTTTCGAATGATTTCTTGTCTTCGATGATAATTAAGGTACACGCAATGGACATTTTTGACAAATGTCTTATGTTTACATACACGTTCATCGTACATACTCTGGCTATCCTGTTAGACTGTTATGTTAGTATCATTTCGTTTGATTAGAGACATTCATCTGTTAAGTTTCTTTTTTTCAACTCATTTTACGTCTTCCTGATATACAGAAGGGAATCATAATGGCCAGTTATTATGTTTCAAAATATCACAGAATTTAGGTAAGTATCTTACAAGCAAAATCATTGCTTGTGTTTGATTAGATTTTGATAAATATTCATATACATTGTACTATAACTCTTGAAAATATGTTGCATAAACCAAACAAGGGGGCCACATGGCCCTAGAGATTACCCTTCAGAGTACATAAACTTATTCAAAACGATTCAAGTCATTCGATTTTACCTAGTTTCTTCCAGCAGCAACCAGATTCAAGTTTCATATACAAAGAACATCATCTGGAGGTCTCCGTTTTAAAGGGATCAAACTTGCTCATGCAATTATGGTATGAAACCTTTAAAATTTTCATTCGGCAAAACAATAATTAATTCTGAACAGTAGTTCCAGAAGAGAAGATTTTTTCAAGGGTTCAATTTAGCAATTATAGCAGACATGCAGGAGGTACTAATTTTTCTTTGTGTTAAATGTATTTAAATTCTACCATTGGTTTCAGTGAAGATGGTTTTTAAAGTTTCTCTAAAATCCTGTTCTGCGTGTTGGATCAAGTTGATTTTAGCAACTTTTGTGAAGGATCACCTAAGGATTATTCGTGCTAAGTTTCATCAAGTTCTACGAAGTGGTTTGAGAAGAGATTTTTATTTTAGAGTCAATTGTTGACGACGGACGACGACAGATGAAGGGTAATCCCAATAGCTCACCCTGAACATGTTTAAAAGCATTTTTTTTAAACATGTTAACTAATGTTTTTAGAGACCGTCAGAGAAAAAGAAAGATAAAGAAGAAAAAAAAAAGAATGACTGAAGTGAAGTAAGAATATACATATACACATCACTCCAGCTTTTCCTTTTACTTACTCCCCTCTCTCTCTCTCTCTCTCTCTCTCTATTTATTCCCTCTTCTCACTCATATTTCTGGCTTTATAAAGGTATATGCTCTCGTAATTTGTTGATTTGTAGAAAATCGAAAAAAAAATCATTATTTCCTTGTTTTCAAAAATATTACTTTCACAACATTCAATCCGCTTTTCAAAACGACATCAGGGTACCATCATATTGAATGGGTTTTTTTTTATTTCTTAATCTTTATGAAACTGTTGTTGTTGATTTTTTTTAAAGTTTAGTCAAGTCACTTGTATTTTTGCTACCTTCACCAGTGTTTTACGGTTTGTTGATTTGATATTTATCACAAGGTATAAAATTGAACGTGGACCATGTTACGTATTGAAGAGAGCCAAATTAATAGTAATCTTCTTCTGAATTGAGTATTTTTTTCATACACAGAGAGTTGAATGGAACTGTAAAAAAAATAATAATGAAATGTGTTAAAATCATAACAGAATAAAAGGAAGATATTGACTTATTGTTTAAGTTCACATGATAACTGAAAAAAAATATTTAGTTCTTTTCTCAGGGTAGATTTATGGTCCTAGGGTTGTATAAAATTGACTTGACTTTTTTCAATTTTATTTTAGTTTTAAGTCTTTTTATTTTATTTTTATTTCCGGGGTTTAAGTTTGTTGTTATTTTCATTAGTAATATTTAGAAATCGCTTTTATTAAGTTTATTCAAGTTGTAAATGTCGCAGTGTCAGATTTTATCCGTTACCCGTGTCGGTTATATTTGTCCTAGTATATATCTTGCCTTTTTATTTCCAGTATCTGTTATTTCATACCCACATTTATATTTTTCTTTAACTTTTCATTAATTCACCAAGCCTTTCATTCTTTCATTCATTAATTCTTTCATTCATACCTATGACACATTCAAAGGAACTAATCCGCTCACCAGGTGACGGACCTCAGTTTCAGATTTCCCGGTTAGCACGTTTAGCACATGCGCACTTTAGAAGTCAAGACTAGAGCCACAGCATCTTGTTGTTATTTAATAACTTCAATAACTTAATTTGCGCTGTGTTTCAGGTATGCAATGCAACTATATGTTCATTTATATGTTGTGAACAATGCCTATTTTGCATTTGTCCATTTATAAACTTATATTCATGTATATGGCACTTTACCATTAGAAGTCAAGGCGAGGGCCACGGCATCTTGTTGTTATTTTTTTAACTTTAATATCTTAACTTGCGCTGTGTTTTAGAACTCATTTGAGACCCGCGTGTGCCAACATTACAACAACATTACAGCACTCCTAGAGACTACCTATAATTTGAGCATATTTCATTTCTAAATCTTCCATGTTGTATTATGCCACGTGCAATATTGCAAATGTGCCATAATTATTCCACGGCCGAGCGGTTACAGTCGTGGACTACAAATCTCTCAGCCCCTCACCGTTGTGGGTTCGAATCCCGGTAGGGATTTTTTCATATGAGGAAGCCTTCCAGCTGGCTTGCGGTAGGTCGGTGGTCTTCCTCCACCTGTAATTAGCTGGACGTCGCTATATGATTGAAATACTATCGCAGCGACGGTAAACACAAATACAACAACATAATTATTCCTTGTGGTGCCATTGTGTCATCATCATTTTTTTTCCTACAGAAGGAGTAATGACGGCGGCTTTTGATTGCAAAATGAATTGTACGACGCAGTTCTGATCTCCAGGCCTGAAATTGTAAAACATGATTTACCTACGGATGCACACAGCTTGCGGGTTTTTTATTTATCTTCGCACATGCATATTCCCGGTTATGCAAACGATCGGATTATGAACAGATATTTACCATATCAAATTGTAAAGATGGGTAAAATTATGGCGACAGAAGACATCAGCATCTATACCGGTGAAAAGGGGACATTTGGGACTGTGGACTATGTTTTATTTTCTTTGATGTTTGTTGCATCAGCGGCAATAGGTTTTTATCATGCAATAAGAGATAGGCGACAGAATACCGAGGAAAACTTTAATTTTGGTGGCAGGAAAATGCATCCAATACCTGTCAGTATGTCTTTATCAGCAACCTTTTTGTCGGCTCTGACTCTACTCGGAAATCCAGTAGAAGTTTACACAAATGGAACCATGTTTTTCTGGATTATAATCGGAATGTTAATCGCCGTCTTTTCAGGAGCGCATTTGTTTATCCCAGTGTTCTTCAACCTTAAAAAGACCAGTTGCTTTGAATATCTAGAACTACGATTTGGTCATGTGATACGTATACTGGCGTCAATAGTATTTATGCTTCAAACGGTTCTTTACATGGCTTTGGTTTTGTATGCCCCCTCACTTGCATTTGAAACAGTGACTGGAATACCGCTAATAGGATGCATGGCTGGTGCGGCAGCTGTCTGTACTTTGTATACTGCCCTAGGAGGCATGAAGACTGTTCTCTGGACTGATAGCCTTCAATTCACAATCATAATTGCTGGACTTCTATGTTTACTGATTGAAGGTTCGAGCGTGGTTGGTGGATTCAGCAACGCGTGGTCTATTGCAGATGACGGTGGAAGAATACAATTTACTGATTTCTCGGCAGACCCGAAAGTGAGACACTCAGTCTGCAATGGCGATTGGAAGCTCTCTTTACTGGACGTACCTTTACGGAGTAAACCAATCACAAGTTCAGCGCGCATGTTCTTTGCCGACTCTCAGAAAGATGAAATTAGCTTTTTGGCTGAACTTTATTGGTCTTTTTGTCGTCAGCATGCTGACTTGTATGATAGGAATCGTAATGTATGCTATTTACAGAGATTGCCATCCTGTAAACTACGGAATTGTGAATAGAAATGACCAGCTAATTCCATTGCTAGTACTTGACATCCTTGGCAAAATACCTGGATTGTCAGGAGTATTCATGGCCTGTGTGTTCAGTGGAAGTCTTAGCTCTGTATCATCTGGCCTGAATGCAATGTCGGCAATATTTTTGGAAGATTTCATAAAACCATGTTTCGGCCGAAAGTTGACCGGTAAGACAGTTCTTCTGTCTAAAGTCATGGTAATTGCAACTGGGTTTCTTCAATTTGGTTTAGCCGTTGGAATCTCACGTATGGAAGGATTGATATTGCAACTTGCGTATTCATTGTCTTCGGTTCTTGCAGGTCCACTACTTGGAATATTTGTATCTGGGATGTTCTTTCCATGGACAAACCAAACTGGATCCGTGGTTGGATTATTGTCATCATTGGCATTCATGTCATGGCTTTGTTTTGGTTCTTTGATCGCCAAACCATCTGGATACAAACCGTTGCCAGTCTCCGTAAATGGTTGCAATTGGAATGCATCAGACTTTTCTACCAGCCCTCTACCAATTTCAACGACATCTATAAATATTTCATCCACTGTAATGAATGGTGTCAGTACGGAAGAGCCGATATTGAACGACTTCTACAGAATATCTTACCAGTGGTACACGGGTTTTGGAATGATCATTAATGTCGTAACTTCTCTTATTGTCAGCTTCTTAACAGGTTATACATACCCAGAAGAGCTTGACAGCAGGCTTATGTGTCCTTTTGTTGACACACTTTTCCCATACCTACCCGAGTCGATAAGAAAACCGCTTCGCTTTGGAGTTGTATACACAAAGAAAAAGTATGAACATGACGATAATGAGATTCAGAAAGCTACTACTGGATACGAAAATAGTGAATATATTAACGACTATCCGGATATAAAGGTCGGTGACAACGTTCCTCATAATGAAAGCACTAAACTGTGAAATAATCAAAGCGCACAATACGCTGTGAGACGGCGACGGGATTAACATTCTAAACCCAGCGTTTCTGAAGTTATTGAAGCAGCCACATGACGACAAAAACTCCACACGCTGTTGCTACAGAGGATCTTTTTGTTATATAATAATCCGGAGTAAAGGTCATAAACCTTTCATTCATAAAAAGCTGCATACCTGGATTCGCTGATGACCATATTGCCAATAAACGTTTTCCACCAGCTTCAGTGTCAAACGAACGTAATGCCATTGCAGAGCTTGAACAATGTGCAGTTACTATTAATGACTGGATGAACGCGAATAAACTAAAAATGAACACAGCAAAAACAGAGTTCATAATGTTTGGCAGTAAGGTGCAGTTGAATAAATGCTGTACAAGAAAAAATGACATTGCCGGTGATAAAATCGAATCTGTTGACACTATAAGACATTTGGGCGCTTACTAAGACGAATCTCTAAAATTCAAAAAACACATTAAAACAAAGTGTAGAACTGCTATGTTGAATTATTTCCGAGTCAAAAATATTCGTAAATATCTTACCGAAGATGCTACTAAAATTCTACTTCTTTCTTTAGTTATGTCACATCTGGATTACTGCAATGCCATATTGTTTGGGACTGCAGATGCTGACTTATATAAAATGCAACGTATCCAGAATATGTGTGCCAAACTGGTCTAACTACGTGGAAAATATGAAAGTTCCAAGAAAGCACTATTTGATCTCCACTGGTTACCAATCAAAGCCCGCATACATTCCAAAATTATTTGTTTTATGTATAACTGCTCTGTGGGAAATGCTCCATCTTATCTCAGTGAACTTTTAACCAAACAAACTCCAATAAGAGTGGGATTACGATCCTCAGACATTGTAGAATTGTTATATGTCGTTCCATTAAACAAACGAAAGACATTTTATGACAGAAGTTTTAGTACTGTAGGTCCAAGTCTTTGGAATCAACTTCCATTGACCCTCAGACAGTCGACATCCTTGGGCGTGTTTAAGAAACAGTTGAAAACCCACTATTTTAAAGATGTTAAAAAACTATTTTAATTGCGGTGCTTTTCATAATCTATACTGACTTCATACTGGAATAAATACTATATCTTATTATTTAGATAATATAGTATATATTTTTAAAATTTTTTTAATTTTTGTGAACTATATGTTTTTCCTTTATTTACATAGTTTAATATATATATTTACATGATATATATATATATATATATATATATATATATATATATATATATATATAATCATGTAAATATTTCAAGTTGTGTTGTATATGTCTTATGGATTTTATGTTTTATGCATACAATGTACAACGCCATTGAATATGTATTCATCATAGAAATAGGCGTTTAACCAAATTAAACAGTTTACAGTTTAGTTTACTAAGTAGGTCATTCTCTTTCTCTAGTACTAGCGAACCTGATGTACACATTCTATCTGTTGTTTTGTACTTGTAGAAATTGACCAGGTATTTGATTACAATGTATTTAAGATACTAGAATGTTTGCCTATCTATTTCAAAGTTAAGAAATGCTCTGGGAGGAACCTAACTCGCCAACATGCAAAATTATGTGTGGACTACTTTAGGTCAATTACATACATACGAAGCACTACTTTTTCTTTTTACAGGAGTAGATCTTCATGTACGTAAGATAGGTTGCTGTTCTGGTTAAGAAATGTCACGTATATTTTTCACGCTTAAAATTGATGCTTCCAGTGCAAAATAATGGCAAAAGAAAACATGTTAACAAACAATAACACACTAAAAGCGGTTACGGTTATGATTTAAACGTCTGTGTAACATATTCAACTCGTATTCGTTAGTGCAGAATCGCATTGCATGGATCCGCTCTAAGCGCGGAGAGGTACAGTTAAACTTGTTGTGGAAAATATGCAAATTAGCAAGGCCTGATTTCATTTTTCAGCATAAGACGGCTATCGCCGTCTAAAAATTGAAGAAGCAGAATCAATCTTACAGTTTTCGAGTTGTAATTCCATAAAATTTATTACTTAAACCGTCTATATTAACATTGACATTTTAAAACAAGCCTTAGCATTTCTGTCATCAAAATTTATAATTATTTATATCCAATGTGTCTCTGATTATGTCATGCTGATATATATGTGAGTGTGTTTGTGTGTTAAGTCCCACTCCGCTCGTTTTTATGCATTTCTTATTTCATTATGACAGTGCATACCTTTCTGAACGTAATTTGAATATCGTATTATACATTCCTCCGATCTGGTACAAAAGATTATCCTGCGTTTCAATTCACCCATCAGACCAGTATCATAATTTATATTCTAAAGGCACATCTAAATGTTGTCGTTTTTTTTTAAAAAATAAATGCATCTTTTCATCTGTTCATTTATAAATACTGTCATATGTATGTAATAATGTATAAACGCGACAGGTAAATGAACATGCCCGTATGTTGATGCTGTGTTCTGTTCATCGTTCTGCTGTGCCTCCTTTTTCTCACCATCCATTAGAGGATAACATGCTTCTGTCCTTTGATATAAAATTTATTAGACGAGGCTCAGTAAAAAAGCTAAGTAAAAAGCCACTAGTGCATTATTCTATGTAGCTCATATTCTCAATATTAATGTCTAAGATGATTAAGATTATTACTGGTGCGAGACAGTCAGTTATCGTACATACTTAAGGCCCATTACCTCCAATTGTGGAGAATCAAGAAAAAGACTAAATTTTCTGTCAACTGCTTTGTTTATTTGTTGGGTTTAACGTCCCACCGACAGTATATCAGTCTTTTGGAGACGTTGTCTACTTGAGACAGATATAGTGCTGCCACAATAGAGAAATGTGGCATGACACCACACCCAGTAGACATGTGGCATGATACCACACCCAGTCACATTATCCTGACACCAGGCCAACCAGTTCTACAACTACCTTATATGCTGAACGCCACGCAAGGGAGCTAAACAGTACCATTTTTTACGAATTTGGTATGTCGTGGCTGGGGATGGAACCCACGACCTCCCGCTCACGAGGCGGACGCTCTAACCACTCGGCCACCGGGGACGGCTCAACTGATTTGAAATTGAGGGTTGTGGGTTCATATCCAAGTAGGGTCAAATTTCGTTCTTTATTTTTATCTCTCTGGCCATTTTATTTTTTATCACTCAGATCAAATTAAGACAGGAAAAAAAAGTTCAGTCTTATTTTTTAATTTGTATAGGTATAAGGTATTTAAGGGTTATGTGCCAAGGTAAAATAACATTTGATTTTAGTTATTATTATAAACGTCGTTGTGAAAGTTACATATCTATTCAACACTAAAATGCTACAAATTTTTAAGAAAATCCTACTTACAATATGTTATGTACAGACAGTACGCCTTCAAATGTTCAGTATGTTTATAAACTTTAAGGACACTTTTTGAGCTATGAGTATGTAAAAAATGAATTAAAAAAAGATACAATATACATGTCTTTTCTTCTTTATAATTTACAGAATTTTCGGCGCCTAGCTGGACTTAACGGGCAAAAATATCATAACCCTTTATCTAATGAATTTATGACATGATCTAGGTATTAATTACTGATATTTGAATGGTATATGCAACAATGAATTTTCTGTGCTGTGCAGAATCTGAGCTAAAATTGTAGACAGATGAGACGCTGATCAAATAGCTCCTTAAGTGAGCAGTCTGATCTAGGTCTGTTCTGTTTGCCAATGCGTCAAACACGAGTCTATAATTATGAAGTAAAGGATCAAGTTACAGAATAGTAATTAAACTTTACCATTGGGCTTATCTATTTTACCTATGGTATATAATGTTGATTTTGTGATTCTTAACATCATGCATTAGCGTTCAGAACTTTGACTTGCAAAGTTGGACTTAGCGAAAAATGCGTTGATTTTATGCTAGGTATAGTTTAAAAATGAATCTTTGGACCATTCTGCATCCATCGCCCTCAAATGGCGGAGAATCACCAAATAGTAGAATATAACATAAGAAACGACACATACTCATATATCAGGAGGATAAAATATTGTCATTAACATTCACCGCTTTTTACATGCAAGGAACACTGTTATTTGTTATTTGTCTTAACCCTTCCCTCATAGAGGAAACCATGAAAAGACCT